>ML661883.1:15474348-15603845 GCA_007570785.1 Antilocapra americana | reverse complement strand
GGGAGAATGGCATTGAAACATGTTAATTATCATATGTGAAATCAATCGCCAGCCCAGGTTTGATGTTCGGGGCTGGTGCACCGAGATGTCCCGGGGGGAGGGAGGAGGGAGGGGGGTTCTGGAGGGGGTGCATATGTATACTCATGGCGGATTCATGTCAATGTATGGCAAAACCAACACAATAAAGTAAAGAAAAAGAAAAAAAAAGAATTAAAAAAAAATACTCTTTCTGCCTCCTTCCCACCTCCTGTGGGAAATGTAGAATGGCAAGAGTGGAACAGCCTCTGTAGAGCAGGGATGGTGTTAGCCTGGATCCTTGGATAACCTTGTGGAATGGAAACATTTACTCACATTGGAGCACCCACCTAATCGGGGGCTGTTACCTCCAAGGGAAAGAATTTTTAAATCTTATTTAATGCATTGTATTTACAGAACTTTACCTTGTGCTCTAACAATAACAACAACCAAAAAACCATGGTTTCTACCAAGTATACTTGGGGAAGGTTAAAAAGTTCCTAAACCTGATAGAACTGAAGTTTCAGTTAAAGGAAAATCCTCGTTAGCAATGTCATGGTCTTGTTACAATAGCAAAAATCATGGCTTATCATTTCTATAAGGAAAAGGTATATACTCTATTGAGTGTATCTTGTCTCAGAATCTCAGTATTGCAGTCTCGTATATCTACTTTCGTCATCATTACATAACGAACAGATACATCTGTTGAGATAGGTTCAAGTGGACTAAGATCATGAGACTGATGCATAAAAACAATATCAATTTTTGAGTTTACAATGAGAAGTCATTGTCACACAATCAGAGATACTCAAGTTCATATAATCCCTTTATTTTCTTACATACATTCAAGATAAACAGGATGCCAAGTTATAATCAGAAGCTACTGCAGCTTTATAAGAACTGGATATACTCCGGCTATATAATCAGCCCCTTGAGTCCCTGTAGGCAGATACATGTGGGAAGCCAATTTTAATCAGAAGTTGCTTCATGACCATGAAATCGGATGTAAGGAGTTTGATGATTCAGACCTCACATGGTACCTCTCGCAATGTGATTCCCTAGGCAATAGGAGCGGCTAAGTTACTGTTCATCTTTAGCTAAAATCATACTCACAATGGTAAGCTATCTGCATTTCCAAATTTGGAGTGGCTTAATCTTGAGGATACGAAAAACTCAAAGTAAAAACAAAAGCTAACAGTTTCCCCTCACTTCTGTCTACTGTTTGCTTCCATTTCATGTTTTTGTCTCCTTTACCTTTGGTTTCTCTTCCGGTCTACTTATTCTATTTTTAGCTCTTACTACCTTACTCTGAACTAATGTTCCATACTTTTGCTACAGTCAAATGAGCTGATTACTGCTTAGTTATCAGAGGGTAATCTTCTTTCAATCATTTCTGCATTTTGAGGGCCCATTAATAGAGCACCTAAGTATTCACAGTAAAAGAAACTCTTTTCAGAAGTTAATTTTTAAAAGAAAAAGATTAAGGTCAGATTTTGTGAATTACCAGAATTTTATCACTCCTTCTTGACCCTATTTCATGATTTGACTTTATTTTCTTTGAGCTTTCTTATGGCATTTGACCATGTATTGCTTTATAATTTGGAAATGTTATGTCTTTATAGTTCTCCTAAAGTGGCTTAAGGGATATTATTAAGGCCATTGGTGATTTAACATTGCAGTCGCTCCTACACATGACAATGTCTTTAAAAGATAGGTTCAATTAACATTTGAGTAATTAATTCATTTCGAAAAGTAATGAAAACAATTGAGATGAAAAATGTGCTAAGTTCTTTTTGTTCTTATTCCATAACTAGAGGAGCTTTGCTAACAGGGTGACAATATTTCTTATCCAGTAAACATCACTTTACATAATCACATCAAATTACTCAGAAGATAATAAAAATTCATATGATTATGTATTATCCATTACATGTTAATAGTACCATCATAAGTACCTGAAATGTGCATTAGCTCAGTGATTTTACCCAAATGTTCTAAATATAGTATTATCATCCCCCTTTTCAAATATAGAAACCAAAGCATAGAAAGAAGTCATACAAAGTCCCCTAACTTGCTGTTTTTTTCTTTTTTTAATTGATGTACAATTGTCCTCCAACACTATGCTGATTCTAAGGACACAGCATAGTGATTCAATGTTTGTATACATTACAAAAGGAACATCATGATAAGTCTAATTACACCTGTCACCACACAGTTTTTACAGTATTATTGATAGTCTTCCCTATTCTGCACATTTCATCCCCATGACCCATTTTTCTTTTGTGTAACTAGAAGTTTGTTTCTCTTAATCTCCCTCACCCCCACTATCCACCTTTCTTCTATCAACCATCTGTTTGTTCTGTGTATCTCTGAGTCTGTTTCTGTTTTGTTGTTTGTTTATTTGTTTTGTTTTTAGATTCCACATATAAGTGAAATTATGCACCATTTGTCTTTGAAACTGTTGCAAAAGACAAGGTGTATTTTTTTATGTCTGAATAATATTAATATATATGTATTATGTATATATGCATATTATCCAGCCATAATATATGAATATAATCATACCTTCATATTTATATATGTCTATTATGAATATTATTCATAATGTTTTCATAATGATATTCATTACATATATTAGATGTTATACACCACATTGCCTTTACCCATTCACCTATAGATGGGCACTTAGGTTGCTTTTATATCTTGGCTATTGTCAAAAAAATGCTGCAACAAACACAGGTATGCATTTATCTTTTATTATCAGTGTTTTCATTTTCTTTGGAAAAGTAACCAGAAGTGGATCAAATGGCAATTTTATTTTTAGTTTTTTGAGGAAACTCCATAGGGGCTGCACCAATTTATATTCCAACCAACAGTGCATTAGGGTTTCCTTTTTTTCCTACAACCACAAGTAGTACAGTTTGATTCTTTTGCATGTAGCTGTCCAGTTTTCCTGACATCCTTTGTTTGAGAGACTATCTTTTCCCTATTGTATATTCTTGCCTTCTTGTCATAGATTACTTGACCTTATAAATGTAGGTTCATTTCTTGGCTCTCTATTCTGTCCCATTGATCTATGTGTTTGTTTATGTGCCAGTACCATACTCTTTTGATTACTCTCACTTTGCAGTATAGTCAGAAATCAGAGAGTGTAATATCCCCAGCTTTGTTCTTTCTTAAGATTGTTTTGGCTATTTGGGGTCTTCAGTGTTTCAACAGAAAATTTCAAATTATTTGTTCTAGTTCTGTTAAAAAGTGTCATTGGTATTTTGATGTGAATTGCATTGAATCTGTAGATTGCTTGGGATAGTTCATTTAAAATCATGTATCTCTAAAACAAGCAAAAAATGTGTTCCTGTATGTCAATGCAGTCTCTCCACAATAAACACACTCCTTTCCCTTAGTCCTTAGCTTTAAGAAAAACCATTCTTTCCACCATATTAAACTGATTTATCATTTATATATATTTTTCATTGGATTTTAAGTTTCATGAGGACAGGATGAAAATATGTGGCTTGTCTGTTATTTTTCCCCAGAAAAAAAAATCCCACAGTGCCTGAGGTATATTAGTTACCTAAAAATTGTTAAATGAATCAATAAATTTAGAGTTTCAGAAAAGTTTTAACAAGGAATATTTTATCCATTTAAAAATTGATTTGGCAAGAGTAAAACAAAAGATGTAGTAAATTTTTATATCATTAGTTAATATTTGTGTTAGAATGCTTCTATAGTTAGGGTTATAAATTTACATTATGAATAATTTTGATTTCTCATAAAATTGTTATGCTAGATCATTAAATTTAATTATAGGCAAAGAATCTGAGAGGAAATAAACCGCCTTTAATCTTCTAGTCCCTGTAACACTGACTCTTACAGTGGCTGGAATAAAAAAAAAAGAATTGCAGATAGTGGTGAATATTATCAGATCTATTTTCCATACAGGAAAGAGGCAAACAGGTTTGGAAACTTCAGCAGGAAGCTTCTAGCAAAGATTTGCTGCCATATGAAATCTGGGAAAAGAGGACATTGGGCTAATCATTGTCTGATATTTATGTGGGTGTCCTTATAAGGGAGGAAGGAAATGGACTTTATCCACAGCTGAATTCCAGATGTATCTAAAGGAACACATTTTATCCCTACTGATGTCAACTGTCTCCTAACTTCTTTCACTAATTATTACAGATTGGGAATTGTAAACTCATGTCATTTCAGGGAACAACTCTGAGTGTTCTTGGGGTATGGGTCCTCTCTGATCTCTGCTTCTTAGCTTAATAATAACAATAAGAAGAAAAATAACTGCCATGTAGTAAGCACCTACTGTTGGTCATGTTTTTCTTCATATTACCTATTGTAAGAATCATAGCAAGCATGGCAGCTGTTGCTATCTATATTTCACAGAAGATGAAACCGAGGGCAAGAAGTTCCTTGCGTTCGCAGAATTAGTAAACAGTTCAATACAGTCTCAAGCTGAGAGTTTTCTTGTAAAAGTGTTTTCTACAAAACCTAAGAAAGAAATTCTTAGAGAAAGAAGATCAAGATTAAGTGTGAACATACTAATTTCAGTTTTTCTTTCCAATTCCTTTGTCTACATAATGTTGGAACAACAGCTCCATACAGGCAAGACTTTGGACAACAGAACAACTGACTTAAAAATAAATGAATTATCAAAACAGTTTACAAACAACATATCCATGGTTTCATGGTCTTAGCATTGTAGGTGATACACAATTATTAAATAAGCTAGAACTATCATGACTTTTGTGCCTTCTATATCTTATTTGGTCTTCTTTATATTACTTCTGAGATTTGATGGTTAAAAATGTATTTATCTTGTACAGCCAAAAATGTGCTTTCTAACCTACTATCTAAGAAAGGTTTCAGATGTAACAAGCAGAGAGATGGCCAATTCAAACCTTCTTCCAGATGTTTGGGTTTTGAGAGAGCCACTGCTATTTTCCAGCTGGAATGTAATTGGATTTGGGAAAGGATAATATTCATCATGAAGCTTGAATAAGTCATTACTTTAGCCTTTAAGGCAAGACCCCTGATAGAGATCTAATTCTAAAACTTTGGAGAAAAAGAAACTCCTTCTCCTAAAAGGAGAATGTATTCACTGGAGGTTTGATTTCTCAAAGAATATGATTCTAAAGGATTGATCAATGAGACATAGATAATGCCTAATGCCATGAGGATTCTCTAACTATTGATCAAAAACTGTAATTTTCATATTGAAATATCCACAATATAAGTCTCTGACTAGTTGCTAGTCCTATTTACCATTGATTTCTCAACTTCAGTTTCACTTGCAGGCTTGACCTGGTATTTCTTCAAGATAGAAGAAATATAACTAGTACCCTGGGACTCAGCATTCAGCTCTGATTGTGTACTCAGTTTTGTTCTATTTCTGAGATAACGTCCATACTTGTACTTCATATTTGGTAGCCAGCTCCCTGTTTCGTTTTTTTGTCTTTTTAAAATTCTGGGTCCCATACCTCTAAGGGCTTCCCTGATGGCTCAGATGGTAAAGAATCTGCCTGCAAAGGTGGAGACTTGGGTTCGATCCCTGGGACAGAAAGATCCCCTGGAGAAGGGAATGACAACCCACTCCAGTATTCTTGTCTAGAGGGTCCTATGGACAAAGGAGCCTGACAAGCTATAGTTAACAGGGTCACAGAGTTGGACACTACTGAGCTGGTAACACTTTCACTTCTTTCATACCTCTAAAACTGGGATCTGAATTTATTCTTTTCAAGCCAGGTTATAGGAACTAAGGTTCTGGCTCTGACTTTTTGTGTATATGCCTGAGGCATATTTACCCAACTGCAGATTTTCCTTGATACTTACCAAGCTACCTAGATTCCTCACTATTATTTGTTCTAATTCCCATAATCTCACTAGGCCTCTCTATATACTTTTTCCAATCTCTACCTCAAACTAAATGCTTCCTGAATTCCACTTTTTAAATTATTTTTTGCATCTGTGGTTATGTTAATGGACTGGTACCTGTGGTTATTCTCTTTCCTGTGTCCATTTCTCTCAGAGCATCTGTATTTGCTCAGTTCAATTGCAGCACTCAACTTTGGACAGACATATGACACACAGGATCCCATAAATCCTAACTGCTGAATATGCAGACAAATATTTCATTCTGGTCAGTGTGTGGGATTGCATAATCCCACTTGCCATATAGCATCACTGGCACAGTTCTTACAGGCACAATTCCTCTTCCTGGAAATAATCACAACCAGAAGCATTAAATTTTGCAACACCCTGGGAAACCACTTGAATTATTCTGTGAGAGTGAGGAAGATATCAAGTATCAGTCCTGGAATCAACTTTTCTTAGAACGAGAAAACTGTGTTTGTGCTATTTTGATCACAGCAATTTTCCGTTGAATATTTTGAGAAAACACATATGCTTATATTATTTTATCTATTTAGGTATATAGTGGCTAAACTTCCCAGTTCAAATTGTGAGGATATTTAAACAATGGAGGTGTTTGTTTCTCCATAAATCTTTGAAATTAGTACATGTGTGTGCTGTCACTCTTTGTGACCCCATGAAATATAACCCTCCAGCCTCCTCTGTCCATGGTAATCTCCAGGCAAGAGTGGAATGTGTTGCCATTTCCTACTCCAGGGGATCTTCTTGACCAGGGATTGAACCCATGTCTCTTGTGTCTCCTGCATTGGCAGGTGGATTCTTTGCCACTGCACCAACTTTGGAAGCCCCAAATTATTATAGGTTCTCACTTATTTGGGATTTAGCACAAAAGCAAAAATTCTGCCCAAATTTCTGTTTCCATACCAAGCCTTATATCTGTAGATTCCATTTTGTGGTGTTCATTTTGGCTCCTGAAGATCTATTTTACATGTACAATTTACCATTAAAATCATAAGAATAATAAATAAGTAAATATATGTATATATAAAGACAAGTTTATAAATTTATACACATACATGTTTCTGCAGTCACATAACATTTACAAAGTGAATTTTAATATGATATTCCATTAAAAGTCTCAAAATACACTATAAATTAAATATCTCCATTTTATAGATACAGAAGCAGAAATCTTAAATGAGTTGATTAAAATTTCTAGCAAAACCAGGAGCTGAATTTAGGTACCATAGTTTCAAACTTCAAACTGTTTCCTCATTTTTCATTTACCAAACTCACTGCCTTAGTCATCACCTCTCACTAGAAGGGTCCCCAGTACAGAGTATACAACATTTTGAAATATATGCTATAAAAGATGACTGAGACCAAAATTCCAACAAAGCATCCAGTCCAGTAAATTGTAATATTTTTTATTTAAAATATCCTTGAGAAAAATTCTTAACTTCCTAGGTAATCTGGGATGGAAAATTTTACTTTTTTTCCTTTATCAAGAATGAGAAAGTAGCAGAATCATCAAACATCCATTCTTGAAAATGAAGTATTGATATTTCATTCTTCTTTTAGGTTTTTCAAGCAGCACAATTTGATTGGGCTTCTATGAAGTATTAGGCATAATGATAGAAATTCAGAATATAAAGATAAGAAAAAGACAGTATCTCTTCTGCAGTTGTTCACAGTTTAGTAGTGAAGGTTGCAATGTTTATAACAGAGGAATCCACAAAATATTCTGAAAACTTCAAGGGGGAGAACCCCACTCTATTTTTGGAAGCATAAAAAGCTGAGTTGAATAAAATGTCACTTAAAGAAGGCAAAGAAGAAAAAAAATTTACATCTGCTGAGTAATGAACTCAGATTGAAGTCTATGTATTAAGGCTTGCGTGTGTGCTAAGTTGCTTCAGTCACATCTGATTCTTTGCAACCTAATGGACTGTGGCCCATCAGGCTCCTTTGTCCATGGGATTCTCCAGGCAAGAATACTGCATTGGGTTGCCATGCCCTCCCCCAGGGGAACTTCCCAACCCAGGGATCAAACCCGTGTCTTGTGTCTCCTGCATTGGCAGGTGGGTTTTTTAACTAGCAACACCTGAGAAGCCCATTTTAAGGCTTATTGTAATGCGATTACAAAGAATATTCTCAAATTGGTGTGCTGTGGGGGAAGAAAAGGGGTTATACATGAGTCTACAAGTTAGCCTAGGATGAGAAGAATCACAAATGCCATTCTGAGATTTTTCTACTCATTCCATAGGTTTGTACATGGGGCCATTGAAGGAGATCCTGAGGTCTCCTAGTCAAGTCCATGCATTTGATTTCCCCCAAAAGCAGAGCCTGAGACAAGGATTTTGTAACAAGAAGTTTATTGGGGATATGATCTCAGGAATCAAGATGAGGAAATAGAGTGGTAAAAAGCAAAAGAAGGAAAGCCATTAGTGCATGTCTAAATGAGTTGGTTGTCACGGACATTTAGGGTTCAATTTGGCTTAGAATTCATAGGAGACAGACTGTATTGTTGCCCTACCAAATCTGTGGAAACTGGAACATTCATTCACACACTATACTCCTTTCACTGTGGGTATTTCCCAGGGCCATTACCGCCCCAGAACTTCTGGTTTGACCTAAGCTAAGAGGACTCTCATGAGATAAAGTCTATAGGCAAAGAGATAGGGAAAATATTAGCTCATAGAGGAGCCATGTGTAGGTGAGCCTAGTTGTACAGGACTACAAAGAGGACTGTATTTATTTATTCATTTATTTTGCAAAGTGTGAAACTCGCTATTCTATCTGGAGGCATCAGCAGAGACCCCTTTGAGGAGGCTGTGAATTTTAAATCACTAGGATTTTCTTCCTTGTCATCTCCTTCTATTAGTCTGCCCCCGTGGCAAATCAGAACCATGCCCAAACTGTATCATCCATGATAGAAACCCACTGCCTGCTGAGAGGGTTGGTTTTTAAAATCTGGGGTATCCTAATTGCAGTCAGCAGGCTCCCTTTGAATGCCTGTGGGGCTTGGAAAAGCAAACTGTGTGGTTGTTATTTGTCCTCCCTGGGATATACAGTATCGAGAAACAAGGCCCACCTTCCAAGGCTTCCATCTCTTTTGTAGACCCAGATTGCAAATGACATCCTTGTGTGGGATGCATTAAAATCCTTTGTGTCCTGGTATCAGCCGGAGGCCTGCTCATTGTACACCCTGGCAGCTCTTGTTATGAGGAATAATAGGCAACATGTTTCCTTAAGATTTGTTATCTTTTCTCACTGAGCCCCAGCCAATGTGTCTGCTGGGCATTTTCAGGCCCTGCTTTGGTGCAATAATGTGGAAGGCAAGATAGCAGAGCAGCATTTGTTATTGGATTCCAGCTGCAAGCCTAACATCTGCTGAGTATTCTGTAACTTTCTTTGAACATAATTAAATACAATCACCAGCCTTCCCCTTGGCCCCCCACCATAGACCCCATTAGAAAAGGAGAAGAAACTGACATCAAATCTATGTGGAAAATGCTGAACAATGAAACTAATTCAACTTCAAATTACCCATCCATTTCTGCTGAAGAAGCGTTTGAAACATTATTGTCCTGAAAGATTTTATGCTCTTTTTCCTTGATTCCTTTCTTTTTTCCTCCTTCCCTTTGTTTCGTTCATTTTTGTAAGGGGAGGTGGGCTTACATGGTTCAGAAATTCTTAGGTTTCTCTCTCTCTTTCTTTCATCCTTTCCTTAAATATTTATTAAGTACATTCCAGTACCCATGCAAGATAGACATCTGCTCTTATCAATTTAAAATTATTTAAAACAAATTCATCATAGAATCGTGATTAGTAGGAAAAACATTGGCATTGATATCAGATGCACCTTCTCAATTGTTTCCTAATCATTTCACTTCCCTGGGTCTCCTTTCCTCACATATAAAATGGAAAGCATTTTTTTTTAAAACTCCTAAGGTTGTTGTGAAGTATAAACTAATTAGCAAACCATAGTACATAATGCAAAGTATTATAGATTTTCTTCTTTCTACTTTTCTCAGAACAAGTCCATTTATTCTTTGAAAAGTGTTAGACAATTCCCGTTTTCTAAAGAAATGAGGGGAGGAATGTTACAAAAGAAAAGAACATATGACTGTCTGTGGCCAAAAGAATACATTCCCATATTCATAGAAGCACAACATTTCAGAGTCAGAAGGGACTTTTACTCTGTACAGACAAGAAAAATAAACAACTTTAACCAATATGCTTCAAGTCATACAACTAATTGAGGGCTGAGCACTGGCTGAAACTCAAATCTTATGACTTTTCTCCCAGTAATCCTTCAACTCATCGCTTCAGAAAGTCAGTTTGAGAATAAAGACAGCTGGACCAAAGTGGCACAGGAGGCTGTTCTAATCTCTCTCACAGCATTTATCTGCTACCAGGTTCATTTTCATTTTAATATATATTTGTAATAAAATGATAACATTTTGGGGGTAGAGAACATCAACTGCTTAGAGAGAAGTCATTCTCATCCCTCTTCTTTTCTGAAATAGCATTCCTTCAACATAGAAACAAAAAGAATAGTTGCTTCCTTGCCCAGCAGCTCCAAAAACTAGGACATGGGTATAAAATTAATGCCAGCTGATAGTACATGAGGGCTTGTGTTCTGTTACTTACATTTACAAACTCTTCATTAAAAATGGTATACAAAAATAGTAAAACCAATCTATAATATTTCTATTTTGTTTGTATATCTTTGCATATACATTCATCTCTGTGACTGAACATGTAATACATATATATATACATGGTCTGTACTATATATAAAAATACTTAAAAGCAGTATTTTGAAATCTTTTTTTTTATGGTATTACCAATTTCCCATACAATTTAAATTCTTCTACGTCATTATTTTGGCTGCCCAATACTCTAACTTATGACTAAGGGGAAGTTTATTTAAGCAACTCCCTACTGTTGATCATTAAGCTTATTTCCAACATTCTGTATTATAAACAGCATCTTTATGACCATCCTTGAAACTAAAGTTGTGTTTCTTTCCTATAGCATATGGGTTTTCTCAAAACTGAGAAGCCTAGAAAGAACAAGTTACTTTTGTACAAGTTTATACTTTCCAAAGTGTTTATATATTCAATGTCTCTTTTGACCTTCAAAATGACCTTTTGAATATGATCAGGTAGCTGCTATTAACTCTAATTTTTAGGTGAAAAAGCTAAAGATTACAGTTCGACTGGCTTTCCTAACAACTAAGCTAATATGTGGTACATTATTTGAGACTTTTGTTTTACTCTGAATTGCAGTATCTTATATCCTTCTTTTCGTTTTATTTTTCTACCTGTCTGCTTATCTGTTCAGGGTTTTTTGTTTTGTTTTGTTTTTGACTAAAGAAGACATTATCTTTGTCCTTGAGTCCTTATAATTCACTGGGGGAGAAAGGTAGGTAAATTGACATATACATTATCTTGTGAGAAATCCAACTATGGGAGAATGAAGGAGTAGCTCTTAAATCAAATGGGAATACTATGAAAAGCTTCCTGGAAATGATAAAACTTAAGGAGAGATACCCCATAGCAGGCTCATAATTCTCACTGAGGTGTTTAAAGTACCTGCTAATCAATTAGAACCTCACTTCATCTCTAATACTTTGAAATCACAATATTCCTGACAAATAAGGCAGAGCCCCTCCATGTCTTTGGCTATCAACATTGCCCTTATGCTAAACACCTTGACCATACCAACCCTCCCTCATTTGTATACAATCAGTTGCTTTATGAGTATTTATCCCACTTAATATAATCTTTCCAAACCTCACTCTCTTTCTCTAAATCCTAGTCATCACATGAAACCCAGTTCAAGGTTTATGTCTTTCATGAAATCAGAACCAACTCTGAGAAATACATATACTTGTATGTATGAATTCTCATGTAGTTTGAAGAAGACTATATCCTTGATTTTATAAAATTTTCCATTCTCTGACAACAGTTAAAGAAACACTAGATTGCCTACTAGCATCAGCTATTGTGCCTTAGAGCAGGACTAAAGAGATATTTAGCATATGTTCACTTCTAAGGGAAGGTCATTGTAATAGTCCAGGGGAAGTGGATGGTAACCTTCTGAGAAATGAGTTCTTTGGGCTTAGTCACACAGTCGTGTCTGACTCTTTGTGACCCCAGGGGCTGTAGCCCGCCAGGCTCCTCTGCCCATGGGGATTCTCCAGTTAACAATACTGAAGTGGGTTGCCATGACCTCCTCCAAGGGATCTTCTCAACCCAGGGACTGAACCCAGGTCTCCCGCATTGCAGGCTGATTTTTACCATCTGAGCCACCAGGGAAGCCCATAATTTCTGTATGTGTCCCTTTTTCTTCCCTTCTACAGATATCTGCCTTTGTTGCTTTTTGATACCCGTGAATATTGAATGGTAATGGTCTTACTTCTGAGTTTTCACAATCTTCTCTGAAGCTTAGAAGAGCTTCACAACTATCACAAAATATCAAAAGGCTAAAGAAATGCCACTCAGGAGACTGAATAAAGCTGATACCAAAAGAGGCTGCCTGAGAAGGTGTTGATTGACAATGAAGTCCATTCATTTGACTTTGGTTTTGGAAGCCACTTCTCCTGGATTCTCAGAGATTTTTGATAATGCTTGGCAACAATGCTTTTCGAAATGGCATTTAGCTTTAGGTTAATAGATTTCTCTGTAATTAACATCGATCAAAGCATTCAGGGGAATTTGGAAATTTTACCTTCCTGGAATGAGATCAATGCAATAGAGAAAAGGCATTTTGATAGACAACTAAGCCATAGTCCTAGAGACAGCACTCAAGAACCCAGGATTTTTGGCACTGAAAATAATAGTACATAAATATATTGCTGAAGACAATTTCCATAAATTGGTTTAATTTGCCAAACCATGATGGAGGGCCATAAAGTAGGCAAGTTATGCAAACCATTGAAAATTAAGTAGGCAAATATAAATTTAAAATTGCTTATGGAAACGCTTTTTATATCTGAGGGCCTAATTTATCCACACAGAGAAACACATTTAATTTTATAATACACACTTGTTTTAGTTATGTATTTTTGCTAGACAATTACTACAAACTTAGAGAATTAAAACAATATACATCTGTTATCCCCAATTTGCTATGGATCAGGAGTCTGGACACAACTTATCTGGATTTTCTGCGAGTTTGTAATCAAGGTATTAGCTATGCTGCTTTCTCATCTGGAGGAATGACTGGGGAAAATCCACTTCTTCCCCTCTCTGAAGAAGCTCACACAGGTTTTTGGCAGAACATATTTCCTTTTGGCAGGGTTAATGGCCCTAGTTTCTTGCTGGCTGTCAGTTGGAGGCTGTCCTCAGTTCCTAGAGATTGCTCATAGTTTCTTGTTATATGAGTTTTTTCTCAACATGGCCTCTTAATTTGTCAAGGGAGCAAGGAGAAACTCCAGAACCAGCTGATTAATCTGAACGATTTAGTACTAACCCCTTATATTGTGTTGATCATTTTATTTTCCTGTCTGCTCCAACTTGGCTCTGGACAAATTCAGGGAAGAATTACGTTTTCCTCATTTGAAAGTTCCTGAGTTCAGTTGCTCAGTCGTGTTCAACTCTGCAAACCCATGGACTGCAGCACGCAGGGCTTACCTGTCCATCACCAACTCCTGGAGCTTGCTCAAACTTATGTCAGTCAAGTCGGTGATGCCATCCAACCAGCTCATCCTTTGTCGTCCTCCTCTCCTCCTGCCTTCAATCTTTCCCAGCATCAGGGTCTTTTCAAATGAGCTGGCTCTTCATATCAGGTGGCCAAAGTATTGGAGTCTCAGCTTCAACATCAGTCCTTCCAATGAGTATTCAGGACTGATTTCCTTTAGGATTGACTGGTTTGATATCTTTGCAGTCCAAGGGATTCCAAAGAGTCTTCTCCAACATCACAATTCAAAAGCATCAATTCTTTGGTGCTCAGCCTTCTTTATAGTCCAAGTCTCTATGCATGACTACTGGAAAAACCATAGATTTTACTAGACAGATCTTGATCAGCAAAGTAATATCTCTGCTTTCTAACATGCTGTCCAGGTTTGTCATAAGTTTTCCTCTAAGGAGCAAGCAATTTTTAATTTCATGGCTGCAGTCACCATCTGCAGTGATTTTGGAGCCCAAGAAGATTAAGTCTATCACTACTTGCATTGTTTCTCCATCAGTTTGCCAGGAAGTGATGGGACTGAGTGCTATGATCTTAGTTTTCTGAGTGTTGAATTTGAATCCAGCTTTTTCACTCTCTTCTTTCACTTTCATCAAGAGGCCCTTTAATTCTTCTTCTCTTTCTGCCATAAGGGTGGTGTCATCTGCATATCTGAGGTTATTGATATTTCTCCTGGCAATCTTGATTCCAGCTTGTGCTTCATCCATCCCAGCATTTTGCATGATGCCCTCTGCATTAAGTTAAATAAGCAGGGTGACAATATACAGCCTTGATATACTCCATTCCCAGTTTTGAACCAGTCTATTTTTCCCTATCTGGTTCTATCTGTTGCTTCTTGACCTGCATACAGGTTCCTGGTATTAGCATTATACAGTGTCATTTGAATGAGTGGATAAATTAACAAAATAGTCCTTGTTAGTAAATATATGATGTTAATTTTGGCTTCAAGATTTCTTTTTTTTCACATCCTTTAGATATGAATTTTTGTAATTTTAGTAGTTGTATTTTTCCACTTATTGGGTGTTTAAATTTCACCTATTGTTTTAGAAAAAAAATTTTAAGTTTACAAACATTAGATTTTTGAGATATAAGTTGCAAATATTTCCTCTTAATTTCTCTGTCATTTAATTTTGCCTATTGTGTCTGGGAATAGTTTTTAAGTTAAAATTTTGTGAAGGTATATATTTTCTTTTGATCATTTCCATGGGGTTATCTTCTCTGCTGACACAGAAAATTAAATTGTTATGTGCCAAAGTGGAAGAGGGGAATTAATTCATTGTTTGGTTAACCCTGATACCAAAATCAGAATAGACACATAAAATGTAGTGGTTTAAGTAAAGATATCTCAAAATGCCTTTCACACATGAGGTGCTAAATAAATATTAATCATGTCCCACTATTACTTTTACTCACATACAATGCCCATACCTACAAACACATACAAATATACAAATAAACTCACCATTTCATATATTCTTAATTCAAAAACTGATTGTGTTTTGGGATTTTCTCAAACTACCGTATTTTGTTTTACAACATATGTGGCTTAAAACAAAAGAGAGTAAGGGTGGGATGATATGGGAGAAGGGCATTGAAGCATGTTAATTGTCATGTGTCTAATCAATCGCCAGCCCAGGATTGATGCTCGGGACTGGTGCAGCGAGATTTCCCGGGGGGGGAGGGAGGAGGGAGGGGGGATCCGGAGGGGAAGCATATGTAAACCCATGGTGATATCATGACAATGTATGGCAAAAACAATAAAAAAAAATAATTAAAAAAAAAGAGATTAATCATGTCTCACCTTTCAGTGGGATAGATCTTATGCATGGTTCCTCTGCTGGGGTTACCTGGGGTCATTTGAACAAGTATCAGAATATAAGAGGAGCTTAAGTACAGCCCTCAGCAAGCCCAGGGAATGCTTTAAAAATAGAATATTCTCCTGCTCATTAATCATTATAAAATATTTAGTTATGTTAAGTACACCCTACACATATGGGGAACACTTGGAAATCTTAGCTTTTATGCCCCACCAACCTGAGTTCCTTTTTAAACTTCTAACTTTATCTATAGATATGCACGTGTTCATATGCACAGAAATATATAAACATGTGTATTATTTACATATAAGCATACTGTTATTCACTAACTGTATCTAAATGTATTTCCATAGTTAAAAATATTTTAAAGTTTCAATCCAACTCCTTTATTGTGATTACATAAGAGGGGAAAGTAATTTATATAAATACGGCCTGAAAGCCTTTCAAAAATCCCCTATAGCATATTTTTTTTTTACTTCTCCCATCATATGTTGATATGATGTATATGATAAAGACCACACAGAAATTTTATCTATATATTTTTTAAGATCACGGAAAATAACACAAGGGAGGGTTGGAAACTCTTTCAAAGTGTCCCATTACCTATTTCAGTAGGTAGATTAGTAAAAACTTAAGGAGTGTTTTTGGATAAAAGCAGCACAGATCTGCATGGAAAGGTTTTAATATTTATGAGTCAGCTTTTTGAAACTTCAGCATGTGCATTGGTAACTCTTTGTAGTTTTAATTGACCCTTATCCAATATCTATCTTATTTCAACTCCTTGTATCCCTAAGCGTGATCTCAAAATATTTTGATCTGTATATACTCTCCTTAAGAGACAAGTAAGCAACCCTGTTAGACCAGAGATAATCACAAGTTACAATGAGATATAGAATGATGTTAACAGAAGATTAACAAAGAACAGAAACTATTCTTTGGGATGCAAACCATAATTAAAGAAAAAAACACTCATAAAGAAAGAGTCTTAAAGAATAATGGGATGAACAAATCAACAAGTCTTGAGTTGTAGGTATCACAGACTGTATTATATATCACTATATCGCAGATGGCTGTGTAAATTTCTCCAGTTTTCAGGACAGCCATTGGCAAATTATGGCCTGCCCCCCAAGTCCAGCTTACCCTCTGCTTTTTAAAGTTTTATTGTAACACATTCATTTGTTCATATTTTCTTCTGTCCAAAGTTACTGCTATTTTATCTTTAACTTTAGGGATTTCCTGGTAGCTCAGATGGTAGAGAATCTGCTTGCAATGCAGGAGACCTGGGTTCCATACCAGGATTCCAGACCTGGGTCAGGAAGATCCCATAGAGAAGAGAATGGCTACCCACTCCAATATTCTTGCCTGGAGAATTCCATGGACAAAGGAGCCTGGTGGGCAACAGTCCAGGGGATTGGAAAGAGTCAGACACAGCTGAGTGACTAACACTTTAAAATGAACTTTGCTGCTTTTGATGAACAATAGCAAAACTGAGTAGTCCTGACAGAGATCATGTAGCCAGCACAATCTCAACAATTTCCCATCTTCTCTGTATGGAAACATTTGATGATCTCTGCTGTAAAGCACTGGATTCCCTCTGGCTTGGTGAATGAGAACCAAAATCTGCAAACAAAATCAGGAGACATTTTTGGTTTACAGGGAAGAGTATTTTTATTAGATCATTGTCAGAAGTTTGGGGTTTGAATTTTCTCTGGCTGTTAGCCGAGCAACTCTAGACAAACTATTTAACCTTGGATTCTCTGTTCCCAAAGTTTCTACTACTTTATCTCTAACCTTAAAATGAACACTGATAAACATCTTGGAGCAACTCTCTGAACTGTAAAAATGTAGTACATATGTGAATTACTATTACTTATAGTGATCATTTAATCCTGTTGACCAATATATTTTTCTTTCTTCAGACTTTCACAAGCTTTGTAAAATTGCAGTTCCCTGTCTTCCCAGGGCAAGCTATGGTTGCAGAGCTTGTTTTTGCCAATGAAATAGGAGTCAAATCATCAGTGTCGCTTCAAAGGAAAAATCATTTGGTAGGATCTTGGAACCTATTAACTAAAAACAAAGAAAAGCCCAAATTAGGTGTTAACTTTAAATAGTAATAATGTATAAATATTGGTTCGTTAGTTGTGACAAGTGGATGGCACTCACATGTGATCAGGGAAAACAAGATGTAGGCTTTAAGTGAATTCTGTCCTATTATTGCAACTTTCCTGCAAATACAAAACTATTCTCAAATAAGAAGTGTTTTGAAAAGATTATCTTGACAAGAATTCCTAGGGACTCACACATTTTCTCATTAATCAGGGTTTTCAGGGTCATGCCAAGGTTGAGAATAAAATATTTCCTTTGTCGTTCACACATGCGTGAACTTTATTAACTCATGTATGAGTGAGTGCTAAGTCGCTTCAGTCATGTCCAACTGTTCGCAGCCCTACAGACTGTAGCCCACCAGGCTCTTCTGTCTGTGGGGAGTCTCCAGGCAAGACTGCTGGAGCGGGTTGTCATTTCCTCCTCCAGGGGATCTTCCTGATCCAGGGATTGAATCAGTGTTTCCTGTGCCTCCTGCATTGCAGGCGGATTCTTTACCACTGAGCCACCACAGAAGCCCTTATTAATTCATGCAAATGTATTAATTTGTTCAAATTAATGAATATTATTAAATAGCTGTCTTACAACAGATCACATACCAAATATTGTGCCAGGCACAGGAGAAACGTTGATGACCTGATTATAGGGTTTTACCAAATTATATCTTTTCTCTTTACTTGGAAAAAAAAGTAATCCTTAGGTCACTTTGAAATGTATTTGTTTTTCTTCCACTATCATTACTATAAAATATTTAGAGAGGAAAATCCTCAGCTTTTAAAGGGCATACCAATTGGGTTCAGGACTCTGTAACAGGACTAGCTCTTAGATTTTCTTTCTGCCAGAAGGGATGGATATAAACTTCAGCTGGCCATCCAGGCTCAAAAGTAGAACAGAGAGGTCATTGTTAAGGGATGAAGATGTAATGCAGAAACCAAGAGAGCAGAACAGTGCAGCAGACACAAGTCAAAGCAATTCCCTGGTGATAAGTAATTGGCAACAGACATGCCGCTGAATGTATTGAAGACAGAGCGAAACTTCTAAAATTCAGTGAATTTTAAACAAAGGCCCCAGAGTAGTTAAAGACAGAAAATGAGGACTGAACTTCAAGTGGTTGCAAACTAAGGGATTAAGTAGTCTCTGCAATCTCCCGACGTGTGCTCTAACAGAAAAAAAGCTCTGGCAATGCAAAAATAACTGAGGCAGGAAAAAACCAGAGCAGAATGCGCAAAGTAGAAGATAAAGGGGTTAGAGTTCTTAGTGCTAAGCAATTTGAAACTGTTACTACTACATATCATTTATATTTTGTGAACACACACACACACAGATTAACCCTATGGCAGACTTTATAAAAATATCCATTCATAGTGCAAAGTTCAGTTAATCTAAAGTTAAAAAAACTAAAAAACTCCATATGAAATATACTGTATGTATACAGGCTACTTTAAACAAATCTGACAGTTTCCCTTAAAGCTGTCATTTAAGTTTTACCCAGATAACATGGGCTTCCCTAGTGGCTCAGATAGTAAAGAATCTGAGTGTAATGTGGGAGACCTGGGTTCAATCCCTGGGTTGGGAAGATTCCCTGGAGGACGGCATGGCAACCCACTCCAGTATTCTTGCCTGGAGAATTCCCATGGACAGAGGAGCCTGGTGGGCTACAGTCCATGGGGTTGCAAAAGGTCTGACATGATTGAGTGACTAAGCACAGCAGCACACAGCACAGATAACATGCTCTGTCGTTTTGTATGCATTCTCATCATAGCACTAAGAATTTGGAATTAGGAATCCTCATTTACAAACAAGAATTCTAGTTCACATAAGTAAATTAAACCACCAAATGTTGCTGCCATTTAGTTACTAAGTCATGAATGACTCTTTTGAGACTGCATGGACTGTAGCCTGCCAGGCTTCTCTGTCCATGAGATTTCCCAGGCAAGAACAGTGGAGTGGGTCACTATTTCCTTCTCCAAAACTACTAAATGTTAGGTAACAAATTAGCACTGGATCCAGATTCAAACCCATCTTCCTAACAAGTATTTTCAAAATTCTGATGATCAGAGTAGGCAAAATTAATTTTGATCCCCTTATCTCTTATCTGCCTTAGGCAGAATTGTATCTGGGTGGTAGACTGAATGAATACATATAATCCTCACCAGTGAAACTTATCATGGTGAGCTGGTTAGAAACAGAAAAGGAGGGAGTCTGATTATTTGCTATAGTTTTTAATGAAACACTAAGGTCTTTAATGGAATGGTTGGGCCAAAAAAAGAATTTGCATGAGAGATAGCAATTTCTTTGAGAGCTATCTCTTTCTTGAGATACAGCAGGACTGAGTTAGCAGAGAGATGTTTGCATCATCCAATAGGATATATATATATATATATGTCTTATCTTCCCAATCTATAACTTGTGCTGTCCTTTCTCCTCAGCAGCTTACTGATTTGGGGAGAATTTTTATACTGAAACATATCAAAAATTAAAAACCATATGGAACTCATTTAAACAGTTAAATAATAAAAGAAACACCAGTATAGCCAATGCCAAACCAACAGTTTTGTCACCCTTAAGCTATCTGTACTCATTTCTTTTCCTCCCTACTCATTTCTTTTCCTCCCTATAAGGGGTAACCCTAATCATGAATTTTATCTCTACCATTTCTTGGCTGTTCTCTATAGTTTTACAGACTACTTATGTGTCTGTATTTAATAAATTGTTTAGTTTTAGTTGGTTTTGACCTTTTATATAAACAGGATGATCATACACTCTTATTTTAGGCTTCCCAGGTGGTTCAGATGGTAAAAGAAAAATCCACCTGCAATGTAGGAGACCTGGGTTCAATCCCCGGGTAGAGAAGATCCCCTAGAGAAGGAAATGACAACCCACTCCAGTAATCTTGCCTGGAGAATTCCATGGAAAGAGGAACCTGGCAGGCTACAGTCCATGGGTTCGCAAAGAGTTGGACATGACTACGCGATGAACACACACACACACACTCTCTTATTTTAGCCATTGTAAGTTTGGGAGTCCTTTCTGTTAATATCGATGGATTTTTGTTTCCTAGCAGTTACTATTTTATTTCATGAGTGCTTCAGTTTATTTACTCATTTAGCTGAGCTGAACATTTAGGGTTTTTCCCAGTATTTTATTGATACTGGCATTGTTACTGTGAATATTCTGGTGTCTGGCTCATGTGATCCAGAGAATAGATGCAAGTTTACCCAAGATATGTCCCAAAGAGAGGAGATGCTGTGTAGCATGGCATGAACCTGTTCAAATTTACTAGGTCATTCCACATTTCCCCCAAAATAGTTCTGTCAATTTATGCCCACCAGCAATGGGTAATAGTCCTCTGTTGTTCCAAATCCTCATCAATATTTTCTATAACCCAGTTGCATACATAGTTTAACCAAACTGAAAAAAAAGTGAAAGGGTTAGTTGCTTAGTCCGACTCTTTGCAACCCTGTGGACTGTAGCTTGCCAGGCTCCTCTATCCATGGGATTTCCCAGACAAGGATACTGGAATGGGTGCCATTTCCTTCTCCAGAGGCTCTTTCTGACTCAGGGATGGAACGTGGGTCTCCTGCAGGCAGATTCTTTAACATCTTGTGAAATACTGGCTAATAGTGGCTTAAATTTTTTTTTCTCTGATAGTACAATTAAACAGTACTCTATATATTTATGGTCATGTGTGTTTCTACTTCTAGAAACTGTCCATTTGTGTCTTTTCTCATTTTATTTTCATTTCTTTCTCATAAATAGGAATTCTTTGTGTATTCGGGACAGGAGCTTTTTGTCAGCTCTATGTATTAACATATCCTCTTCCTGGATGTAGCTTTATCACTCTCTTTGTGGTATCTTTTGATGATTAAGAGTTTGCATTTTTAATTTTAATGTGATTAAATTTATCAAGTTTTCCCCTTATGTTTTATATTTTTATGTCCATTATAGTTTCTCTAAATAGCCCTTTCAGAGGATTGTGTCTGGTTTGTAAAATTATGTTCCTCTGTTGTGTAGGTAATATTTATAATCACTGAAGCCTACTTAAACTCAGTCTTCAAATTTTTCTTTTGGTTTAATCCTTCTCAAAACTTTTTCTGACCTTCTCTTTCCTACTTTCTTGTCTGAACCTTTTCTGTGAGATATTACCATAGCTAATTGAAAATTATTCCAAATGCCCCTAGAGTCTGAATTAAGAGTTACTTCATGTGGGTTTAAATATCAGCTTCTTTCCACCAAGTTTCCTTCACATCCGGTCTACTCCTTGAAAGGTCAGGAACTTCAGGGTTCTCCTCTCTTCTGAAATCACAGCAATCACAAGCTCTGCGTGTTCCTTCATCTCGTCTGTGGAGAAATATTTTATTTTTAAAAAAGAGAGAATGAAAGAAGGTTTTCTTTCTAATCCCATATAGAGAAACATTTCCTTTTGTAGCCAGAGGTACATTAAGATGCAATCATTTGCTCTGATTTTTAATCACACTTGAATGAATTGTTTACCTTAAAAATGGTACAATTAAAGATATTTTCAGGTTTCTGTTCAGCCATGTAATGTGGCTCTCAGTCCAGGCTTGCTTCTAACCACAAAATTTTCCACCAAACAATAGATGCACAGAAATGTCTGCAATCCTAATAAAAGATATAGACAATCTTTCCCATAGTTTTTCCTTGTTATGAAGTGAAGAAGCAGTATTCTGGAGAAAACTTTGGGTTGCAATTTAGAAGATATAGTCAGTTGACCTTCGGTGTCCATGGAAGATTAGTTCCAGGACTCCTTTGGATACCAACATTCACAGATGTTGAAGTTTCTTATATGAAAACTGCTTACTATGTGGAGTGGTTAAATCTGGACACAAGACCGACAGATGCTGAAGGTCAACTGTCTTCTACCTTTAGTTCTCATGTTAGAATCACTCTCTGTGCCTCAGATTCCTCCTCTATCAAATGAGAGTACTGAACCAACAGTTTTAAAGTCTTTCATTGTTATTGCTTCAATATGTATTTATTGTTTTAACTCTGTTTCTGGAAGACCCCCACATTTTCAAATGGTCAGTCAGTATATGTCCTTATTAGGCAAGGAGTTTTATTAATGGAGGAGGGGCTGTAAAGCCCTTCAAACTCCCGGTATTTTGGGATATGGTTGGAGGCATTTCACCAGGTTGACTAAATATAACCAGGCATAGTATCTTACTCCAGACCCTGACCTCATTTACTGCTGTGGAAGAAAACAAACTTAATTCTGTCCAGCTGTTTTTTTCCAGCCATATTTTCATTGTCAGTGAGCTCAGACAAAACTTACAATATTACTTTCAATATAAGTTGGCCTTGACAATATATTGGTGTACCTAATTTCTGATTTACTTCCAAGGAAGAAAGCACTATGATTAAAACATGCTTGAATTTACTTTTTACTAAATCTTTTACTTTTCTTTTTTCATCTCCTCCACACAAATATATAAAACAAATTTTCAAGTATAAGGCAAAAATAATTTTTTTTTGTATGTAGAAAGTATAAGGTGAATTAACATACAAATGCTTACAATGGGATAAAAACTTAGTTTCTCTAGTCATTCATCTAGAAATTTTTATTGAAAATTAATTTATGAAAATTGTATCAGGCTAACTCTTGTCCCAGGATTTCCCAGGTGGCTCGAGTGGTAAAGAATCCTGCCTGCTAGTGCAGGAGATGAAAGACTCTGGTTCCATCCCTGGGTCAGGAAGATTGTCTGGAGTAGGAAATGGCAACCCACTCCAATATTCTTGCCTGGAGACTTCCATGGACAGAGGAGCTACAGTCCATGGGGTCACAGAGAGTCAGACATGACTGAGCACACACACAGTTTTGTCTCAGCTAAAATAAAGCTTCTAATGAGAGAAAAGACACCATGATAGCTTTAGTAAGCATTATTGCTAAGTCTAGAACCATCTAAGAAATAAAATCATTATTTTAGAGCTTAATATTTGTTTCTAAGTCCTATTGGCTGGAAGAAAATGGCATCAGTTCTTCCCAGGTATAACTCTAGCATTATGCCACTGATCTTGGGTTATTGTGGGGACACCGCTGTTGTCTTTGGCCTTGATTTAGGTAGCCTTAGACTTACTAATGCCTGAAATATTGTAGTTTTTTTCTTGTTGTTTCTGGAGCAGAGGAACATTTTGGTAGATTTCCCATTTGTCTTGTTACTCTGTCTGAACATTTCACTCATTGAGTCTTTCTTTCTTGTTCCCCTGGTTGAGTTGCTAGGAAATGGTGCTCTGACATCTCTTCATCTTGCTACTCATTTGCCCCACAAAGGGCCAGGGTGGTAAAACCAGTGGCTGGTATTTCTTTCTAGTCTTGGATAAATTTTTGTCAGTTCCTCTTTCCAGCCAAGACATCCGTTCTCTAAAGAGATCATAAAGGAAGAAAAGGATCAAGTCATTCAGAGATTAACTGAGTAGAAGCAGCATGGCCTGGTTATGTTGGAGAATTAATCTATATAAAATGTATGTTCTAAATATATTCCTTCAATTATTTCTTTCAACAGTCCCATGAGATAAGCACTTATGATTTTACTGATAAAAATTAAAATTCATTTTGTTAAGAAATGCCAAAATTCTCAGCAAATGTATACAGATACAATGATTTTAACTGTGTAAAATCATAAAAGTAAAAAAATATGTGAAGATACAGTGGGGGTACCTGACCTTGAAGGAGAGGAAGAAAATCCCTGAGAAACAGTTGAGCTTAGAAACACTGAAGCAGCAGCTGAATGGAAAGTTGAAAGAAAAGCTTCAGGTTAAGAGGCTATTGTGTGTGAAAACCCTTAGATGACACCAAAGTGACACGCTCGATGAACCGACTAGTCATACTATAGAGCACAAAGGTGAGCAGGCCACAAAGTGAGCCAGAAGAATCAGGCAGCAGAGACGCTGCCTAGCCTTGAGAACAGGAATAGTTCCATGGTTACCTTGGTATCTGATTCTAAGCAAAAAACTAGAGGGAGAAAACGAAGGAAAGCTATATTAGTTTCTTATTGCTGTTGTGAGGAATTCTCACAGATTAATGGCTTAAACAACACAAATTTACCTTCCAGTTTTGGAGGTCAGAAGTCCAAAATTCTGTCTGTATGGAATTAAAGTAAACAGGACTGCATCCCTTTTGGAGGCCCTAGTAAAGAACCCGTTCTTCGCCTTTGCCTTTGCCTGCCTCTAGAGGCTGCCTGCTTGCCTTGATCCACGGCCTCCTGCCAACCATGACATCACTCTGACCTAACCTTTCACTGCCATGTCATCTCCTTCTCTGACTTGAGCCTCCTTTTATGAGGGCCCATGTGACTGCATTTGTTTCACTCAGCTGATCCAGAATAATCCCTTTATCCCAGGAACCTTAACATAATCACATCTTCAAAATCTCTTTTCCCATGCAAGGTAACATTCACAGGTCCAAGATCAGCACACAGACATCTTTGAGGGACTATTAAAATGCCTACCACAAGGCCTAAATAATTATAAAGATTTTAGAAAGACTATTGATAAAATCAAATGTATTAATTGCATTGGTATAATACTGAATACTAAACAAATGGACTAGCATTTCATATTATACCAATGCAATTAATGTATTTGACCCTTTCAAACTGTGGTGCTGGAGAAGACTCTTGAGAGTCCCTTGGACTGCGAGGAGATCCAACCTGTCAATCCTAAAGGAAATCAGTCCTAAATATTCATTGGAGGGACTGACACTGAAGCTGAAATACTTTGGCCACCTGATGTGAAGAACTAACTCATTTGAAAAGATCCTGATGCTGGGAAAGATTGAAGGCAAGAGGAGAAGGGGATGACAGAGGATGAGATGGTTGGATGGCATCACCGACTCAATGGACATGAATTTGAGCAAACTCCAGGATATAGAGAAAGGACAAGGAAGCCTTGAAGTGCTGCAGTACATGGAATCGCAAAGGGTCAGACTTGATTTAGCAGCTGAATAACAACAACATTAAATGCTAAGCAAATGGGCTACCAAAACACTTATTAAGTGATTAAAAAAAAAAAGGAACAGAATAGGTACAATGAATGGGATCTTATTTTACCTAATGATTCATTAAAATATAAAGGATATAGCCAAAGTGAAAATGGGCTAAGTCATTGAGGGTTGATTAATGACCTTTATTTTTTTCTCCTATAAACAAAACTATTTGGAGAGATAGGCTAGTATCAGATGGGAAATATTTACTTCCTTATTAAAGAAAGAATCATGGTAGAAGGGTGATAATTGATTTAACAGATGTGTTAGATCACTTCTCTTTGCCCTTGTAAATCTACTTTCTACCTCTTCCCACTCTGATCTCTGTTCCAGGAATCTGACTTTCATAGATTGCATCAAAGAATGCCCTTGTCCCTTGACTTCCAGTTGGAATCATCCACCAGGGAGCCTCAGAAAGAAAGATAATGGTTTACTTAAATAGTTCTCAAAACTAGCTTCCAATACAATTGTGCAATGACCCATCCCTTTTCATGTTGCTATTATTTTTTATAAAATTGTATATTAGAATTCAACATATGTACAAAAAAGCATGTAAGAAATGTTGAATTTTCACACTATACACATTCCTAAAATAAGAAACATACTATGACCAATAGCCCATGCTCCCTCCCTCTCACTGTCTCCTTAATATATATCACATATGTATAACTGGTATACTGAATTCTAATTCTATATTTTATTTTTGCCAGTTGAACTTTTTATAAATGAGATCATAAAATATCATAAGTTATATTTGATGTGTTCACTCAACATCTGTCGATATATTCTTTGATTTTCAAATATTTGGGGATTTTCTAGTTACCTTTTGTTTATGGATTTTAGCTTAACTCCACAAAAATCAGGAAATATCTCCAATAAAGAGAACACTCTACTTATTCAAATTCTTGCGTTCCCATTTGACAAAATCTGCAGTTGGAAAATCAGTCACTCTTTCTTTGGCTTGTAGTGTTTGATTGGGTTCTGAACCTGAATCCAGCCTCTGGTCCCTGACATTGAATTAAATCTTAGAGACAGAGTTTTGAATGAAGTAGAAATGAATGATTTTATCTCATTTGCCAGGCAAAAGGGGTCACAATGGGCTAAAGCCCTCAAAATTATGTGTTCCAACCTGGAGGGGTTAGGAGTTTTATAGTAATGATTCAAGGAGGGCATGATCAACTTGTGCACATTCCTCTGATTGGTTGTTGGTGAGGTTAAGTGAGAGTCAGCGTCATCAACCTTCTGGTTCCAGCATGACTAGGGTCTACATGCTTGTAGGAAACTCAGTTAACGTCTTCTATCTGATGGAGGCTTCACTATCTTCAAAACAGCTCAGAGAGATTGTTATGTATACTTTGGCCACCTGATGCAAAGAACCAACTCATTGGAACAGACCCTGATGCTGGGAAAGACTGAAGACAGGAGACAAGGGGATGACAGAGGAGGAGATGGTTGGATGGCATCACTGAATCTATGGACATAAGTTTGAGCAAACCCCAGGAGATGGTATAGGACAGGGAAGCCTAGCATGCTGAAATCCATGGGGTAGTAAAGAGTCGGACATGACTTAGTTACTTAGTGAACAACAACATATCCCCTGAGAAGGAACCTAGGCTCTGCCCCCAAACTGCACTATTGTTTCTTTTCTTTTTTTTTTTTAAATTTTATTTAATTTTTTTTATTTTTTTAATTGTTTTTGCCATACATTGTCATGATATCACCATGGATTTACATATGCTTCCCCTCCGGAACCCCCCTCCCTCTTCCCTCCCCACCCCGGGAAATCTCGCTGCACCAGCCCCGAGCATCAATCCTGGGCTGGTGATTGATTTGACATATGAAAATTAACATGCTTCAGTGCCCTTCTCCCATATCATCCCACCCTTACCCTCATCCACAAAGTCCACGAGTCTATTCTATACATCTGCGTTCCTTTTGCTGTCTCGTATGTTGGGTTCTCGTTACCGTCTTTCTAAATTCCATATATATGCGTTAATATACTGTATTGTTGTTTTTGCTTCTGGCTTACTTCACTCTGGATAATGGGCTCCAGTTTCGTCCATCTGAGTAGAATTGCTTCAAATGAATTTTTTTTTAATGCTGAGTAATATTCCATTGTGTATATGTACCACAGCTTTCTTATCCATTCGTCAGTTGATGGGCATCTAGGTTGCTTCCATGTCCTGGCTATTGTAAACAATGCAGCGATGAGCATTGGAAATACAAAAAACCTCGTATAGCCAAAGCAATCTTGAGAAAGAAGAATGGAACTGGAGGAATCAACCTACCTGACTTTAGGCTATACTACAAATCCACAGTCATTAAGACAGTATGGTACTGGCACAAAGACAGAAACATAGATCAATGGAACAGAATAGAAAGCCCAGAGATAAATCCACGCATCTATGGACACCTTATCTTTGACAAAGGATGCAAGAATATACAATGGAGAAAAGACAACCTCTTTAACAAGTGGTGCTGGGAAAACTGGACAGCCACTTGTAAAAGAATGAAACTAGATCACTTTCTAACACCATACACAAAGATAAACTCAAAATGGATCAAAGATCTAAGCATAAGACCAGAAACTATAAAACTCCTAGAGGATAACATAGGCAAAACACTCTCTGCCATAACCCAAAGCGGGATACTCCATGACCCACCTCCCAGAATATTGGAAATAAAAACACGAATAAACAAATGGGACCTAATTAAAATTAAAAGCTTTTGCACAACAAAGGAAACTATAAGCAAGGTGAAAAGACAGCATTCAGAATGGGAGAAAATAATAGCCAATGAAACAACAAACAATTAATCTCAAAAATATACAAACAACTCCTGCAGCTCCATTCTAGAAAAATAAACAACCCAATTAAAAAGTGGGCCAAAGAACTTAACAGACATTTCTCCAAAGAAGATATAAAAATGGCTAACAAACACATGAAAAGATGCTCAACATCACTCATTATCAGAGAAATGCAAATCAAAACTACAATGAGGTACCACTTTACACCAGTCAGAATGGCTGCCATCCAAAAGTCTACAAGCAATAAATGCTGGAGAGGATGTGGAGAAAAGGGAACCCTCTTACACTGTTGGTGGGAATGCAAACTAGTACAGCCACTATGGAAAACAGTGTGGAGGTTCCTTAAAAAGCTGCAAATAGACCTGCACTATTGTTTCTTGACTGTCCTTCCTTTGTCTCTGCAGCCCCTCCCTTCCCTAATTAGCAACTGTTTGAACCTGTCTGTTAGAACTCAGGGAAGATCTAGAAGTCCAGTGGAAGCCTATCTTCTGTAATGAAGAAATGGGGGACACAGAAAGGTTTTTTTTGCTCAGGAGCCACACAGAGTCCTGCTTGGTTTCAGTACTATGCCTTGTTTAAGCATTAGGAAAGGAAAGCATCATCTTTCTATACCCAATGGCCACTACTGTTCCAAGTCTGGGCCAAGTAATCCATAATCCTCTATGTTTTACCTGGAGACAAGCTGCATGGGGCTGGAAGGTGCGATGGCAGCCTCATGTGAACCTGTGCCTCAGTGGAGCACAAACTGCCCTCTTCAATCAAGAAACACAGATGGCGCCTTCAGCTTTGGCAGTCTGTGAATGTCGTGAAAGCACAAAGTCCTTGAGGTACGTATATCTGCCTTCCAAAGGCAGAAAGATGAAGTCTAACTATAAAGCCAGATTAACTTTGTTCATTTAAAAATATATCCCTCAATGTATAGTAAGATATTTACTCAAATAATATATCCATCACTCTAGGTAAGTTGCAGGTCTTTTCATGGAATTATCTTAGCCTTTAAGCAATGTTTCTTTTATGTCTTGTAACAGGAAAATCATCTTTTAAAAGTGAGTGTCAGTTTTGGAATTAGATTTGGAGTGTCTCAGTATAAAGATTAGGGAATGAACTGGGTAGTATCATTTTGGGTCAAAAATAAGGTGACATTGCAAAGTAAGAAGACTGGCTTGTGTGGATGATAACTATCTTAATTTAGGCTGCTATAAAAAAATGGTAGAGACTGGGGTTTTCAACCTACAGAAATTTCTCACAGTGCTGAAGGTTGGAAGGTCCAAGATCAAGGCACCAGCCCATTCTATTCCTGGTGAAAGCCCTCTTCTTGGTTTGCCAAAGGACTCCTTTCTGTGTCCTCACGTGGCAAAGAAAGCATCTTTTCTATGTCTCTTCTTGTAGCATCGCTTACCTCATTCTTGAGAACTCCATCCTCATTACTGTATTACCTCCCAAATGCTCACCTCCAAATACCACCACAGTGGGGATTAGGACTTAAACATACAAATCTGTGGGTGGCATCAAAATTTAGTCCATAAAAATAACTGACTGAAGGTAGTCCAAGAAAGAGCAGTTCAGCTGTGTTTAAAGATATGATATAATACCCTTGCCCAAATATGGTCTTTTCCTAGTCTTCATTGTTTTAATAAATAACATAAAATTATTTATTGACTAGTCATAATAATTATTTATACCTTTGGTTGCTGTTATATTTGCAACCTAGAGTCTTAATATATGTCCTCTATGGGGAATGATCCCTTATTTCTCATGTTCCCTGATACTATACAATAGGTATTAATAATTTTTCATTGAATAGAGAAGTAAATATGGTATTTTGGTTTCATGAACGTGAAAGTGTTAGTCACACAATCGTGTCAGATTCTTTGTGACCCATGGACCAAAGCCCACCAGGAAGTTTCATTGTCCATGGAATTCTCCAGGCAAGGATACTGGAGTGGGTAGCCATTCCCTTCTCCAGGGATCTTCCCAACCCAGAGACTGAACCTGGGTCTCCTGCATTGCCGGTGCACTCTTTACCATCTGAACCATGAGTGCCCAGTATTTCTCTCTTTGTCTTCTCTGTGGCACCAGGGGAGTCAGAGCAGTCTTGATGGATGCAGCACCCCTGTGCAGCTAATGGACTCTTTTTCTTTTTCTTTTTTTCAATTTTTTTATATCAGTTTTATTTTATTTTATTTTTTTATATTTTAGTGACTTTTTATTTATTTATTTATTTTCTTTACATTATCATGACCCAGAGAGATGGAATCGGGAGGGAGGTGGGAGGGGGGATCTGGAAGGGGAACACATGTATACCCATGGCAGATTCATGTCAATGCATGTCAAAACCAACACGACAATGTAAAGAAATATCAATTTTGAAATAGTCATGGCTGTACTTGTTTATGAAATTGCAAACATATCTTTGTAGAAAGTGAAAGCCAGGAAACTTGCATAGCACTTTGATTGGATTCCATCGATGTTGACATCTCTGCCTTGTGGTGTATATGGGGGGAAGTACCTCTCCCCTAGCTTCTTGTGTTCATCTGGGGGGCAATGGCAGCATCACGCCCCATCCTCCCAATTCAGAGTCCCCTAGGAAGTGGGGTACATGTGTTCAGTAACAGCTGCTTCCTTCCAGAGGTTAATCCAGCATTCTGGTTTGCTCCTTTATGCTGCAAGTTTTCAGGGGCAAGCCCCACTTGGGAGGCCTTCATTTGTTCACTGCTGCTTGTGGCTGTGCAGGGAAGTCCTGTTTGAGTTTAATATTAGGAAGTCACATTTTCCAGTATTGACTTCATGGGTAGCAAAGCCAGCATTCGACTGCCTATCTGCCTTCTCTATTGCTTAGTGGTTCCATATTCACATGGAAAAATTAATGCTATTTATTTGGTCTACCTCAAATCCTTACAGAATTTTCCTCATTTTCCAGCAAGACCTTGATCATCCACATTGGACTCAAGTCTTCCTAGTTTTGTATGAATATTTACATTTCACTTGAATTTCTTAACATTCTTATTTTACTACTTTAACTGTAGTTGAACTGCATGGCTTATTTCTTGAAAACTGCAATTGTTTGAAAATGATTTCCATCGAGGAGGTTTTCTCTCTCACTGATGATATCTCAGTGTCTAAGGTTAGTAGTAACAGTTATGCCTTAGAGTGGCTTTTCTCTGAAAAAATTATGGTGTTTTTCACACTGTACGTCAAGACCTATTAGTCAGCAATAATATCAATCTAGTTAAAGTGACATTATCTGCTGAAACAGGTGAGCCCCAAGTCCCAGCATCATAACATATTAGAAGCTTATTTCTCATCCTTGTAGAGTCTCATTGGTGCCTAGGGGTAGGGGTAAGATGTGGTAAAGGGGGTCTATTCTACACAGTCATCCAAGGATCTGCATTGATGAAAAACACCATCTTCAACATACAGTTTCCATCATGGCCTGGGCTCAGCATTTAGCCTCAGATGGTATATAGGAAGTGAGAGAATAGAGGAATGCATGGTGGGTTTTATGAACCAGACCTCGAAGGGATGTTTATCACTTCCAATGGCATGCCATCAACTAAAACTCAGCCAAAAATCCAATCCTGAAGACAAAAGTAGCTGTGAGGCGTCATCCATTTGTGTACTCACTGGAAAATGACCAGATAGTTTTTGCCAAAAAGTATTTTTCTGTTGTTATGCAGTTCACACACACACACACACAAACACATATACATATACACACATTTAAAACAAATATAAAACAAGACTCTCATCAAATAATGCTCTGTGTGCAATACAATTAATAGTGTCTATCTTATTTTTAAATGTTGTCATGACCCATTATATTGATATTATTGCTGACTAATAGGTCTTGACGTACAGTGTGAAAAACACTATAATTTTTTCAGAGAAAAGCCACTCTAATGGACTCTTTTTCAAAGAAATTTCTCTCAACCCATTGCTATGGCTATGTCCCTACTTCTAATCGTCTCTATTTAGAGGGAGAGGATTGTACCTCTATTAAAGTTTCAGGGAGCTTTCACCTGATATCAGTGTTGAGATGTTAAAAACTGATTGAAATGAAGAGCTTTCAGTTCTTAGACATAGAGCAACTATTCTAGTTATCTATGGCTCTGTAACAAGGCACCAGAGAACTCAGTGCATTTAAGGAACAACAGCTAACTTTCCTGGTTCTGGAGGTTAGGAGGCTCAGTTGCACATTTCTCATTTGGTACTTTTCATGCAGTTCCAAGGAAGCTGCAAATGGAGTTGGGGTTCTACAACAACTTCTTCACACACATCTGCTGCCTGAGCAAGAATGCTAGCGCAGCTGGGTCATGCAGCATCTCTCTATACATATGGCTCCTCCACATTTCTAGCATGGTGGTCTCAGGGCTCCAAGAAAGAATGTTGCAGGGCAGTGGAAGTTGCCAACATTTAAGGGGTTGGCCTAGAAACTGGCCTAATGCCATGTTTACAATATTCTACTGGTCATAACAGTCACAGATCTCCCCCAGATTCAGAGTGGGAAAACTGTCATTACAGTTGGATTCCCATTGGTTCCACCAAAACCCAGGGCAATCTGCTCATTGTGTGGAGCACACATGGGGGGAAGGGCAAAAGCTGATAATTAGCACCTGATGAGGTTAAGCATTTGGTAATATCACCTATGAAATCTTGGTTGATAAATTCTCAGAACCCAAAGGAATTACATTTAAAACAGAATTGCAAAAACAAAAACATGTAAACAGAAATCTGTTGAGCCTTAATGTAAAACCTGACATGTAGAGTCTATTAACTTTTAATAAGTTTAATTTTCAGAAATCTAATCTTGGCTGATATATAATGGAAGAAATAAAATATAGTGCTTGATTTGAAGAGGTCACTTATCAAATAGTCCCAAGCAAAAAAATCAACTAGCATTCCTGAGTTATATTCAGCCAGCATTCTTTTCTCTTCTCAAGGTAATTTGAAAAGATTTTGCAATTGCAAGCTGAGAAAAATCTGCTCTCTGGTATAGTCACAACAGATAATTTATTGGTTGTATATGTTAATTTATAACAGTTTGCAAAGAACATATTGATGTATCTCAATGCAGTGACTACATTTCCTTGTGAAGTTACCTTTGAAAACTGCAGAAGGAAACTTAGAGTGACAACCAAACAGATATGGTATATATTGGAAGGCTGAAGAATGGTTAAAATGCTGACCCAGAGTGGCCAATCTCTCCAATACATACAAAAAATGTGAGGTTATGAAATAAGTTATGGAAGGAGAGATCATATGAGTTATTGGCAGCAGTAGACACATTTATTTATTGGCAATTACAGCTGGAAAGTTCCACGTCCTTCCTGCCAAGCAGCTCATATAATCTAAGTATTCAGTTTAGCACCTGTGCGTTAACAGTATTACTAAGAAGAAGATAACTTACAGTAAACCTTGACATTGGCCCTGGAAGATCTCCCTAGTGCCAGTCATCTAATTCAGATTTTAATGTGTTTCTGAATCATTTGGGGATCTGGGTAAAATATAGGCTTTTACTTAGTAGATCTAGACTAAGTGATGAGATTGTGCATTTCTAACAAGCTCCCAGGTGATGCTGGCATGCCCAGTCTATGGACCACACTTTGAGTAGCAGGACTCCATCAACATATTATTTTAGTGAACTGTCACAATTGTGAGTAAAGGTGAGCCTGAAATAATATTTTACGACTCCAAAAGTCTTATGAACCGAGACAGCAAGTCTCATTATGGAGATGAAATAAATCACAGATAAAGTTTAGGGTTCTAAAGCTGAGAGGGATTCCTTACAAATTGTTCCATGGATTAAGTGAAATGGAGAAAGATGATCCAGCTAATCAGCAACGAGTCACGCTGTGCAATGTATTTGTGTTCTAGACAGCCACTAGTGATCCGAGATGGCTAAATACTTTAAGAAGGGATTATCAAATTGTCAAGAAGGACAAAAGGACTGATGACATCCATGAGTTTTCCATTAGAGCTGATTATAAGTATAGTGATAGAAGTATAGAATCATTACAGTGATATATTTAGAACATTATGCATATTTCACTCTGATTTTAGGAGCTCACTGTGTCATTTTTATGATAAGGATCTCATTTAAGAAAAAAGATATCAGATACCCACTTTCTTGTCTTGGCAAGCCACCCATACTGCTATTAGAGCAGAAAATTTAGCGTGAGATAACAAGTCTCCACCTAACCATGCATATCTGTCAGATTCTTTCTCATACACACCCTTTGTGGTGGGTTGAGCATAGCATAACCTCAAGCTGTCACTCTCCCCTTAATTAGATGGGAAAATTGACTTGCACATAAAAGGTCGTACAGGATCTCACAGTGAAATATGTGCAGGCTGGCATATGTGTGTGTGACTGTATGTCCATGTATCTATGTATTTATCTGTATTTTCCTATGTCTGAATCTATATGATATATAGAACCTTTTTTAATTTTTTCTTTTGAAGTTTCATTTTGCACTGGGCTATAGCCGATTAACAATGTTGTGATAGTTTCAGGTGAACAGTAAAGGGACTCAGCCATACATATACATGTATCCGTTCTCCCCCCAAACCCCACTTCCATCCAGGCTGCCACATAACATTGAGCAAAGTTCCCTGTGCTATACAGGGAACCTTTTTGGTCATCCATTGTAAACATAGCAGTGTGTTCATGACCACCCCAAACTCCCTAACCATCCCTTCCCCTCAGCAACCATAAGTTAGTCTTCTAAGCCTGTGAGTCTCTGTTTTGTAAGTCATAGAACTCTTTTAAAAAGAAGATTCTGGAATCTGAAGTAGATCACAATAAATCAAGAGATGCGACAAACAGACTTTTCAGGATTGGCTTGGGGGAAAGGGATTCTTTTTTATTTTTTGAGAAATTTTATAGAAAAGTCAATTATTTGGTTGAGTCTATTTTTTTTCCCAGAGAAGGGCTAGGGAAATAAACCCCTAACTGCTCAGGTCTATCCAGAATGATCCTAAGTTGTGGTTACATGAAAAGAATCTGATCTCAAGACTCTGATTTCAAAGTGCAGGAAGAGGAACTTGCTTCTAGATACTTCCTCTTCTATTAGGAATGCTAATCTTTCATCTCACATTAAGAAACAAATTGCAAATGTCAACACCCTGTTGATACAAGGATTCAATTTAACTTGGTATTTCCAAATTTATTAAGGAGTACAATGTGTCCATTATTGTCCTACCTGCCATGGAATCAGAGTAACTAATACATGGCCTTAACATGGGTTCCCTAATAGTAAAGCTCAGGGTAAAAAGATAGAAGCACTGATGCAACATGTGGGAGCAGGACCCAAGTTCGATTTATAGCTGTTAAAAAAGAGAAGTGAAACAAGAAGAGATGTGAATAACTTATTGAGTTAAATTGTCATCTGCTTCCTTAGTGTAAGCCTCAAAGAGAAACCCCTGGATGCTATGAGGCTTATTTTCCAGCACATAGTACTTTCTCTGGGGGTGCCTCACCAAAAACTTCACTTCAGAGTAGTTCATAGCAGGGAGAAGCAGGAGGAATTTAACTGTCTGGGTCCTTCTAGCTTTGGCTTAATATTGGCTAAGGTTTATGCCATGGAGATGGATTCCCTCAGACCTCTAGTTCACATCATCTGACCCCTAGGTGACCACTCAGTAGCATCGATCCCACTTTCCCTATTGCCCCATTTCATCCACCTCCAAAGAAGGGCAAATGGCGTGAACAGAGCTCAACCTGAGCTCCAACTTAGACTCTGCCCAACTAATTCAGGAAGCTCAGAAAGGGTGCTGGTACACGCAATCATGGTTTCAGGGTGGATGATGTGTGGTCAAAATGAAGCAGTCAGGGTTATCAGAGATGGAGCAAAAGGCTTATGATGAACATAGCTGTCTCCTTAGCGTACAACACTGCATACCTTCCAAAACATCTGGCTACTCTATTACAATATCAGATGTCCTTTCATTTATCCATGCTTTATTTTCAGAAAAGGTGACAATGACTACCATTCCATCACCCAAAAGACAATCACCGATAAAATTAGATACATAATCTCCTTCAATATGTTATACAGTTGTCATTCCAGGAAGTCAAAGTGGATTAAAAAAATCCCAAAAATCAAAACTATAGTGGCTGCTACTGAAATAGTTTTAATGTAGTAGTTGGCATTTATTTAGTGCCTCCTCCATTACTCATTCTGGATTCTCCTCACCCTCAGGCAGTCCTTTGGCATTTACCACAACCTGAAGGAAAGTGCCCTAAGCCAGCCAGTTGCCCCCCAACTGAGCCTCAGCCACCGACAGGCTCTTTTATGATTCCACGAAGCAAGTTGCTTCTGCGTGAGTGGGAACATGGTCTTGGGCCCAGAAGTGAATTTCCTTGCTAAAAGAAAAAAAACCCCTGCCACATACTGCCAAAGCAGTGTTATGTATGAGAACATATTGGTAAGTGAGGCATTTTGCAAGTCTTCTAACGGAGGTGGTATTTCTGGCAGAGCAAAACCTATGTGTGAAGTAGGGACTGAATTCTCTAAAGATAAATGGCTCCCCACTCTAGGTACGTTCTATTCCTGGCTGCTCCCTTTGAGGAATGCTGTCAGTCTCTGCTGCTGACTGTTGGGCACTTTTATAGTCACCATACTGATGAGTGGGTTCAGATGGCATGGAAGTCTGCGCCACCTACTTACCCACTTATTGATGACTTTCAGAATTATTCAAGTCTTATCTCAAATATGCTACTTCCGTGGCATGATGGATTCGCTGCTGTGCGGACTCAGTGTTAAGACTTAATGAGCATATGTAAACCCACGGCGGTTTCATGTCATTGTATGGCAAAACCAACACAATAAAAAAAAAAAGACTTAATGTATCCAACAGCTCTTAACGTCACTTAGTCATTTACATGTCCATGGTTTGGTGCTGAATCTCTACTAGCACATCAGGAGACAGACTTCAAATGGAGAAGAGTTTTCTACTATAGAGAATGCGACTTTGATCTGGAATCCGATAGGTTTGCAGTATGGTATTCTTTCAGGGGCTTTTTAGGGACTTAGAGTATTCTCATTCAGCACAGAGATGTATACCATCAGATCTGCTAGATCACGCTGGCTAAGGACAGAGCCAACTTCAAACCAACAGTGTCCCATGTTACCTAATAAAACATAAAATGTTTGCCTCAAGTTCAATACCTTTTGCTTTTAAAATATAAAAAGGACCATTAACGGTGGTGGGAAGAACAAGGTACAAACAATTTACTCTTTAATGAGGATTGCTGACAAGTCCCAGACCAAAGGCCTTCGAAATTCTTAATTAGTATAGAATATAAGTCTTACTAGGACATCTAAGGATTCAATTAGCCTGATATCTATACATGACCAGCTTGAGATCCTAAAATCATTTGACCATGGATATATGTAATAACAGAATACTTATTCAATTCTCACTGGAAAAAGATTTTGAAAGATGTTATTAATATAATGAATAAAATCTTGTTTTATTTATGCTTTAAGATTGTTTTCTATTTTCACCTTGGAGTTATTTTTTCTTGCCTCTAAATTTTGATGAGCTCTCAAACTGGGAAAAGAATACACTCTATAGGAACAGCTTGATCTTGGAATCAAGACACAATTTAAGATGATGTCTAGAACCCCATGACAGAAGACTGTGTGCACACTTTGGCTATAAGAGGTCTTTGAAGCTCCATGAGCCTCACATTATTCATCAATAAAATGAGATTACATTATCTAAGTGACTATGTGGTAGGGTTCATGCTGACTACAAAAACAAAAATATTTGAATACTTAAAACACAATAGACACACAAAAGACTAACTTGGTTACTAAATCAGAGCTGCTGAATTTCCCAGCTCTCTTGTCATCCAAGAACAACCCATTACTTGTTCTGTGAGGACGTTTCTTAGGATAACTGGGATTAATGTGAAATTATTGCTTATATTCAGAAATGTTCACACTCTGGAGGCCACATCACTTTGACAATGCAGGTCACTTCCTGAATGGGAAAGTCATTTGTGCCATCAATGTTCTGGATAGAGGTAGTCTTCAAATGGAAAACTTGCTCTAAGATACCAATCTATTCAGAGGCCACAGCAGGAAAAGAGAAAAATAATGAGATATTTGAATGTTCAGGAAAGAGTTCTCTTGTTCTAGGAAGCTACATCTGTCATGTGGAAGATGACCAAGACCTATAAAGTAGTGATAGATCCAGACGGAAGATGTTATGCTGGAGATTAAAGTCACTGTATTTACGTTCACAGCACTCTTTGGCATTTCCTCTCTAGAGTTATCTTCTCTTCCAGTGCTGTCCTAAAATAAAGATGTTCAGACACAAAAATTGGTATACAAATCAGAGGATAAGCTGTAGCAAGATAGACAAATTAGAGAGAGATATACATCTTCTCTGTTTCTGTACACTAAAGAAAGGCTCATCTCTTAGAGCTGGGGCAAAATTTACTCTACCAAGGGGGTAAGTACTCCCCAGTATGGAATCTGGAAGACAGTAAGAATCAAGAGCCTCTTATTTTCCCCCCTCTTTGAAGAGAAAGACATCCCTCATGTCATTAACATTAGCCTTTTACAAGAATTATCTCAAAAAGGCAATAAAGATATTTGTTTTGGGCCCTAGCCATTGACTAAAACATAATTACCTCACTAGATAAACCATTGTATGTTTGCCAGGAAGTCGTATAAAAGATAGCAATAATGAATGATGAGTTTTGTTTTATTCCTCTACGTATAACAGAGTTGGAAAGATAGTCACTGATGGAGGTCCAAGGCTGTGAAGTTCTGGTCAAGTCCGTCTGATGTAAAATTGTGAAATCTTGATTCCACTTCCTATGCCTATTATATTTTTGAAATTCATAGAATTGTGTAATCTCATTCAAAGTTACTTCCATTTTCAGATGAGTGAACCAAGGCTTAGGGAGAGTCACTGACTTGCCAGAGTCAACTAACTCTTACATGTTGAGCCAGTCAAGACCCTATGCCTTCTGATTCTTGATTTTATGACTTTTACATGTGTACCAGCTATTTTGACAGTAGTAGCTGGGTAGAGGATGAGAGATGAGACCAAAGTCTGAGCAGAAACTTAGTATAAATATTTCCCTAATATGGCCTTAGAGACTCAGAAGGGGCACAAGACAAGCACACAACAAGCAATGTACTCCTGGTGACTAGAAACTATGCAACAGATATGAAAGAAAATAGAACACAAAGAACCTGTAACAGAAATTTGAGTGCTGACCTGAATCCAGAATTCCCATTGTACGTGGTCGAAAGCCATGCCTAAAGTAGGTTTGCTCACTTGCTCTCCCAGTCATGTCTGATTCTTTGGACCCCGTAGACTGTAACCCACCAGGCTTATCTATCCATAGGATTCTCCAGGCAAGAATACTGTGAATGGGCTGCCATTTCCTTCTCCAGGGGATCTTCCCAACCTAGGGATCGAATCTGCATCTCCTATATTGCAGGCATATTCTTTACCCACTGAGCCACCTTAAAATATGTTAGAGGCATAATTTCATTAAACTCTCCCCTCTCTCTTGTCCTCCATACATAAAACAGGCAGTATTGGAAGTTGGGAAAATGGTCTGCTTTCAGATTCCTGTTTCAGTCTGGAATGAACATGGTACAAGTCTGTACTGGAAGAACTGTGAAGGATTAGGGTGGGGAATCGAGAAAGGGAATTTGTCCCTGTTCTGCTGAAGCAAGTTGAGCTGCTGACTGCAGTCTGTTGGGGTCTCACTAAAATCCAGGCTGTGCTGGTGTGCTGGCATAGTGGATGCCCACATGCTTTTCCTGACACCTGGATGAAGACTCTGGAAACACAACAGAGGAACAGGAATCTGTTCACAGAATAGGTTAGAATTGGTGCCTGTCTATGGCAGTCATTTGCAGAAAAGGCCTGTACATCATGCAAGAGAAGATTTAAGGGCCCATGGCTCTAGCTCAAAGCATCAAGGGAGGCAAATGCTTTGTGATTAGCTGGAGTAAATAAAATCTTCCAGGTAGGAAAAAAACAAAAAGTGATTTGGCAGATTCAGTGTGCACAGAATCTCAGAGGGGGAAAAAATGTGCAGTTAATCAGACAATTCTGAAACAGACTCTACCTCTGGTACTGACCCTGAAGTCAATGATATCTAATTTCTCCTTCTAAATCCCTCACCTGCCTCTTGGATGGAGATTCACTGAGTGGACACATCTTGTTGAATTGGGATTAGCAAGCAAGCATACACACGCACACACACTCACACAGCATACACACTTACCCTCCTTTCTAGCCTAATCTTCCAGTGCACCATGACTAGGTATTTTTAGGTAGGCTCTCTAAACTTTTCAGATTCTCATATCTCAATTCTCATCTCTGAGCATTCAAATATGCTCTTTCTTCCTAACAATACTGTTAGCTCTCCACATCCAAAATTTTTATCCATGGCTTGTTAATCCATGGATGCAAAACCTGTGAATACCGAAGGCTGTCTCTATTCACTGTACTATGCTGTTATACATGGGATTTGAGCGTCTGAAGATATTGGTATCCCCCATGGAATCAATACCCCACAGATACTAATACTAATACTAATACTAATAATAAATATTTCTTTCTGTACTTCCTCTTCCACATTCTCTTTCAGTTAAACTCCCCACATGCATCAAAGCGCATCCTACACTCCATCTTCAACAAGCAGCTTGTCCTGTCTCATCTTCCCAAAGCAGGATGTACTATTTTCCTTCTGTGAATTCCCATAGCACTTCTTTTCCTGCTTAATTACCACTGGTCAGTTTTCCTGGTAAGCAGACTTTGAGATGGAGATACACAGAAAAGAATTTTATTGGGGAGTTCTCTAGGGGGTCAACAGGCCCGAGGAAGTGAAAAAAGTGGAGTTGGGCTGCAATACTTTCTCTGCAAGCCAAATCCATGGGGAGCTCTTGAGCTATAAAGACTCTTCAGATCGTTCTGAATTATTGAAAAAAGGCCCGGGCCCTGACATCCCTCTCTTCACCAGTCATTGGCTGTGAGGACCTGGGGCAAGAACCACAGACAGTAGCAGACAGCCATGTTGAGCTGTGAAATGTAGGCTGAATGAGGTTTCTGCCTGAAAAGGAAAGGGAGGAGGGGTAGAGATGTGAGTGGCAAACACAGTAGCCACTACATCCATTTATGCAGAATTTGCCATACTCTGCTTTGCAGACCATGTCTTTGTGTCTTGGAAACTAATAATCATGTCCCAAATAACTCAGTTCCTTGCAGCTTTTAGCACAGAATGTAACAGATGCTGAGGAAATCCCTTGCAGTCCAGTGACTGAGACTCCTCACTTACACTACAGAGGGCATGGGTTCAATCCCTGGTCATGGAACTAAGATCCCAAATGCCACTTGGCCAAAAAAAAAAAAGATGCTGGATAATTTTCTGAGATGAACTTATTCTGTGCTCTTTCATAGAATATTTTGTGTTTTTCACTTTGAAAACATGTTAATAAGGTATTTCAGACCCACACTATCTTTTACAGGGGAAAAAAAACTGAAGTGTAGAGTGATCATTGGACTTGGTCAATGGTACAGTTAATTAAAAAGTTTTGATGTGTATACATAATGGTTGATTCACGGTGCCATACAGCAGAAACTGACATAGTACTATAAAGCAACTATACCCCAATTTAAAAAAAAAATGAAAGAAGTTTAGGTGAATAAATCTTGGTCTCAGGATTCCCAGGCTGATTGCCTTTTAAAAGAGTTAAATAATCAATTAACATAATATAAATAGTAGCTCAAAAAGGGCTACCATCAGGTCAAGAGTTAATAAACTTGCTCCCTAAACTCCTCAAAAATTTCTGCTTCTGGACCTCCCTGAGGTGCCTCAACTTGATAAGTTATTAAACTTCCTTTTGGCATATGTTCACATGTAAAGAGCCAGAACTTTCAACCGAGATTTAAAACAACTTTGGACCATTGCCCAGGGCTTATACTGTGGAGAGAGCAAAAAAGCATCTTTCAAGACTCTGCAAAACAATCACAATCAGGAAGATGACCCAAAGTACAATTCATGAAATCATTTTCAAGAAACTTGCTGCAGTCATAAAATCAAGTGAAGTTGTGAAGAAACTTTCCTTAAAGCAACCGTATCTCTCTCCCTCTCCCATTACTGTTCCCTGCCCTACCCCCTATAACTACATTAGTAACCACTGTAAGTCATAATGTTAGCAGAGAAAGTCACCTGCAGTGTAGCCTATTTCTAGGAAAACACTGGCAGGCACCCTGTTGCCGGACGCCAGCCATGTGCATGAATGTTGCACAGATGTGGCCTGTTAACATAGCAGAGTTTCTCATTCATTATCAAACATGAGAATCCCAAGAAGACTGGAGCTGAGATCAGGCTTGGTTCTACAACTTGCAGAATCTACTACCCAGACAATCAAGTTTTGGGCATTGTCACCTTGGTTAGTTACCTCCTTGTCTCTGTGTTATTGATGAATGATACATAGAAACCACATATAATTGTGCCCCCCACCTTATTCTCTGAGCTGTTAGAACAGCTCTAATTCTCTCATTCAATATTAGGCCTCAAATACTGCTTTTTCTATGACTTATTCTTGCTCGAAGGCCATCAAAGACTCCTGATTAAAAGCATAATACCAAATCTATAATCTAGACCTCTCGATCCTGCACAAACTACTTTTGAGCTGCTCTTAGAGTTCCATTGTCCACTTCTCCTTGATACAAATTCTACCTTCCAGCAAAATCATCCTGTGGGTTCTTACCTTAGAAGCACTTCCCAAGATTGCCAAGTTGGGTCCTCTTAAAACTCTGGCCAGTGGCATGCACTTCCTGATTCCCCAAACCCTAAAAGTGCATTTTCAGAAGTCAAAGTCTGTACTATATCACTAAAGACTATTCAATAGATTTTTAACTCTTGCTTCTCAATTTATTGATGTTTCAGTGACAATTAATTCAGTTACTGGAATTAGAGATGTCACTCACAGTTTTCACATCAACCATATTCCTTACTTTGAATTTTCATGTAGATCACACACATAAACAAGCACACCTTATATTTTCACACTTGCATAGTGTTGGGACACATTTTCCCCCTGCACAGAAACCACCTCTTGTCTATTCTGGTTGAAATCCTACTGATGCTTTAAAGTCCAACTCAAATGTCATCTCTTCCTTGAAGGCTTTTGGTGGTCCACTCTGTGGTCTATCATGGTTCACATGACTTTCTGCCTAGTATTATTATTTGTGCTCACATCTCATCCTGTATCTATTAAACACTCAACTGGACAAGGATAGAAGCCAGGTGTGAACTTCTGTTACAACAAAATCTGGTATAATAAACTGGACAAAGTCAATGTTCAGTGAAAAACTGAAAAAAGCATTAGGCACATCTTCTAAAACATTTTTACCTATTTTTTTTTAACATTTAATAGATGTAAAAGGTACAGTTGTTAAGGATATAAGTTATAAATTTAAATAAAGTGGTGAAAAGCATGCAACCATCTCTATGATAAATACATAGAGCATTATTTACACTTTAGAAACAACCACCTCCCCTGGCCCACAGCAACTGTCCAAAGTAATTACTTTCCTGATTTCTCTTACCTTAAAATTGTTTTCACCTGTTCATATGAGTAGAATTGTACAATATGAACTCCTTTGTGTCCATCTTTTGTTTTGTTTGTTTTTATTTTTTGCTCATTATTATGATGACAGATTTTATTTGTTTTGTTTCTTCGTATAGCCTTATTCTTTTCATCGCTAAATGATCTATTTGTATAAATCTGTAACAATTTAGCAATGCTGATGGACATTTTGGCTATTTCAGCTTTGGCAATAATGAATAAATTTTCTCTGAACATTTATGTACATGCCTTTTGGTACAATATGTATGCATTCTGTTGCATATTTAGCAAAGGTTGAAATTGCCAAGCTGTGTGCATAAACTCAGCTTTATTTGTATTATTAATAACTTACAGTTTCCAAAGTGATTTTCCCAATCTGAACTATCATCAAAATTGTGTGAAAGATCTGGCTGCCTTATTTCTTCAACAGATGACTGTCAGAATTTTTAAGCTTTACTCTTTCAAGTAGGTTCCTAGGGGTAGCTTAGCATAGTTTTAATTTGCATTTCCTTGATGATAAATAATGATAAGATATGCTGTATTTAGGATAATTTTGTAGAATGCTTACTTACGTCCTTTGACCCATGTCTATATGTATTGGACAGTTGCATTTGTTTCATTAATTTATGACCATTATTTACATATGCTGGATACAATTTCTTTGTCAGATATATGATTACAAAGAGCCTCCTCCACTCCGTGGCTTGCATTTTAGCTCTCTTCATAGCGTGTTTTCAATGAGCAAAATTTGCTATTTTAATTAAATCTAATTAATCAGTGTTTTACTTTATGATCAGTGATTATGCATGTGTGCAAGAGCACATGTGTATGTGTATGTTGGTGTGTGTCTTCCAACATTTAATCTTTTATATTTATTTGTTATTTTTATTTATTTTTTTGACAATAATTGCACCATAGTATTGTGTTGATTTCTGCCATACAACAATGTGAATCAGCATGCTCATGAGATATTGGCCAATAATTTCTTTCTCTTTTTTGTATGGTTTTTGTCAAGTTTTCTGTTATGGTCATGTTGGGCTCATAAAACAAGTTTACAAATGTTTCTTATTTTTCTATCCTCTAGAAGAGTTTTTTTTTTTTTTTTTAAAAGATTGCTGGGTTTTTTTTTTCCCCTTAAATGTTAAGGCGAATTCATCAGTGAATATATTTGACTCTTTAGATTTATTTATGGAAATGTTTTCATTAAGAATTCAACAATTTTGTTCATATTTTCCTATTTCTCTCCCTCTTTGCTTGAGTGAGTTTTAATCTAAATTGTCAAATGTATTACAACGAAGTTTTCCCAATATCTTTTCCGTTTTTAAACTATGATATGTGTAGTGCTGTATTCTTTTTCATTTTTTAAATGAAGAACTTCATTTATAAGCAGTTGTAGAACTGCAGCAAAGTTGAGCAGAAAGTACAGTGAGTTCCCATATATTCTTTTTTTTTTTACACTGCAATTTTATTTTATTTATTTATTTATTTTAATTGTTTTTGCCATACAATGACATGATATCACCATGGGTTTACATATGCTTCCCCTCCAGAACCCCCCTCCCTCCTCCCTCCCCCCCGGGAAATCTCGCTGCATCAGCCCCGAGCATCAATCCTGGGCTGGTGATTGATTAGACATATGATAATTAACATGTTTCAATGCCCTTCTCCCATATCATCCCACCCTTACCCTCATCCACAAAGTCCACGAGTCTATTCTATACATCTGCGTTCCTTTTGCTGTCTCGCATGTTGGGTTCTTGTTACCGTCTTTCTAAATTCCATATATATGCGTTAATATACTGTATTGTTGTTTTTGCTTCTGGAGTTCCCATATATTCTTTATCCCCGCACACATAAAGCCTCCTTCAGCATCTATGTTCTGTGTCAGAACGGAACCTCTATCACAGTTCATGAACTTACACTGACATATCATTAATGCTCGATGCATGTAAATTACATTAGGGCTAATACAAAGTGTTTTACAGTCTACGAGTTATGACAAGTATATAGTGACATATGTCCACCACTGCCATATTATATAGGATGGTTTCACTGTCTTAAAAATCCCCATGTGCTCCATTTTACTCCTCCATCCCCTCAAACCCTTGGCTGTCACTGATCTTTTTACTGTCTCTATGGTTTTGTTGTTTTCCAGATCGTCATATACTTGGAATCATACAGCATATAGCCTTTTCAGATGGCTATCTTTCACTTAGTAGCCTTTAGGTATTCCCAGCAGAGAGAATAGCATCACATTTAGCCATTTATATTTTTCACTTACTTTACCTTTCTTTACTTTGGCATTCTGTCAAAAATATAGCCTCCGGGATAAATATGGAATAGAAACCATTATTCCCTTTTTGACAGATGAAGAAATAGCAAATTGAGTGTCAGATACAGTAAGTGACATAAACAAGTTTATGTAACCAGTCAATCAGCAGAGTAGGGACTTGAACTTGCCTGTGCTTAGGGCTGTGGCAGGACCTATGAGCAGATCTTACTGTGGCAAGGCGAGAAAGCAGCTGTGTTGATGGTCATAAAAAGCAAAAATAAAGGACCTCAAAGTGTTGAAATGCTGTAAACAAATCTGAAATTAACAGTGATGAATAAATAGAATGATGAGAGTAAAAATAAAGAATGTGATGTGATTTTAAAGAATTTGTTTTCATTGAGTCTGTCATTTTAGGGTTTGTGACCTTAGGCAAGATCATTGTATTCCTTAATTGTCAGTTTCCTCCTTTGTGGGATGGTGACAGATGACATCAGCACTGCCAACACAAGCAGAAACAAAGGATTGCTCTAAGGATAAAATGAAACTACATGTACAGGAACACTTCAAAGTTATAAAATATGTCATTCAATCTAGGCTAATTTTACACTAATTAGCATCCCTCTTAGTCTTGCCAAAATTTTCATACCTTAAAACACAGTTACTTCTGGGACTTCCTTGGTGGTCCAGTCATTAAAACAAGGAGGCCCACAGCAGGGGTCATAGGTTCAATCCCTGATCAGGGAAGTAAGACCTCACATGTGGCATGGCGTGGTCAAAAAATCCAAAACCAATCACTTCTTCTTTCTATAAAACAGATTCTTACCTAATAGGAGACTTTTATCTATCACTTTATATCTCTTTGCTTATTTTTGGTATTGAGTGAGTACACGTGTCCATGGGCCACCAATTGTTGGAGTAATAAACCTGGGCTTGAAGAATTATGATTTCAGGTGGGTAGCATGAAGTAATTGTACTGACATAAGTCTATGTTCCCCAAGATAGCTTAATTCATAAATACTGTGGTGCTGAAATTCATCAGTGACAATACATACACTCTGCACTAAATTGTTATTCCAAATCATCTCTCTCTAGAATTCCTGGGAGTTGGCAACAGAACAAATTAAAATAATCTACTACTATCATCATCTTTTAAATAATAGTAATAATAGTTTTAGTGTAATATAATGAATCGTGCATGAACTTTTGTTAGAATCAGTCCTGTTGGCAAAGAACACTAAAACAATATTTAATAAGAATTTCAATAGATGGAAACCTAAATAAAAATTTTCTCCACATTTTCTACTTTTAGGTAATAGAAGAAATAGAAGGGAAATAAAAAAGAAAGGAAAACAAACAAAAAGAGCAGGAAAAGAATGAAAAAGGAAAATGTTGATTTTAATGGCGGGTCCATGATAAGAATCTGAGAGTGGATGGGCTCAAAGTTTTGGCATGTATAAAAAAATTCTGAGGCAATAATATGAATGGCAAGCACTTCCCTTTAAAATAGGATTGGATGATCATTGTTGAGATAAGAGAGGTAATTTATAGGAGCTCTTACAGAGTCATAAGATTGGAAAGGAAGAAGGAAGATGCCTTGGATGTGAACAGTATGAAAAATGCTTTCTATTTGTTAGATCATTAAACCTTAAAATTACTCATTTTTAAAGTTATCATTTAATCCATTGTGCAGATGAAGAAATGGGGTTCTGAGACGTTACACTGCCTGCCCAACATATAATAGAACCAGGATTCAGCTTCACCCAGTTCTGCTTGAATGTAAGTCCTTGCTTGTTTGTTGATATCATACTGAACTAACAAAGGTAAACATACAAATCCATAAATTTTAAATGGGAAGGGCAATATGAGGTCATTAAAGACTTCAAATAAAAAAGTAGTAAATGGATAATTATAACTTCCTTCTCCCATCAATAATTTCATCTCATTTCCCCTCTTACAGTCCCTCAACTAGTCAAAGTTTCTTACCTAGAGGTTGATCCTAAGCTTTACTTCTAAAAGATGCAAGTCCTGAGAGGTCTTATTTCTACTGCATCAAGACAGTTTCCACCAGACTGTTATTATCATAGGTACCAACACAAATCACCTGCATGCCACACATTGTATCAGCTCCTATTTCCTCTTGGTGATCAGGATCAGTCACCCAGTCCTAGGCAGTTATCATTTCTTAGTTTGTAAATTCAGCTATGTAAAGAGTTCAAAATGCCGGAGATAGTCTTTGCTTTCACTTAGTTAGATAGAACAATGGCAGATAGCCCCAGAGCAATCTTCTATTTGGGAACAAGAATTTTTGAAAGTATCATTTGCCAGGGCAAGGAAAGAAAGCAAAAAAAGGAAGTGTATCAGGTATAATAATGAAATAGGCCCCTCCCAATTGTATCCTTTTCATGTTTTAGTGTTATTTTGAATTCAATGTTTCATGTCCTTTTTTAGGCACCATATGGTGAGCATTTTTGTGTGTTTCTAATATTATTAGAAAGCACAAATTTAGGACTTTCCTAACATTTGGGTGGAATTTGAAATGTTTATTCCAATCCCTTCCTGGTGAATTATTCGATCATTTATAAATAGTTCCATAAAGACTAATGCTTCAGTGAACAACTTCCTACATAAATCTTTGTATAAAATAAGCAGTATTTGGTGTAGAGAAGATGGCAATCAATTGTAAGAGAAAAAAGAACTAGGAGCAAAGGCATGAAGGCAAATGTAATGATACATTTTGGAAAACAACGACTCTAAGGTGCCTAAAGTTTGTGCATGAGTGTGTGACTTAGCCATGAAAGAAATTTACACTGTGATGGTGATAAAATGGATTTTTGAGAGTTCATGTGTCATAGAGACAGTAATTGGAACAGCCAGATTGAATCACTGGTCTCACCATTTACCAACTGTGTAAATGTTAGCGCATTCATTTTCCCATGAAAGGTGGGGTAATAGTACTGACTCCATTGGAGATTTATGAGATTAAATGTGATAATGTAGGGAAAGTATTAAATATCTGGCATATTTAAAGCTACCAACAAATGTTTACAATGATAATTATTATTATTATGAACGTCCCAACTATTATCAGTACCACTTTTACTATTGATGTCCATTTAACAAGTTTTATGTCCAAGGTTTCCATTAGGCTATGAAGAAAAAATAATAATAACATCATTAAAATGATTCTGGCTTTGGTATCTGGTAGAATAAGTTTCAAATTACTCACTCTGTGGTGATGGACTTACTATTATTCAACATTTTTGAAGTTGTTTCTTCAATTGTAAGATAAAGATGTAAACATCAATTATCATATGATTGGTCTGAGAATAAAGTAAGTTCGTATGTTAGAGCATGTGATCTAATAGACACTTGATAAATGATAGATTTGCTATTAGATATATTATTATTATTATTGCAGCTGCTGCATTCGTGTGTGTATATGTGGCTAGAGAGCCTGGTGGGCTACAGTCCAAAGAGTCGCAAATAGTCAGACATGACTAAAACAATCTTAGCACGCATGCATGCACATGTGGCTAGAATATAGGTCTTCCTGCAATACAGTAGTTTCAATGCACTCATGACTCCAGAAATCACAGCAGGGTCTCTGCTAACAATCCATCCTTATTTTACAATGAAAGCCTCAGAGGAGAAAAAGGACCAACTCTCCAGAGGATTGTTTCCCTTTGGTTAATTGAGAGTCAGTTGTAACAAAGGAAAAATGGGCATTTTCCTGAATAGTTTTGCTAATCATCACAGACAGATGGAATAGTAGGAGCTCTTACAGGAAAAAGATCAATGGTCAGATGGGGGAAAGAGTGGCGTTCTACACTGGCCCTCAGAACTACCTTGTCTGAGATTTAGACCTTTGTTTGTTTTCCTGCTCATTGTTTTGAGGGTGTGGGTGGGTGATATTTTGGTCTCCTTCAATCAAACTCTCCTTCCACAAAAATGAGAATGACCTGAAGACCATCTTATCTCCCCCCAAATCCCCTAATCAGTCTCTGAGTAAAGTATCTTTTCCTGTCTTCCAGTTGCCTTTGTTATCATCCACAGAGGCAAAAACATATGCTTCATGAGATTCAACAGATCGCTTCCACTCTGTGACTTTTCCCAGGGACTAGATAAAAAAGGGAGACAAAGTCAAGAAATCAGTCTCCACTGAACATTAACCAGGCTTGGTGGAAGTATCGTTACTTCCTCCAGTGTGTATGAGGCAAATGTCACTGCTGTGGGCATCCTAGCGGTTACCAATTCACAAAAGGAAGAGCATTTCTCCTTTAATTACATCTTCTACAACTGCTGGTGTTGTTCAGTCACTAAGTTGTGTGTGACTCTTTGTGATCCTGTAGACTGTAGCACAGTAGGCTCCTCTGTCCTCCACTAGCTTTTGGAGTTTGCTCAAATTCATGTCCATTTAACAGACATAAAATGACTGCCATATTCATTTAAAATTTCTGAGTGTTTATTTAGATTTCCTGACATTTCATGGAATGGTTACAGATTGTGAATCAGCTCTATTTGTGAACCACGCTTTGGTAGTGCAACTCTAAACAGAGTGTGCATAATATAACATGAATGCATGCATCCCAGTCTCTCAGCCATGTCTGACACTTTGCAAAACTATACCATACCAGGCTCCTCTTGTCTATGGAGTTTTTTAGGCAAGAATACTGGAGTCGGGTGAACATTTCCTCCTCCAGGTGATCTTCCCGACCCAGGGATCAAACCTGACTCAATTGCTTCTCCTGCCATTGGCAGGAGGATTCTTTACCATTGAGCTACCTGGGTAAGTCCCCTTTATAATGTGATTCACACTTACACTACCTTATTAGGTAGGTGTTTTTATTTTTTCCATTTTATACACAAGGAAAATAGGCATGAGGCATTGACTTGTTCAAGGTCATTCATCTTATAAATGTTAGGCAAGTATGAATCCAAGATCCAGAGTTTACATTCCTAACCATTAATAGAAGAAATAAAATTTCTGATGGGTTCCTCATACCAAATAATAACAGAGTTATATATTGCAGTTCTGTATATTTGTATCACACCTTCTACTGTTCAAAGTGTTTTGACTTGTGTTTGATCATTTGATACTGATAGAAGTCCTGTGAGTAAAGAGGTCAAGAATCAATTTCATTCCATTGTCATATGTGGGCACTTGGGTCCCTGAGATGTTAGCTGACTTAAGGAATGTGTGGTTTAGACAAAAGAGACTAAGGCCCTGGGAAACTTTTCCTAGTAAAAGGAACAAAAATCTGTATGGTAGAAATAACAGAACAGAAGATGCCTGACTGTGCTTGTATGAAAAAAAAAAACAACTGTTAGAAACCAGAATAAAGATGTTACTTAAAAGTAGAAAGCTAGGCATGTGACTTGAGGCTTTGTCTACCTTGATGCTTTTATAGTTTGCTTACTCTAGAATAACAAGAAGTGGAGATAAAAGTGAAGCATCATAGATCATTAAGGCATGAATGTAACTACTTTGTTTTTTAACAAGATCTTCAATCTGTATATATTTACTTTTTGTATTCATGTCAATTAATTTTTGCAAAAGCAATATTAATTAGAGTGACTATGTCTGAGATGAAGATACTAATAATTACAGGGCTTAAAAAGATTGCCAAAGCTGAGAAGTGAAAGGGTTGAAACTGAATGGTTTTATTTTGGCTTGAAATCCCAGATTCTGTCCTATTTGTAGCAGTGTCTACATAATCTTCCTATTTTATAGATACTTCTATGATCTCCTGGGAAATAAACTGCAAGAATGACGGGGGTATCATACAGGGTGGGTAGAAATGGGTTACTATAATTAAATGTCAACCTTGGTCAGGTAAGAGTTTAAGGAAAAAAGAATCCAAGTAACAGAAATGCCATTTATTAAGAATATGAGACCTAAGTTAGAGCATATCTTTTGCTATCAACTAGTAAAGTAACTATAAGTCAAATTTGAATTTTTTTTTATTAAACAAAACTTGAGAGCATGCTATATAACAAATACTTGGATAGGAAGGAAGAATAAGATAAATGTGATACAGACTTAGCTTTTCATGGGATTAATGGTCTATTGCAGGGGATCCGTTAGGCTTTAAGAATAATACACTCCTTCAAGAATTTATTGAAACCTTTGGATTCTGTCTATAGCAGATTGTAGAGGTGAAATAAACTTGTTTACACAATTCTGCTTACAATTTCAAGGTTTTGTAGATTGTACCCCTTTCCAAAATGAAAGACATCAACAGATCCTCTAGGGAGCTCTAAGCATCACCCAGGTGAATCACCTCAGTTTGAAGAATTGGAAAAGAAAAAAATGCATAAGCCAATTGGCATTTTCAAAGGTATGAACTACTAGTCCTAGTGGTGGTCTACAGAGGATTGGTAAGCTGTGCTACTAAGAAGCCAGGAGCAGCTTCTGAAAGGAGGAGATGCTTGGACTAGATCCTCAAGAATGACCTCAGAGATCATGAAGTCTCTTTGGAATTTCAGATTCTTAAGTTGTAAAATATAGGGCTAGAAGATTTCAGAGGCTTTTTCCTAGCCATGATATTTTATAATTTTGTGGAGTTCAAAAGATGCTCATGAGCTGATGTTCTCCCATCCACTGGCACCTCTTGACCCCAATTTTTAATAGCACTATTACGCTGTTGTCTTTCTCCCAAAAGGTATACTCAGAACTGGTTTAGAAGGAAGAGGAGATATACTATCGGACTTCCTTACATTTTTGCAAGAAAGAGTCCGTGAATCAAAGTGTCTCTTACTTGAGTAGAGAAATGAGAAAACCTGCTTTTTCTCTCCAGTTCCTGCTGGACAATGCCTCACTTGGGCAGAGCTTTTGCCAAAAAGTAAAGGAAGGCTTCTGTCTGTGCTGCTGAAATTGTGGGCAGGGTCACTAAAGAGTGACCACGTAGGGCAGGAACATATGAAAACATTTCTCAGAAAACAGCATTTCTCCCTTCTCAATTGAGACAATGTTTTGTTTTTGTTTAGGAAACATAGAAACTGAGCTTAAACAAGCTGGACTGGGTCATCTAATCTTTCCTCCTGGGAAGAGTTGCTCCAGCAAGTTCATTCAATTTTTTTTTTTTTTTCAGTTTCTCTTGGAGACTCCAGTGGGGGTTTTCACCAAACTCTCTGGGCAATCGCTCTGTGCTCTAAGTCAACATTGCAGGAGGATTGCTATGACATTGGGAGGAAAAGGTAAAAGAACCTCCAAGAAAAACATTTGTTGAGGAGGGTGATTTAAAAGGAGTTACCTCTGTACATAGATGTTAAAACTGAACAAGCGTAAGGGGCACTATATTCCCCCATGCTGAAAAAAAGTTTCATAATTTTTGTTAACCAAAGATAAAAAGGTAATTATGCTTCTGTTTCCTAACTGCAAGTACACTATCTTTTGTCTAAGACTGTGAGATTATTTTTTAAATTGGGATACAGTTGCTTTACAATGTTGTGTTAGTTCGTGCTGTACAACGAAGTGAATAACCTATATGTATATATATATCTCCCCTCCCCCTTGGACCATCTCCCCCTACCCCCACCCCATTTCACCCATCTAGGTCACCACAGAGCACAAAGCTGAGCTCCATGTGCTATATAGCAGGTTCCTGTGAGCTATTTATTTTGCACATGGTCATCTATATATGTCAACCCAATTTCCCAGTTCGTCTCACCCACTCTTTCTCCCCCATGTCCACATGTCCATTTGCTACATCTGTGTTTCTATTCCTGCCCTGCAAAGAGATTGGAGATTGTTGCGTTTTGTAAGTTTATTGACTTTCAAAAAATTTTGGCCTTTTAAACATATTGAACATGATAATAGATGCTTTTAGCTTACAAGGAATTCATTATAACATGTATAAAAGGATACATATATTTGTATTCTGAGTCTTGTTGAATATTTGCACTATGACAAATCATTATGTTAAATATTTTCCATGAATTCTCTATGTCATACCTCATAAAAAGGTTTGATGGATTTTATCCCTTTTTCTAGCTTATATAACAAAGAAATAACTCAAAATTGAGCTTTACAAAAGCTAACCAATGTGCTCAATTTCATAACTGCATGCGGCAGGGTGGAGTTTTGAGGTCAGTCCTATCTGATTCCAAAGCTCTGAATGACTATTTTTTACTTTGCACCTCCTATTCCACATAGTTATATGTTAAGTAATGATCAGGTATTTAAAATGTTTTTCATTTCACTGTTCTTTTAGATAGAGAAGGGAGTGATTTGCTATTAGATTTTTTGTTTATAGAGCCCTTGCTTCTGTTCAGAAATGTATAGAGTGTATATTGCAGGCTACTGACCATGACTGACTTGATTTGTATGCCTGCTCTGTTTCTTTGACCTTAGGCATGTCATACTGTTCATGGGGTTCTCAAGGCAAGAGTACTGAAGTGGTTTGTCATTCCCTTCTCCAGTGGACCATGTTTTGTCAGAGCTCTCCACCGTGAGCCATCCATCTTGGGTGGCCTTACACAGCATGGCTCATAGTTTCACTGAGTTAGACAAGGCTGTGGTCCATGTTATCAGATTGGTTAGTTTTCTGTGATTGTGGTTTTCAGTCTGTCTGCCCTCTGATGGAGAAGGACAAGAGGCTTATGGAAGCTTTCTGATGGGAGAGACTCACTGAGGGGAAAACTGAATCTTGTTCTGATGGGCGGGGCCATGCTCAGTAAATCTTTAATCCAATTTACTGTTAAAGGGTGTCCCCTCCCTGCTATTTCCTGGGGCCAAACTATGGTGGAGGTAATGAAGATAATGGTGACCTCCTTCAAAAGATCCCATACATGTACTGCTACACTCAGTGCCCCCAACCCTGCAGCGGGCCACCGCTGACCCACACTTCCACTGGAGATTCCTGGAGTTTCACAGACAAGTCTGGGTCAGTCTCCTCTGGAGTCACTTCTCCTTTCTCCTGGGTCCTGGTGCACAAGATTCTGTTTGTGCCCTCCAAGAGTCTGTTTCCCCAGTCCTGTGTAAGTTCAGGTGGCTCTATGGTGCGGTTAATGATGACCTCCTCCAAGAGGGCTTATGCCACACCCACGTCTACTACACTCAGAGCCCCTGCTTCTGCAGCAGTCCACTGTTGACCTGTACCTCCACAGCAGACACTCAAACACAGTTCTGGTTCAGTCTCTGTGGGGTTTCTGGGTCTTGGTGTGAACAAGGTTTGTTTGAGCCCTTCAGGCATCTCAGGCAGGTATGGGGTTTAATTCTAAATGCAATTTCGCACTTCCTATCATCTTGCTTGGGCTTCTCCTTTGCACTTGGATGTGGGGTATCTTTTTCTGGTGGGATCCAGCATTCTTCTGTTGATGATGTTCTTCAGAGAGTTTTAATTTTAGAGTTCTTGCAGGAGAAGATCAGCACATGTCCTTCTACTTTGCCATCTTGGAGTGAACTTGGAGTTATGGATGTGACTGGTGATGGAAGTAAAGTCCAATGCTGTAAAGAACAATATTGCATAGAAACCTGGAATTTTAGGTCCATGAATCAAGGTAAATTGAAAGTAGTCAAACAGGAGATGGCAAGAGTGAATACAAACATTTTAGGAATCAATGAACTAAAATGGACTGGAATGGGAGAATTTAACTCAGATGACCATTATATCTACTACTGTGAGCAGGAATTCAATAGAAGAAATGGAGTATCCATAATAGTCAACAAAAGAGTCTGAAAAGTACTTAGATGCAATCTCAAAAATGACACAATGATCTCTGTTATTTCCAAGGCAAAACATTCAATATCAAAGTAATCCAAGTCTATGCCCTGACCAGTAATGCTGAAGAAGCTGAAGTTGAATGGTTCTATGAAGACCTACAAGCCCTTCTAGAGCTAACAGCCAAACAAGATGTCCTTTTCATTATAGGGGACTGGAATGCAAAAGTAGGAGGTAAAGAGATACCTGGAACAACAGGCAAATTTGGCCTTGCAGTACAGAATGAAGCAGGACAAAGGCTAATAGAGTTCTGCCAAGACAATGCACTGGTCATAGCAAACACCCTCTTCCAACAACACAAGAGAAGACTCTACACATGGACATCACCAAATGGTCAACACTGAAATCAGACTGATTATATTCTTTGCAACCAAAGATGGAGAAGCTCTATACAGTCAGCAAAAACAAGACCAGGAGCTGATTGTGGTTCAGATCATGAACTCCTTATTGCCAAATTCAGACTTAAATTGAATAAAGTAGGGAAAACCACTAGACCATTCAAGTATGACCTAAATCAAATCCCTTATGATTATACAGTGGAAGTGACAAATAGATTCAAGGGATTAGATCTGATAGACAGAGTGCCTGAAGAACTATGGATGGAGGTTCCTGATGTTGTATAGGAGGCAATGATCAAGACCATCACCAAGAAAAAGAAATTCAAAAAGGCAAAATGGTTGTCTGAGGAGGCCTTACAAATAGCTAAGTACAGAAGAGAAGCTAAAGGCAAAGGAGAAAAGGAAAGATATACCCATTTGAATGCAGAGTTTCAAACAATAGCAAGGGGAGATAAGAAAGCCTTCCTCACTCATAAATGCAAAGAAATAGAGGAAAACAATAGAATGGGAAAAACTAGAGACCTCTTCAAGAAAATTAGAGATGCCAAGGGAACATGTCATGCAAAGGTGTGTACAGTAAAGGACAGATATGGTATGGATCTAACAGAATCAGAAGATATTAAGAAGAGATGGCAAGAATACACAGAAAAACTATACAAAAATGATCTTTATGACTCAGATAACCACAATGATGTGATCACTAACCTAGAGACAGACATCCTGGAATACAAAGTCAAGTGGGCCTTAGGAAGCATCACTATGAACAAAGATAGTGGAGGTGATGGAATTTCAGCTGAGTTATTTCAAACTGTAAAAGATGATGCTGTGCAAGTGCTGCACTCAATATGCTAGCACATTTGAAAAACAGCAGTGGCCGCAGGACTGGAAAAGGTCAGTTTTCATTCTAATCCCAAAGGAAAGCAATGCCAAAGAATGTTTAAACTACTGCAAAATTGCACTGATCTCACAGGCTTGCAAAGTAAATCTCAAAATTCTACAAGCCAGGCTTAAATAGTACGTGAACTGAGAATTTCCAGATGTTCAAGTTGAATTTAGAAAAGGCAGAGGAACCAGAGATCAAATTGACAACATCCACTGGATCATCAAAAAAGCAAGAAAGTTCCAGAAAAACATCTATTTCTGCTTTATTGACTATGCCAAAGCCTTTGACTGTGTGGATCACCACAAACTGTGGAAAATTTTTCAAGAGATGGAAATACCAGACCACCTGACCTGCTTCCTGAGAAATCTTTATGCAGATCAAGAAGCAACAGCTAGAACTGGACATGGAACAACAGAGTGGTTCCAAATTGGGAAAGAAGTACGCTAAGGCTATACATTGTCACCCTGCTTATTTAACTTATATGCAGAGTACATCATACAAAATGTCAGTCTGTATGAAGCACAAGCTAGAAACAAGATTGCTGGGAGAAATAGCAATAACCCCAGATATGTAGATGACATATGGCAGAAAGCAAAGAACTAAAAAGGCTCTTGATGAAAGTGAAAGAGGAGAGTGGAAAAGCTGGCTTCAAATTCAACATTCAGAAAACTAATATCATGGCATGTGGTCCCATCACTTCATGGCAAATAGATGGAGAAGCAATGGAAACAGTAACAGACTTTATTTTGGGGGGCTAAAAAATCTCTGCAGATGGCGACTGCAGCCATGAAATTATAAGTCATTTGCTCCTTGGAAGAAAAGCTATGACCAACCTAGACAGCATATTAAAAAGCAGAGACATTATTTTGCTAACAAAGGTCCATCTAGTCAAAGCTATGATTTTTCTAGCAGTCATATATGGATGCAAGAGTTGAACTATAAAGAAGATGAGCACTGAATAATTGATACTTTTGAACTGTGGTGTTGGGGAAGACTCTTGAGAGCCCCTTGGACTGCAAAGAGATCCAACCAGTCAATCCTAAAGAAAATCAGTCCTGAATATTCACTGGAGGGACTGATGCTGAAACTCCAATATTTTGGCCACCTGATGCAAAGAACTGACTCATTTGAAAAGACCCTGATGCTGGGAAAGATTGAAGGCGGGAGGATAAGGGTATGACAGAGGATGAGATGTTTGGATGACATCACCAACTTTATGGACATGAATTTGAGCAAGCTCTGGGAGTGGGTGATGGACATGGAAGCCTGGCATGCTGCAGTCCATGGTGTCACAAAGAGTCGGACATGACTGAGTGACTGAACTTAACTGAACTGATTGCTTTATAATATTTTATTAGTTTCTGCTGTACAACAAGTGAAACAGCTAAATATATATGTGTGTGTATATATATATATATATATATATATATATATACACACACACACCCTTCTGCCTGCTCCTCCCTCCCAAGTGGAAAGGAAGAGTCAACTTTGATCAAAAGGGTTTTTTCAGAGACTCTCAGTTCATACCATGCAATGAACAGTCAAACTCACTAAACATTTCACTACTATAATAGAGGGAAACAGACATTTTTATGTATTTAATAAAAAAGTGGGAAATGTCAATTTAATTAAATAAAAATTTATAGAATCCATAAAATTCTAAGAACTCTAATTATAACTACTGATACAGCAAAGACATTTTCCACAAGGAACTTAGAATTTATCTGAAGATGCTTAGTGTTAGAGATCAAATCTGCCTATCTTCATCTATATTCACAGGAAAAGTCAGTATGAATACTTAAAATGCTGTTTTAATTATATTAGAAAAGAGGCTTTGTTCATTTACATGCCTACTACATTTATAAGAGTACTTTCCTGATGACTTAGTGGTAAAGAACTTGCCTGCCAATCCAGGAGATGCAAGTTTGATCCCTGAGTCAGGAAGATCCCCTGGAGAAGGAAAGGACAACCCACTCCAGTATTCTTGCCTGGGGAAATCCATGGACAGAAGGAGACTGGTGGGCTACATTCAGTGGGGTTGCAAAAGAGTCAGTCACGACTTCAGAAATAAACAACAACAACAAACACTTACAGACTTACTCTGGCCAAGAAGAATTACTGGGGGAGCCAGGAAACTGACTCAAAAAAAAAAAAAAAAAAAAAAGGAGCACCAATAAAAGTGTCATTGAGTCCTAAGCAAAGTTATAATTCTCCTGAGGTCTAGCTCTTTGGTTTTTAAAAAGGTTTCTTCTTGTTTTTGACCTCCCTGTATATTCTTGCCATTAATTCTCAGTTTATAGTGAACTAGTTCTTGCCAATAAATAGCTTTCTAGTTAAGAAATGAGTGGCTCTGGTGCTCACTCTCACTTTCTTTGATTGTCTTTGTGATGTGGTTTTCCCTCTCTTAATCCTTGCTTGCAGTTGATTTTATGGAAAAAGATTCAGAGCAAGTCAATTTCTCTTGTCTGCAAGAGAAGGAGAATTTACAAGGTTTGCATCAGTCAGAGGAGAGTTATCAATTGGCCAAGTGCTTCTAAGTCATTTTCCAATTGAAATAAGAAATATCCTTTAAAAGACATTGTAAAAACTTCTTCTGTCCAAGGCTACCATTCTCGGTATTTAAATTTGCCCCCTAGAGCACATTTGTCTGGCTTTTATCACAAGCCCCATTCCCTTAGCGCTAATGAGAACCTCATGCCGTCCCGTCTAGGAGCAGGATTTGGAACCATTTCTCCCCCATTAATGTAAAGCATGTCAATCTGGGCCCTATGGAGTATGATTGGCTTTTCTTACAGCTGAATCTGGCTCCTAGGTGGTTCTGTATCAGCTTGAAGGTTTCATCTCTTAGTATCATATTGATTCTTAATTCCCTTCTTTCAGAATCCAGTGAGATGTATTTGATTTTCTGAGAGGCTAAGTTTCTTCTCATATCCTGGTGAGATCTGTGAGAGCTAAAGGTGAGCTTTGTGAAAAAGAAAAAGTCCTTCTGCAAATGCCTGTCTTTTCCTTAGTGCTACAAAATGATTTTGTATGACAAGTGATTAAAGCTGGTCTGGATGGCCAGCAAACACAGGGGTAGATTTATAGCCTCGAAAACAATACTTTCCAAGATTTCCTGTCAGAAAGCATGGCCCAGGGGCATCCCTTTTATTGAGTTGAGTCTCTAAGGAGTTGCTTCAGAAGCAATGACTTAGCTTCTTTCCTAAGAGATCTTGACATTTTATGGTTTTCTATGAAAATATTGAGGACTAAGTAGTCAGGAATCCTTGTCACCTTTCCTTGTCTGAGTTGTAGGCGTGCTTTGCCTCACAGCAAAATCAGCTACTTTTACTCTTGCGACTTTATACTATCTCTGCATTATCCCTTCTGTTTACTGTGTCAACAGCCATTACCCACAGACCTGTTCTGGGGAGAAAAATGAGGAAAATTCTACATATTCATGTTTTGGGATGTAGTAATGTAACATCAGGGAAAAATAAAACAAGTCTTCTCATCTTCCCCAAATACCAAGAAAGGTAAGAAAAAGAAAGATGTCACTTGAGGAAAGCCTGTCAGTCTTTACTATTTTAGGATTTTGCATATGGTATTTTTACTAACTCAGTGTAGGTAAATAGCAAGTTTAATAAATTCTGGTTCAATTGAAAAATCCTGTTCAATTGTTGATTTCTTTTTGCAGTATTGAACAAATGCAAGTTTATTTTTCTTTACATAAAAATGAATCTAATTCAATTCTCTGTCACCCTCTATCTAACTCAAGAATGAGGGTGATGGACTGTGCTTTAATGCTATTATTTGTCCATATATCTTCAGACCAAATTGTGATTGTCCTGAGTGTAAGAACCATGTCTATTTCAAATGTATGCCCCAGCACTGAAAATGTCCCTGTAATACTTGCTAAGCAAAGGAAGAGAATGATCAGACAAGATAAATTCATGGTTCTTACACAGGGGTTAAACTCCTGACATATGCATTAGCACAAAAATAGGCAGGCACAGTAATAGATGTGACAGTTATGGCCTATTAAATGAAATTGCATAAAAAGTAGCTGCTATCATGGTTCTATGTGGTCCATTTTACGACCCATTGTCCTTGCCCTAAACTCATCTTCGAAGTGTTTCAGTATTAAAATATACTTTGTATAAGTATCAACTAGACTCAGCAGCATGAGATGTCTGGGGGAAAAGCAATGAACAAAGCAGAAATAAATTGTCAGCATCTGAATTTTTTTCTAGCTCTGTACTGTTTGCCTCAACTATTCTCTTGTGAGAAAGATCCTTCATTTCATGGTAAGAATAGCTTCCCTGATAGTTCAGTGGTAAAGAATCTGCCTGCAGTGCAGAAGATGTGGGTTTGATCCCTGGATGGGGAAGATCCTCAGGAGAAGGAAGTGGCAATCCACTCCAGTATCCTTGCCTGGGAAATCCCATGGACAGAGGAGCCTGGCAGGCTACAGTCCATGGGGTTGCAAAAAAAGCCGGACAGGACTTCATGAATAAATAACAACAACAGTGAGTAATTGCATTGTGTTTGATGATCTGTTAAGAACTTTACATGAACACCCTTGTGTAATTCTCCACTCATGCTTATGAGATAAGCAGTAGTATAATCTCTTTTAAAGAGAAACAGAACAGAAGCTTTGAGTGTTCAAGTATCTTATCCATCACATAGCAAAAAGCAGGGCTGATATTGAAACATGTTTATTCTTCTGATGTTGCAGTGAAAACCCATATGGACTTATGAAGAAGACAGAAAAAGTCAATTATGCCTCAGCATGTGCCTTATGCTCAGTTGTGTCTGACTCTTTGGACCTCATGGACTGTTGACACATCAAACTGATGCATCACAGGTGCCCAATAAAAGCTGATGCATCATAGGGAAGTTGACTCATCATAGGTGCCCAACAAAAGATTGATCACATGGGACAGGCTGCCTCCAAATGCAATGAGATGAGATGATTCACTGTAAGTCTTTAAATTGGAGTTGAACAAATCTTTTAGAAGATATTGAGGAGGGGGCCTTCGCATCACAAGAGTAAAATTAAATAATCTCTAAGTCGTTTCCAAATCTGTGATCTAATTAGCTTACAATTACATGACAATCTGCTTAGGGAAAAATAAGAGAGGAGGGAATTTTAAAGAGGGGGAGAGAGGGAGAAAAAGCAAAAGAGAGGGAAGTGCAGGATCTAATATTCAGTTATTTCTGGAAGCCAGGAGTAAATAGCCTAAACTCTTACAGATTTGCCAAAACTGCTTTGAAGGGTCATCCTACCTTGAAGGGAGGTAGGTAGCAAAGAATACATCTCTAATTTATAGAAGAAGTTGAAGCAATGATGGAAATAGCCAAGCCACCCAGGATTCCCCCAAATAACTCATAATTAGCTTCTCTACAAATCCTGCTTTCCCTATTGCCACATGTAATGCAATGAAAACCAGCATGCAGCTGTCTAACCTCCCAGGGTCAGATTGCCCCATCCTCTTGTAAAAGAGTATTCTCCTGGTGGAGTTCTTCAGGAGTTTCAGAGTTTAGAAACCAAGTCAACTGTCAGCCAACTCTGTCAAATAGGTTTGAGGTTATATTCAGTATATATTCATTTGGACAACTGAGAATCAGTGCTCACTTTGCTGTTGCTCAGCCAATTTTGTGCAACAAAAATCTGCTTCTGTGCTGACCAAGATTATTCAGAGCTTTTGGGTCTTCTCCCAAAAGAAGGGAATCTAGACCATTTCAATAAAATTAATTAAGCTAGCTCATGTGGCATAGATTACAAAGTACTATATATTTTCTTACTCAACCAAGTCATTGGCTGCTTTTATTATTTTGTTTTGATTAAATTGCCTTCAGCAAAGAAAAATCTCTTTGATTTAGATTTTTGAAAGAGATATCATCCCGTCTAACTTGGCCCTAACTCCAAGGAACTCCCAACTTCTTAGCGTGTAATGCCACTTCTGGATGTCTCGATCATGATTGATTTCTTTAGGACCATGACTTGATTAAAATTCCAATTGCTGAGTAACTCAGGCAGGGAGGGCTTGTCCATTGACCAGGAAGATGTATGAAGTGGATATGAATCTTTCCCCCACCCTGGGGAACTTCGCTCTCCACAAGTCAATTATAAATGTCCAATGAGCTTAGAGCTAAGGTTCAGAAAATAACAAAAATTCAGTGTTCAACTAGGAACACGCACACCTGTATTGAAACAATAAAATTTTAGAATAGTGTAAGCTCATATATTAAACTGCACTTTTTAAAGTTACTGATCAGCTGTCATTTGTAGGGTGCTGTGGAAGATGCTGTTATGACATCTGGATCTCCCCTTAGCATGAGGTACTTACTGCCTAGTTGCTGTGAGTACTGGCTGCTGTCAACTCATAGCTGATTATTCTGAGAATTGTCTCAGTTGAAGGAAGTTTGCCCAAGTTTGCAGGCCCTCAGGCAGGCCAGGCAAGAATATAATGGTTTCCTCCTTTTGCCTCAAAGTGGGGTAACTCTGAAGCTCATTTCAGAGCTTCTTGGATGATGAACAGGTCTCCACTGCAGTTTTATGTCACCGCTCAGCTTTTTTCCTCTGGCCAGTTGTGCTTTCCTACTCCTTTGGAGTCTTATTGCCAAGACTATTGCTCAATAATCTCTTGCTTATAAATCTCCATCTTGGGAGTTGTTTCCCAAAGAATTTTATCTAACAAAAATACTTTTCTAGATACTAGATGGTATTAGAGATGGTTTTACTTACAATAGTGGATACTTACACACCTCTGCTTACTCGCAATGGTCTGGGAGAGACATGATAAGTAACTGACTATAAAACAGAAGTCCATTACTCCCCTCTGCAATGCAGAATTCTGCTGCTCTTTTCTTTGCTTTCATGGTGCTCTCTGCAAATATATGCTTCTATTCTACTCATTTAATTCTCATTTTGTTGTCGTAAGTCTCTTGCACAAAGTTGTGAGCATTTTGGAGACAAGGATTTATTTTAGCACTGACTCCAATACAGAAGTGAAGTGTGAAAGTCACTCAGTCATGACCAACTCTTTGCGACCCCATATATGGTCTATGGAATTCTCCATGCCAGGATACTGGAGTAGGTAGCCGTTTCCTTCTCCAGGGGATCTTCCCAACCCAGAGATCAAACTCGGGCCTCCTGCATTGCAGGCAGATCCTTTACTAGCTAAGCTACTTGGGAATGTAGTAGGTGCTAAGCAATTTGTGTTGAAAAAGGAAGGAATGAACGAACAAAAAAGGTAAGACAATTTGAAAGTTGAATGCCAAAAATATGTCTATAGAATGGCAAAAAATCAGAGAAGAAATGGAATTTGGATTCAGCCTTGAAGAAATTTAGCAGGTTTGGGGCATATAGGTATTTCAAACTGAGAAAGCAGCATTGACTGTCACATGGAAGTAAGTAATTAAGTCAAATATTTGTTTCATAATAATGACAGCCTATTCAATTCTAATTAAAACAAACAAACAAACAAGGAGCCTTGGAACTTCCCTGGCCATCCAGTGGTTAAGACTCCCTGCTCCCAATGTAGGGGGAATGGGCTCAATCCCTGGTCAGAGAATTAGGATCTTGCATACCAGGTCAAATAAATAAGTAAATAATAAAATAAAAATAGGACTACTTAAAAAAAAAAAAGAAACAAGGAGTCTTGACAGAAATACAACAAAATATTTCTTAGAACCGCTAGTCAGTATTTCAACAGCATTACATGAGGGCTTAGGACCAGAAACTCTAATACGAGAAATGTCAGTCACTCGTATTGTTTCACTAGAAAAGCAAGCTCCCCATCTCTATTTGTCTGCTCACTCTTCTATTTCTTTGCAAACTTTTATCTTCAGATCACTTTGACCTCTCAAGAACTGAACAGAGATTGTATGAGACTGTGAGTACATGAAGAGAGATAATCTCCCAGCAGTGACCAGATATCAATGTATGATTCAATTTCCATGGTTGGCAGGGGTAGCAGGACACACTTTGGAAATGGAGTATAAACTAGCTTATGAATGAGCAGAAGAGTGAATGCAGCAAATGGGGAGCTCTGGGAAGCATTTGCTAATGGGCAAAGTTCTTTATGGTTAAAAATAAAATTCCATTCTTAATTGTGGTAATCATTATCAAGTTCAACAACAATTTTCCTTGTTAAATTTTATAATCCAAGGTGTGTGTGTGTATGTGTATGTGTGTGCGAGTGCATGTGTGTGTGTGTGTGTGTGTGTGTGTGTGTGTGTGTGTGTAACAGGTTGAATTAAATATTTAAATTGTGGCAGCAGATTTCTGTCCAATATTATATGTATATTAAACTAACCATTCCTTGAGTGCCTTTCATGCTAGAGAGGAGAAATCACGTTAAATAGAGGACCTTGCTTTGTAAGATCACTTTGTCCAGGCTAAAGAGTTGCCACATGTACACCTCAAAATGGACAGATTTCAAAACAAGCAGCATCTGTAGGCAGTTTTATGTGTGCCAGGACCCAAATATGAGAGTGAATAAAGCTTCACTTTTTAATCTTCAAAACCCTAGACTTAGATGTGTCAGTGATACGAGCTCTAGGGGAGCAGTGACACATGAAATACTACCTTGTGCTAAGTGCTGTGACAGAGAGGAAAGAACTCAGCACACTGGGTGCAGCTCTCCCTGTAAAGGTCAAAGATGTCTCAACGGAAGAGGTAACGCTGGATCTTAAGTCACAACAAGCACCGGCCAGATGGAGAAGTTGGGGAGGAGAGGTCAACAAAGGGACCAGTGTGTACAAGGCCAGAGCATCACAAAACATCAAGAAATGTTTGAAGAATGGGGGGAAAGTTTAGTAGCAGAAACTAAAGAGGTTATTTTGGTGTGTGTGTGTGAACAAGGTAAAGAACAGATAGAAGAATGAGCCAATAAGGAGGATGTTGCCGAAAGTGAAGGAGGATGTGTGACCTCCAGTTGACCCACAAGCTAGAACCCAGCAACTGGAGCCTTCTTTTCCCCTGAGCTGTCCTTGGAACATCCTCTCTGCCCAGCATTCCTGCAGTGGCAGATGTTTTTCAAGGACATAGTCTTTTTCTTGGTCCCATCCTGTGGTACTCGGGATCTTAGTTCCCCAACCAGGGGCCCAACAGTGTCCCCTGCATTGGAAGTGTGAAGTTCTAAACACTGGATCACCAGGGAAGTCCTAACAGGGTTATAGTCTTGAGAGAGAAAGATTAAATGAGTTAATATATGTGAAGGAACACATATATTTGGAACAAAGCCTGGCATATACTAAGTATTAGGTAAGCTTTCCTTACTATTGGAAGGTGGATTTTAAAATGCTTTCATTTCCTGCCTCCTTTTCAACACCATTTGGAGCAGGTACAGTTCTTCCTTTCTCCCTTACTGTTTCTCTGTGTCTTTCAAACAAACCTTCTCTTGGGAAGACATCTTCCAGATAAACGACTCCTGACTGACTTGAAGAATGTCACTTCCTGCCAGGGACTCAGGACAATTCCGAGTGAGCGACCCTCAGTGATTCTTGTTTCACAACGCAATCCTTTCCTCCTACAGCTCTCAGGTTGTGGCCAAACCTAGAGGAACAAAAGGTTTCAGGTCAAACGATTAGAAATGCTAATCATAATGCTAATGCTAACTTTGGCACCTCCTTGTATGTGTAGTCCTATACATTTCACTAGACCTTATCCTTACATAGGTCTTGTCTTCCCAAAAAATTTTTTGTAGGCAAACTCCTCTCTACTTCTCTATACACTGGAATACCTGTCACACTGTTGGTTTAAAGCAGGTGTCCAGCAATACATGCCAAATAACACTCAGTTGTAAAGTTTGAATTGGAGAATCACTAGTTGACTGATTTATATATACAGTTTATCTATATCTTCCACTGCATTGTGTTTCAAAGTTGAGACTTCCCTGGCTCCCAAGGCAAGGAGCCTAGGTTCAATCCCTGATCAGGGAGCTTGATTCCATATGCTGCAACTAAGACCCAGTGCAGTCAAATAAATATTTTTCTAAAAGTTTCAATGTCCCCCATTTCCTTGAAGCACAAAACTTGAATTTCTGTAGATATTCCACAATCTGCACAATCAATTCTACTTCACTTAAACAGTTTAATATTACCAGAATGTAACAGCTAATGTTTCTTGATTGCTTAGTAGGTCTTGAGCATTATTTCAAAAAATTTATCTTAATTTTGCTATTTATTGCTCATAAAAAGCAACAAGTTAGCTAGGTCATGTTATTATCACCTTATAGAGTAGAAAAAAGAGGCACAGATTTTTGAAGAAACATGCCCAGTTTACTTACGAGTTCAGCAAATGGGGCTAGAATTTGACATCTCCCCAGCCCCCAAAGGGGCTCTCCTGGTGGCTCAGCAGTAAAGAATCCATCTGCCATGCAGGAGACACAGGACACATGGGTTCCATCTCTGGGTTGGGAAGATCCCCTGGAGGAGAACATGACAACCCACTCCAGTTGTCCTTACTGGGAAAATCCCATAGACAGAGGAACCTGATGGATTATGGACCATGGGGTTGCAAAGTGTTGGACAAAACTGAAATGAGTTAGCATGCTCGCAATCCCCAAAGTTGATTCCAGTTTTTCCCACTGAATAATGATCCCAGTGCATCCACTGGCAAGTCAATCTTTTTCAGATATGTACTGTCATCATTCTTTTCTCCATAATTTTACTCCTAAAGTTTCCTTGACAATAAAAGTCAGGATATCTTGATGTCTCTCTTTTGATATAAACTACTAGAAGATTCCTCCCAATATGTGAACCATATAGATTTTCTCATTATCTAAATGTATCTTCTGAACTATCATTTGTTTAATAAATACTCTCATGTATTGGTATATATGTTCTACTGACAGTTTCCTTTGCTAGGCTTGACTGCTTCAAAGTATGTCCTTCCTCCACTTTAGTGGAGCCTAGAGCTGAATTCATATTCAACACTCTGAGAAAGTGGTGGATTCTCAGAGTGTTACTATAAGTACCCAGGGTCCTGAATTCTCTATCAAACAGAAATCTGATGCTATGCTTCCACTCATAACACTGAAATGTCTTTATTTTCTGTCTGTGCAGCTCTCCATGGTGTCAACTGTGGGCACAAGAGTGGATCACCAGACTTCTATAAATTGAGGGAGGCATACACTAGTGGGACGGGCATACTTTGGTGTGATTAAATGACGCCTAGTTAGAGCGACATATAAATTTCCACAGTGGTGAATGGAAGAAAAAATCAGTCATATTTAGAGAGTCTATGTCTTTTCCAATACTTGTTCTATTCTGGAAAATAGGCAGTCTGGAGAAGATGCAACAAAAAGCATGGAGTCACAATGAGTAAGGTACATGCATCTTCTCTAGAAACAGTGTTCAAAAGCTATTTAGAAGCCTGTTTTAAGTTTGCTTTCTCTCTCAGCTCCAGGGGTAAAAGTATGAATTTCATAACTACAGTATCTCTGCATCCAGTGTGCCTGTCAGAATTCCCTTCGGTAGCAGTTAGCCTTTATTTTACAAGCCTTATCTTGTTGGGAGAAGTTTTGCCCGGAACAAGCTAAAGAAGAGAGTGGGGGGAAAAATAAATGGCTTCAAAGTTGAGCAAACAGAAACTCTATGAAATTGTAAAGCAAACTAATCCATGGTAGAGATGTTTCTCCAAAAACTTTCATTGCTTTTATATCTGATGTTTTTCATCTAGACGCGAGGCCAAGAATCCTTGCTACCACTCACCGATTCTTCCATGTAAAGTAACACACACAATAAAAATTCAGGAACTGCTTTGTTACAAGGTTGGCATGTGGTTAATCAAATTTCATGTGGACTTTAGCAAAAAAGTATATACAGCCTGCACAAAAATAACAAATGAGCATATGTCAAGAATCAAACAAAAACCAGAGCTGTAAAAGAGAGAACGTCAGAGATCCATGCTTTTAAGCGCGTTTATGATGAAGAGGATTAGGTGAGAAAAAGCACTAGTCTGGTGGGCTTGCAACTGAATTGTAATTTAGCTCAGACTCCAATCTGTCCTCCTGCCGACTGTATATTCACTTCTGTCAGTGACCTTCTGCCACTTGAATGGAGTTAAGAGCACAAGGGGGCATAGGGTTATAGAAGAAAAGGAGGGGGTTGATCTCAGTGGTTAGAAATCATTAGGGGTTAGAATAGGAGTGTGAACAAGCAGGAAATTTTAAACATGGCCTGTAGGCCCTGTCAGTTTGCATCATGTCTTGATTTGATGCGTTATCCACACCCACATCCTATTCCCTCCAAGCTTTATTCTACTCTTTTGTGTCCTTAAACCATCTCTGCTCACATCTGTACCACATAACTGAGACCACATAGGAACCAAGTAGGAATGATATAAAGCTCTTACTTAAAAAAAAAACTTATATGTGACTTGAGTTTAAAAAAAAATAGTGCTAAGACAGGATGCAACCCTAAAACATGTCGAATCATATTCTCCCAGGGTAAATATCTGCTTCCTGGAGAAAAGGAAACTTGCTGTGTTTACTAAGGAATATCTTGCCAATTCCTTTATGCCATCAGAAGTGGCTTATGCCTGATAGTGTAAGTCATTGACTCTTTCAGCCAACACTCTCATTCTTGCATCTATGTCTTCACATTTTTTTCACTCTGCCCATCTTGATAATCCTTCCAGGTATTCTGTATTCCATGTCTAAGCAAAATCTCACATGTTCCTGGAGCATTGCTCCTTCTGGAAAACTATATCCACTCCAGGTTTGTCAGTCTCTTCTTCCATTGAATTTCCAAAGCACAAGATTTCGTATAGAAGTCATTTTTGCCTTTTGATGCTATAGCTACTTCACATTCTGATGTAACCTGCTGCTGCTGCTGCTAAGTCGCTTCAGTCGTGTCCGACTCTGTGCGACCCCATAGAGGGCAGCCCACCAGGCTCCCCCGTCCCTGGGATTCTCCAGGCAAGAACACTGGAGTGGGTTGCCATTTCCTTCTCCAATGAATGAAAGTGAAAAGTGAAAGTGAAGTCGCTCAGTGGTGTCCAACTCCTAGTAACCCCAAGGACTACAGCCTACAAGGCTCCTCCGTCCATGGGATTTTCCAGACAAGACTACTGGAGTGGGGTGTCATTGCCTTCTCCGTGTAACGTACAAGCCCCTTTTAGAAAGAATGTAAAATGTTTTTCAAATTCATAAAATAACACACAAGGGATTATAATAGAAACCAGTGTATGGATGGGCTTCTCAGGCAGCACAGTGGTAAAGAATCACCTGCCAATGCAGGAAATGCAGGAGATGCAAATTCAATCCCTGGGTTGGGAAGATCCCCTGGAGGAAGAAATGACAACCCACTCCAGTATTCTCGCCTGGAAAATTCCACCGACAGAGGAGTCTGGCAGGCTACAGCCCATGGGATCACAGAGTCAGACACGATAGAGTGAATGAGCACAATTTATGGAAATACAGCTAAAATAGTAAACAAATTTGTGATATAATACATGATGCATTATTCATACACTAAGAAGAAAGATCTAGTAGAAAGTCTAATTACTTAATTTCAAAGCAGTGGTGACTTAATACTTTGAAATATCTGCAACACTGAAGTGAGATATGACAAACGAGAAATCTAATGACAATTCACAAGTATTGCTAAGACCATTGTGTGCATGTGATGTATGTTTGTGTGTTCCTACATTCATCACAGAAGAAAATGCAAGATTTTAGTTAGAGAAGCTAGTGAATATTACTGAATTCTCCTAGGTTATGATTAATTTTAACTTAGAGAAATCCCTTATCATCTGTCTTATTATTACAACTAGTTGGTAAAATCAGGACATGGACACTCATCTTTCTCTATATGTACCTCCTTCAGTGAAGAGACTAGTTCTTGGCCCCTTGTAGTAGCTGAACCAGAAGTTTCTGAACATACCAAAATGAAATTAAAGACCAACTTATGTGTAGCTAAAAAATGCCAAACCAACCACAAGCATTCCAGAATTAGTTAATTATATTTTTCTTTGACATAATTTCTATTTTGTCTTGTAGTATACACATTTGCTTGCATTCTTTTCTCTTCCAGTAAATTGTGTCTTCTTAAGAGTGGACTTTGCATCTGGTTCTCTCTGTTCAGGTAATGAGAGCCTAAACTCAAGTGGCCATAACAGTTCATCTGTGGACTAGGTTAATATAATATAATGAGAAGGAAGAATTGACATATTTCTCATGACAGTAAGGTGAGCCAAAGTTTGATGCAAGATTTTGGACTAGAGATTCTTGGAAAATTAATAGGAAAATTAAAGTACAATGAGTGTGGTTGGGGGCTCACAACTTAACGCTCTTCCACACTTAGTATGAGTCATAAAGTGTACACAATGAATTTAAATGTGTTGTTACTGAATAGTTGAATGAGGTCTTAGGCTGTGATGACATTTTGAAAATCTTCCTTTCAGAGGATAGTTGAAAAAAAAAAAGAAGTAATGAGTAAATCTGTTGAGGATATTGTGGAAAGAAAATGGAATACATCAACCTTGTAGAAGAAACCAAGAGTAAGATAAAAGGAAAACAGAAGAAAATTGTAGATGGAGTTACTGGACAAAAGAAATGGAAGGATCATAATGTGACAACATTTAAGTCTTACAGAGACAAAAGTTTCAAGAAAAAGGAAACCTGAGAAATTTCACTGAATTGAATAATTGCAAAAATATTGATGAAAGTGCAGGTTTACTGGAATTCTGGAAATAAGATTGAAGAAAATGCAGGAGGTTGAAACAGTAAGTATAGAACAAACTTTTTGTCAGGGACTAAAACAAATAATAGAAAATAGATGGAGGTATGGTAGGGTCATGAAAACTTTTTGGTTTTGATTTTGAGGCCGAACAAAGGTTAGACAAACTTTTGGAGAAAGAGTGGAGATGACTGAGGATATAAACAAAAGATGAGATATCATCTCAAAAGAAATTGGAAACAATGAATGTAGATTCAAACTGAAGGATGAGGGACATCCTTGTTGATGAGGAGGATGTCCTTTCTCCTTGTAGAAAGGAGGAGGGACAAATATCTCTCTAACTAAAGAAAGAATGATTTAAGAATGGGTGGAGTTAGAATTATAAGTCATAAATAGGTAAATGAAGAGATTCCAGCCAGATGACCTGGGTGTATTCACTAAGGTATCAGGTGGAAACCACAGAGAGAAGTGCACTGCTGCCCGCCTTGGTCCAAGAGTCAACGTAGAAGGAAGGGTCAACCTCAGTCCTCTTCTCCATAGAAGTTCCTGAGGCCGAAGAGACTAGGTTGACATGTAGCTTTCCCACAAAGGATGAAGAATGGCATGAATGAAGAATAGTGATTGAAAGTGAGAGAAAAAATGTACAAGAAGTCAGAAGAACTTTCTAAACATATGGTGCTTGGGTATCAGTCAGTTCAATCAGATTTTCCTACTTCACAGTTAAATATAAATTCTAAGAGTTAATGGCTATAAGCACAAAGTTACTTTCATTTGACCAGATGGAGGAATAGTGTGATGGGAATGAGTTACTTTACTTTTACATGCCGGCATGCCAAGAAGCCATGATTTGCAAACACCCCATATGAAATCCAGCTTTTCAAATGCTGAGACCCGTTGGACTTCAATAGAATTCTGACACATACGTGTAGAACAATTCTAATTTCATCCTGCTTCCCCTTCTTCTCTTGAATTATGCAGTGCTGACAGAGCAGCCACATTTCCCAAGAGCTCCCTTTTTCTAAATCCAGATGTTGCTCCAATTGTGATTTTTACAAACTGATTATTTCAGATTTACTCATTGTTTTCTTTTCACAATGTGACTAAATCAAACTATGGCCAAAGTTTGACCAGGTCTCTAAGACAAAAGTCCTTAATGTTCCTCTGTCCATGAAGAATTTTCCAGGGACTCAGGGGAGTGTCTTTCAATTACTAGATACTCTTCTGTAGTGAGTCAAGCATCAGTTGAGACACATTTTACATAAAAGTCAGCTTTCTTATTTTTCCTTATTCCTGACCTGCACACCATTCTTTTACCTTAGAAGAACATGCATTGTATTAGATGAGTGCATATTGTAAATTTTATTTTACAGAGCATCTTTCTTCTCAGACTGAAAGAATAACTCAGTTGGATTTGTGATGAACACTCTACATTCAGATAAAGGTGTTTTATTTCTGACACCTCTCTGGGCAAATGAGGTGTATCTTTGACTTCTTTGCAGAAGGCCGCCTAGTGGTTTGAATGTAAAATGCTGAGAGATATCATCCATTCACATTACTATTTTTAGAAAAACATAGAAGGTAAAATGGTAAGGGAGTGAGGAGAGTAAAAGAAATCGAAGGAAAATAAATGCAGGCCAGATGATGGATGGTGAGGTTTTACCTTGAGAATAATAAATGCAGACACTGGGCTGCCAGATGAGGTTAAAGAGCGTAGATATCAATTTAATTTAATAAATAATTAGATGCTCTTCAGGGGGAATGCCAGTGCTAATTGAGACAAATAATGATAAGATAAAATTGCGTTTTCTTTTCTCCTTCATTCCTATTCCTCATTTTATTTGGGAAAAAGATAAATACTCTTAGACATGATCAGGATTCATGATGTCTCTAACTTCCCTAAGCTTTAAATATCCAAACACTGTTGTAAAGAACCAACACAGTTACATCAATTAGAAGTCAAGTACCGTAAGTCTATGCCTTTACTGTTTCTTGCCTTCAAATATGTTTCATACTCTCTGGCTAACATCCTAGTTCAACTCGCGATTCTCTAACTTTTCAACTGCAGCAACTTCTTTCTACTTCCAGTTTCTGCCTATGGTTCCCACCAATAATTTTCGTTCTATATGTTTCCAAAAGGACAATCATCCTGTTCCATGAGTCTAAATATGTTTGGAAATCTCTAATATTCCTTTGTTGACTATTTTATTTTCACAAAATACCTTGTTTCTATCAAATACTCACCAAATATGTGACCTTGTAAAACATACAAGTTTATGCTACCCAAATGTATTTTTTGTTTTCTTGTTGCCATGTCTTTGTCTAAGTGATTCCCTGTGCTTGACATGTTCTCAATGAATCTGACATATGAGTGTTTTTTTCTAACTTTTTAATATTGGAGTATAGTCAAATAGCAATGTTATGATAGTTTCAGGTGCACAGCATGAATATTTCTTATACTTCAGAGATTTTCTTTATAATCCTTCCTCTCTAAATCTTGCCTTTATTTCTCTCCCCTATTCCCCCTAGTCTCTTTCTCTTTTTCACTCTCTTTTTTTTTTTTTTTGTCTCTCATATTGATAAGTACTTGCCTTTACTCTCAGGTAACCCAGAACACATTATTTTGTAATAAGATCCAATCTAATCATAATATAAACACTAGAAGGTTAAGGACACAATATCTTCTACGATATACTCTGCGTATTTTATACAGAACTCTGAGAATGTGAAAGGCTGTATAAATTACTGCTGAGCTGCTTAAGTATTGATTGTTGATTGAACTGGAGCCTAGTTTAAAAAGGAGTTGGAAATTGTGAAACAGAGAGGGTCACTAAGTATTTAGAAAAGAGCCAGAGAGAAAACTACAGAGTGTTCATCCTCAGAGATGATATTTAGTAACTATTTGCTTCTTTTCTAAGACACACTCATTATTTTCACAGCTGGAGAAGCCTGAGAAAATGTTCTGGTTTGAGAGATCACCTTTTTCATAGGCTGATGCCAAGCTAAAATAAATTTCATGAAAAAAGAAATATACCAAAGCAAACCAGGAAATAACAAATAGAAAATACCCTTTTCTTTATCCTTATGAGTTTATTTTCTTAGTATTGATCTTTTTCCTTTCCTCTAGGTTGTTATGTCTTATTGGTAGGAAAAATCAGCACTAATTATATGGTTTATTCTCTGTAGATGCCCATTTTTCATATGTTGCTGATTCTGTAGTGGGATTATTTATCACAAGCACTTTGCCGTAGCAACTCTTTTTTTCTCTCTGTTCCTATTTACATCCCGACTGGGACACATTTCCCTCCCTCTGCCTCAGATTCTCTCTCACACAACAGTACAGCTGGGTGTCCTCATGTACCAGTGACCATATTTTCTTACAAACAGATTAGTACTTGGTGACATATATAAAATTAAGACTAACAGTAAAAAAAAAAAAAGAAAGAAAGAAAGAAAGAAAAGGAAAATTGACACTATGGACATTGATATAGCATGTATAAAACAGCCTGTGTAAAACTCAGTTCTAGAACTTCTGCTTCTCTGGTGGTTCAGTGGTAAAGAATCCATCTGCCAATGATGAAGACGTGAGATCGATCCCCGGTCTGGGAGGATCCCCTGGGGGAAGAAATAACAACCCATTCCAGTATTCTTACTTGGGAAATCCCATGGACAGAGGAGGAGCATTGTGGGCTATGGTCCACAGGGTTGCGAAAAGTCAGACACAATTTAATGACTTAAGCCACAAAAACAAATTCTAGAAAACATGTATCTTGACTCCACTATCTACTAGTAAACATGGATACATATCTTAGAGATTAAACATGCTTGTTAACCTTTAAGCTTCTGAGAAGTCTTACATAGCAGAAGCCTGTTAAAAATATGTTTTTCATAACCTGGTATGAAACTATCAATCTCTTTGACAATTGCTGTACATCTAAGATGTTGAATTAAGAGACCATTGTGTTGATTAGTCCTAATTTTTCAGCCTTCATTTTTTTCATAATTTTTGGTAGTTTCTTTCCACAGTAACTCTAGGCTGGACTATGTGACTAGCTTTGATCATTAGGATAATTAGTAATTTGCCACAAGTAGACACTTTAAAATATTTCTGTGTGTTCACTTCCTCTTTTGAACTCTTGCCACACCATGAGAAAAAGCTGAATCAAGTCTCTCGGGAAAAAAGAAATCAGGTGGTAGGAGTCTTGTCATCTCAGTTGAGGATCTCCTAGAAGAGTTAATTTCTGTCCAACTGACACAGACATACAAGTAAACTCAGCGGAGATCAGCCACGCCTGGCTCAGATGGGCAGAACCACTCGGCTGAATCACAGAGTTATAGAAATAAATAGGTGTTTTAATTCAGTAAGTTTTAGGGTGGTTTGTTACATGGCACAGCTAATTGTAACTAACTGATAGAAAACAGCCATCTATGTTAGTTCTCTTTGCCAAAGTAGCTGAGGCATGATTAAGTAAACTATTAAAATAAGCACCTGCTTGGGATATGTTTGAAAAGCTGAGAAATAATGAAATTTGTAGTAAAAGCAAAGGCAGCTTTGGGGTAATGAGTATCTGTGGTTGTCAACCATCCTCTTCCCAGTCCTCCCATTATATTCAGTCATCATTGTTCTGTACCTGCTGCTTCCTGCTTATAAGCGAAGCTCCCATCTCTGTGGACTATCAACCTTATACCCTGTTCCATAATATTCATTTAAGTTTTATCTAACCTGGTTTAGTTCTCCTCCAGTACTCAACCCAGGCTGGAGTCAATGGGTTAATCAATAAAATACCATCTTTGGTTTAATGTTACCAAACTGAAGATTTATCTCTGTATAGTCACACAGTGCAAGATTTAGTGAGCTTCAAGCTACAATATATTTTAGAACTGCCCATGTAGTTAAATTATATAAATTTTATTATATATATTAATGTAGCATATATTAACATATTAAATATACTAGATTAATATATTATACATAAAGTTATATATTAATATAACATATATTAAATTATATATTACATAATGTTATATATGTAAATTATATATAAATATGACTTTTTGAATCTTAATATAGTGGACATTTTTACATGTTTATATTTGAAAAAATATCCACAGGGAATTATGAGAAACACTTGAGACTGAGAAACATTGACCAAAGGAAAGTTAATTTCACTGACATTTCCACTGTGCAATGATCAAAATTGAATGGTGGGACAATTTGATGCAACTTAAACCAAAACACAGAGACAAAACAGATCATGACTTGCTAACTGAATGTGCACGTGTGTTAAGTTGCTTCAGTCGTGTCTCACTTTTTGAGACCCTGTGGGTTATAGCCCACGAGGCTCCTTTGTCCAAAGGAGTCTCCAGGCAAAAATACTGTAGTGGGTTGCCCTTTACTTCTCCAGGGGATCTTCCCAACCCAGGGATCGAACTCAAGTTTCCTGGGTCTCTTGCATTGGCAGGTTCATCCTTTACCATTAGTGAAGCCCAAATAGCATGTAGTGCTAGAAGCAGGGAACTTCTTTAACTTGGTTTTCCCTGGGAGGCCTCACTGCAGAGATGATATGTGGAGGTCACATTTAATGGCAAACTGGAGCAAGTATGTAAATGTCCAGAAGAGCCTTCCAGGTAGCAGGCCAGCCAAGAGCAAAGGTGATGAGAGGCTTGTGAGGAGTGGAGTCATGGGTGAAGTGGGAAGTGGACTGCTGCTGCTGCTAAGGTGCTTCAGTTGTGTCCGACTCTGTGCGACCCCAGAGATGGCAGCCCACCAGGCTCCCCCGTCCCGGGGATTCTCCAGGCAAGAACATTGGAGTGGGTAGCCTTTTCCTTCTTCAGTGGATCTTCCTGACCCAGGGATCAAATCGCGTCTCTTGTCTCCTGCACTGGCAGGTGGGTTCTTTACCACTAGCACCATCTGGGAAGCCATTAACTGAAGAGTCAGAAACAATAATGCAAATTCATCCTTTTATTTTTATTAATTTTTTGTATTTTATTTATTTATTTATTTTTCCCTTTACATTATCATGTTGGTTTTGCCATACATTGACATGAATCCGCCATGGGTATACATGTGTTCCCCTTCCAGAAACTCCCTCCCACCTCCTTCTCGATTCCATCTCTCTGGGTCATCCTGGTGCACCAGCCCTGAGCACCCTGTAATCAATCATCAAACCTGGGCTGGCAATTGATTTCACATATGATAATTTACATGTTTCAATGCCGTTCTCCCATATCATCCCATCCTTGCCCTCTCCCATAGAGTCCAAAAAACTGTTCTATACATCTGCGTCTCTTTTGCTGTCTCGCATACAGGGTTATTGTTACCATCTTTCTAAATTCCATATACATGCGTTAGTATACTATATTGTTGTTTTTCCTTCTGGCTTACTTCACTCTGCATAATAGGCTCCAGTTTCGTCCACCTCAGTAGAACTGATTCAAATGTATTCTTTTTAATGGCTGAGTAATATTCCATTGTGTATATGTACCACAACTTTCTTATCCATTAGTCTGCTGATGGACATCGAGGTTGCTTCCATGTCCTGGCTACTGTAAACAATGCAGTGATGAACACTGGGGTACACATGTTAAATAAAGATGATCACCATTTTAAATAAAGATGATTCATTAAATGTGATTTTTTCCCAATATTGACAGCTGTTTGATGCCAGCATGCTGCTATTCACAAGTAAAGCCATGCAGTTATGGCAGAGACATGTAGCATTTGCTTTTTTCTTTTTCTTTCTCTTCAAATATCAAGGAGCCTGGAGATAGCCGCTTCTGGTATTGGTTCTGTAGCTCAGCTGTGTCAGGTGGACTCTCAGATCTCCTTGGTCTTTTTCTCATGGTACAAAATAACTGCTTCAGACTTAGGCATTGTTCCTATAGACTTTGGGCCTCCCTGATAGTTCGTTAGTAGAGAATCCACCTGCAATGCAGGAGACACTGGTTCAACTGCTGGGTCAGGAAGATTTGCTGGAGAAGGAATAGGCTACCCACTCCAGTACTGTTGGGCTTCCCTTGTGGCTCAGCTCATAAGGAATTTGCCTGCAATGTGGGAGACCTAGGTTAGATCCCTGGGTTGGGAAGATCCCCTGGAGAAAGGAAAGGCTACCCACTCCAGTATTCTGGCCTAGAGAATTCCATGGACTGTATAGTCCATGGGGTCACAAAGAGTCAAACAACTGAGCGACTTTCATGTCACTTCCTATAGATTTTTGGACTTCACAGGTGATGCTAGTGCTGAAGAAAGTGCTAAAGAATCTACCTGCCAATTTAGGAGATGTAAGAGACATGGTTTTGATCCGTGGGTGGGGAAGATTCCCTGGAGTAGGAAATGGCAGCCCACTCCAGTACTCTTGGCTGGAAAATTCCATAGACAGAGGAGCCTGGTGGGCTATAGTCCATGTGGCCAGAAAGAGTTGGACACAGCTGAGCTACTGCTGCTGCCCATAGATTTTAAGGAAGAAGGAATACCTTTAGTGTGTTGAAGGTATTCAATACCTCTAAAGCAAATATTTTAGAGAAACTTCTGCTCTGTTTCATTTGTCTAAAACTGTGTTACAAAGCTACTCCTGGATGAAATGAAGGCTGGGGGATATCCTACAATCTCCCAGGGTGTCATAAAGATTGCAATACACAATAGAAATAAAGTGCTTGGCAAACTGACTAATACATAGTAAGACTACCAAAATGTGTGCTATAAAATCAAAAATAACAACAAAAAATGTTAAACTGTAATTTTCAAGTGTATAGTAGCTAGATCTTCCACCATATTATTATGAAAATTAAACAGACTATTTCAGAGGGGAATTTGTTGAGTTTCTCCTGTACGGGCCATTTCTTGGCTTTGGAAACAAGCTAGAATAGCACATAGTTCCTCTTGTCAGATAGCTTACTTTCTAATAGGGGAAACTGATGATTAAATAAACAAATGGCTTCAAGGAAGGATAAATCCACAAAGAAGATAGAAGCACATTAAATTGTAGAAAGTGATTTTTGGTTGTCAGAGAGGGTAGGAGGACAAGATGGTAAAGGAAGCAAAGAAAGACCAGATGCTAAGACATACAGCATTACAAACAAAAGACTAACTGGGAAGAGGGACTTGAGGAGCAGAAATGGATTTTGTGTATTAGAACAAAGTAAAGCCAGTGTGGCTAAAAATCAATGCATAGAATGAAGAGTGACGAGAGATCATTTGAGCCAGTATAAAAAGACTTTGCTTATTTTAGAGCCTTATATTTGGGTATAATATAATGGAATACAATTGGCTGATGTTTTAATCAGCATATGTGTAGAAGACAGAATAAAAGGATGCAATACTGGAGGCAGGGAGACCAATAGGAATCTTCTATGATGTTCTAGATAAGACATAAATGCCTTTGATTATAGAAGTAGCAATAAAGATAAGTAATCTTATTCAGGGTATATTAAGCAGGTACATCCTGCTGCTGCTAAGTCACTTCAGTCGTGTCCGACTCTGTGCGACCCCATAGATGGAAGTCTACCAGGCTCCCCCGTCCCTGGGATTCTCCTGGCAAGAACACTGGAGTGGGTTGCCATTTCCCTCTCCAATGCATGAAAGTGAAAAGTGAAAGTGAAATCACTCAGTCATGTCCAACTCTTAGCAACTCCATGGACTGCAGCCTACCAGGCTCCTCCATCTATGGGATTTTCCAGGCAAGAGTACTGGAGTGGGGTGCCATTGCCTTCTCCATACATCCTGCTAGATTTTCTAATTTGTTAAATGTGAAATATGAAGGAAACAGATGAATCCAAGATAATTTCCAGGTTTTTAAGACCAAAAAACTAAGTGAAAAGGGGTACAGTTTACTTAGACTAATGAAAACTTGTGAGACAAGTCACTGGGGATTTGTGGAGAAAAATAGTTCTTGCCAAAATACTTTCAAAATGCTTTCTGGACTCCCAAAAGCAAGGATGAGATAAAGCATATGCATTTATGATTTGCATATGGTCAGGATAGAGTTTTAGATTGGAGTTATAAATTGTCACTAGTTTTTTATATATTATTTGATGGCCTAAAGTATCCAGGGAGAGAATGTAAATAGAGGGAAATAGTGTCAGGGGACAGAGCCCCTGCAACACTCAAAATTTATTGAAGAAGTAAAAAGAGTTAGAGATAGAAAGAGATCATGAGAAGGAGTATCCAGGGAGGTTGAAAAAGTTTGGGTCAAACAAACTAAGAAAGGAACATGTTTTTATAACAAAGGAATAAGATCAGCAACTCTAAATGAGTCTGAGAGTTATGGTAACATAAGAACAGAATATTACCCATGGGCTCTACAATAATGGGTTCACTGGTAGTCTGAGTGAGAGAGATTTTAGTGAAAGGTTGGGATTAGAAGTCCTACTGGAGTGTCCTAGAAAGAGATTAAAAGGCCAGGAAGAGGAGGTGATATTAGGGAGCTTTGTGCCGAACTACATCAGGGAGTTGGGATACTAGCTAGAGAAATCAGGGGATCAAGATTTCTCTGCATGTGTATTGTTTGTTTAACAGAAGGTTAACAGGTCTGCTCTTAAAACATGCTTTTATGTCCATAGAAATGACTGATTAGGAAGAGAGTAATTCATGCACAGCAGAGTTAAAGAAAGCAGTGAAAGTGAAAGTCACTCAGTCGTGTCTGACTTTTTGCAACCCCATGGACTATATAGTCCATGGAATTCTCCAGGCCAGAATACTGGAGTGGGTAGCCTTTCTGTTCTTCAGGGGATCTTCCCAACCCAGGGATCAAACCCAGGTTTACCACATTGCAGGTGGATTCTTTACCAGCTGAGCCACAAGGGAAGCACAAAAGAAAACAGGTATACCAGTAAATGTCAACAGGTATACTGGTAAAGGTAAACACAGAACTGTAACCAACTTTTCCAGACCAGAAATACTTCACATAATAAAGCAAAAGTATACGCTGGATTTCAGGATGTGGTACAACTGTTAAGGGGCTTCCCAGGTGGTGCTAATGGTAAAGAACCCCATCTGCCAATGCAGGAGACAAGAGACACGGTTCGATCCGTGGGTCAGGAAGATTCCCTTGGAGGAGGACACAGCAACTCACTCCAGTATTTTTGCCTGGAGAATCCCATGAACTCAGGAGCCTGGCTGGCTAGTCCATTGGATCGCAAAGAGTCAGACACAACCGAAGCAACTTAGCACAACTGTTAAGACTGACTTAGCCCTATCAGAATTCACAATTGATGATGTACAGTTGATAAAATTGAAGACTTTGTCCTTAAAGACATTGAGAAGAGTTCAGGGGGAAAAAAAGTGTTGTGTTTTAGCTACTTCTTCAGAATAAAAATGAGAAGAGTTTCTAGAGAAAAAAATAGAAGAGGAAGGTTATGACATGCCACCCATTTCTAAAACCACTCTAGCTGACACAAAAGTGAAAAGAAGTCTATGTTTTGAGATGATCTTAATCATTTATAAAAGATAAGGTGTCAATTACTCTAGAAATGTGGGCAAAGATTCAAGACTGCTGCTGAGGTCGGTCTTGAAATCTAAAGTATGAAACGGACTGTGAGGACTCAAAGGAGGCCAACTCCAGTGAGTCCAACGGAAGTGAAATGAAAAAAAATACGTGAAATGTGTGTGAAGACACAGAAAGCAAAGATTAAAGTGTATCTCCAGTGAAAGTGATACGAAGAGTCTCAAAGGAGTTATGGTAAAGTCAGTCACTTTAGAAGGGGAAATACTTCAGTATCAGTCCAGCCCTTTTCCCAGTTTTGAACAGTTAATACACAAGATGTTGCCATGTTTCAGAAGGACACTGTGTGAAGTGAAGTGAAAGTCACTCACTCAGTCATTCCTGACTCTTTGCAACCCCATGGGTATGAGCCATGGAATTGTCTAGGCCAGAATACTGGAGTGGGTAGTCTTTCCCTTCTCCAGGGGATCTTCCCAACCCAGGGATCAAACCCAGGTCTCCCACATTGCAGGTGGATTCTTTACCAGCTGAGCCACAAAAGAAGTCCAAGGATGCTGGAGTGGGTAGCCAACCCCTTCTATAGCGGATCTTTCCGACCCAGAAATCTAACTGGGGTCTCCTGCATTGCAGGTGGATTCTTTACCAACTGAGCTATCAGGGAAGCCCAGGACACTGTGTACCTTGGGTTATATCTGTGTCACCAAATCAACAAGCCATGTCACAGATTCAATTCGAGATGCCTACTGTGATGGTTTCTCTGCAGTTTCTAGTTCAAGGCATCTAAATGGCTTCAGCATACAAATCAATGGGCTAGTAAAAGTACTTGAGAATATTATGAGAACAAATCTGCAAACTGCTGTTCAGATAATTTTGCTTGATAATTTTATATTCCCAAGTACACTACAAAAAAAAGTTTCCTTGGGTGTCATTTCTGTTTGAATTTCATAACATTTATTAGACTTATGCAATGTTTTAAATTTCTCTTGCACTCCCAGAGTATTTTCACATGTGGCTTTGCTTTGACTCAGAACATCTCAGGGAGGTGGGCTGAGTAGCCATATTCATCTACATTTTATAAACCAGAAGCTTCTTCAGAATGGGAATTACTTAAACTCCTATAGCCTAAGAAATTTCCATGAATTTTTTTTTTTTTGGTCATTCTAGTTGGAACTATCTCTATCTGGTCATATCTTAACTCCTTAAAAACATGCTCTTTAGCAAAATCACTTCAAATATTAGAGGTCTGGAATTTCAGCCAAGCACAATTATACATACAAATACATTTACCCAGAAGACATATTACAGAGAGGGAGCAAAATATATTAATTCATACAGCAGCTGCATAATTAATGTGTAAGATTATGTCTCTATATGAAATGGCTTCCCAGGTGGTGCTAGTCGTAAAGAATCTGTTTGCCAATGCAGGAGACTTAAGAGACAGGAGTTCAATCCTTGAGTAGGGAAGATCCCCTGGAGGAGGGCATGGCAACCCACTCCAGTATTCTTGCCTGGAGAATCCCATGGACAGAGAAGCCTGACTTGCTACAGTCCTTAGGGTCACAAAAGAGTTGGACATGACTGAAGTGACTTAGCATGCACATTATATGAAATAAAGTTTAAATGCCCTGAAATAAATAAATATTTAAAGTATTTAAATACTGAAATATCTCACCTTATTACAATCAACTGGACTTTTGAATTTACAAATATTTTTTCTCTGATACAATAATTAAAAGCTGCTGTTGCTTCTAAAAAGTAAAACAACAAAATAAATTTGAAAGAGATTTTTCTTTCTTTTATGTATACTTCTGGTGTCCTTTTCACCCTGAGCTTTTATTGTGATGGTTGTAAACAAAATCATTTTCTGCTTATTTGTCTGCAGTCTTAATTTTCTTCTCTTTACTTAATTATAAGTAGTTATGATTTTCAGTGTCTTTTACATCAACAAGAGGGAGAAATTTTGAGATCCTAAAATACAACTCCATGGAAACGTCTACTGAATGTCTTTTTCTTGTAAATTAACGTTTAAACCAATTGACCCACAGACATACAGTTTGGAAAAATCTCAAGATTTGTTCTGAAGACTTTACTGCATATTTTAGGGCCTAGGGACGAAGTCCCAGATGCAGAAAGCTAAATCATACATTTTGCAATCTAAAAATCTTTACCTCAGAAAAAAAACAGATTTCTCATCCTCTTTTACCACATAGTTGATATGTGTGTGTATGTGTGTGTGTATTTTAACATCGAGCCCAGTTATGACATAATATTTGTTTTCTTTTGTATTGTCCCAACTGGCAGAAAAGTAGCCAGATGAACAATCTGGCGCCGGTTTTCTGGTCCCTTCTCTGAAGCCTGGCATTAGCAGTTGAACTGCTCACTTAACTCTCTCCTCTACTACGGCTTTAAGGGTTCCATGTAGAATTGTACCTTAGCACCGAATACTAATCGGTTGCCTACGAGGAAAACTCCTTTGCCCAGAAAAGCTCTGTTTGTCGGTGAATCCACCTGAATACCATCATTTCTGACAGAAGTGTCTGTTGGAACATTTTGGGACCTGTGAGTAAGTGTTCTGGCAGCAGCTCTTCTGCTTCTACAGGAATGTACTGTGGCGTCGCTTGCTGGGTATAGATTACCAGGGGAATGTGCAAGCATATGGCTAAGTGCAAGGTACCACGTGGTCTGGCCAATTCATGAAGTAAAGTCTTCTCAAATCGTATAGAAATATATGTTGATGCTCGGGGCTGGTGCATCGAGATTTCCCGGGGGCAGGGAGGAGGGAGGGAGGAGGGAGGGGGGTTCTGGAGGTGGAGCATATGTAAACCCATGGTGATATCATGTCATTGTATGGCAAAACTAATAAAAAAAAAAAGAAATATATGTTATTTCAAAGCACTTTCACAGTTGTTGTATTATTTTCACAATAATGTTATCTATAGGATATGTGTAAAGCAAATAATATTATATTCATTTTACAGATGGAGAGATACTTGTGAGGAGTCCCATCTCAGTTTTCTTTTTGCTTTGAATATCACCAATATTCTCTCAAAGAGCCTTGATCTTTCCTTGGAAGTTCGTCTATTCATTATTTTTCAATATCATCCATTGAGCTGTTACTTGGATTCATCTTTATACCTACATTTCTGGAGTTAACTTTCTAGATCACAAATTCTTCCCGTGTGCCCAGATTACTTTCATAACTTTCCAGATGTTCTCCCTAGCTATGTTCTCTTCTCCTTTTAGGTGGTGTCCAGGAGTTAGATAGCTTGGTTAAGTGAAAAATTAAAAATTTCCAGAGAAAGAGAATGCCAGCTTGGCATATTATTTACAAACTACAAGATGTTTAGTACCACTGGAGATTGGAGTAGAAGATCAGGACTTGTATGAGATGAGGCTGGAGAAGAACGTTAAGTCATATAGACTTTTATAATTCATATTGAGGAAAGTTTATCCTGAAACAAAGGAGGTTTTAAGAGTTTTATATGTGAAAATGACATAATCAAATATGGATGCTTGCAAATCCAATCACTTCCAAATTATAAAATGAAATAATATATTAGTGCATAAGGAGAACAGTACAGTATGAAAGATGAATAATAATTGGAAGACTGTGTCAGTAATTTAGCCAAGTGATTACGATATTCTGTATTAAATTACTGGCAATGGAGTGAATAAAAGTAGATTTGTTTAAAAACACACAGGAAATAGATTTAAAATACATGGTTAAAGATTGGAAGTAGAAATAACTATTGAAAAAATCAAGAATAATCTGTAACTTTCACTTAGGAACTAGTTTATGATGGCAATTCCCCTGAGTAGATATCACAGGAGCTAAATTCAATATGAAAATGATGAGGTAGATGACTGACTGCATTGAAATGCAGATGCCACAGCTCAATTAAGTCACTCAGTCGTGTCTGATTCTTTGAGATCCTATGGACTGCAGCACCCTAGGCTTCCCTGTCCATCACCAACTCCTGGAGCTTGTTCAAACTCATGTCCATCGAGTTGGTGATGCCATCCAACCATCTCATCCTCTATCGTCCCCTTCTCCTCCTGCCTTCAATCTCTCCCAGCATCAGGGTCTTTTCCAATGAGTCAACTCTTCACATGAGATGGCCAAAGTATTGGAGTTTCAGCTTCAACATCAGTCCTTCCAATGAACACCCAGGACTGATCTCCTTTAGGATGGACTGGTTGGATCTCCTTGCAGTCCAAGGGACTTTCAAGAGTCTTCTCCAACACCACAGTTCTCCGGCACTCAGCTTTCATTATACTCCAACTCTCACATCAAACAGATCCGACCAGTCCACCCTAAAGGAAATCAGTCCTGAATATTCATTGAAAGGACTGGTGCTGAAGCTGAAACTCCAATACTTTGGCCACCTGATGTGAAGAACTAACTCATTGGAAAAGACCTTGATTCTGGGAAAGATTGAAAGCAGAAGGAGAAGGGGATGACAGGATGAGATGGTTGGATTGCATCACCGACTCAATGGACATGAGTTTTAGTAAGCTCTGGGAATTGGTGACAGACAGGGAAGCCTGGTGTGCTGCAGTCCATGGGGTCGCAAAGAGTCAGACATGACTGAGTGACTGAACTGAACTCAACTTACATCCATACGTGACTACTGAAAAAACCACAGCTTTGACTAGATGGACCTTTGTTGGCAAACTAATGTCTCTGCTTTTTAATATGCTATCTAGGATGGTCATAGCTTTTCTTCCAAGGAATGGCATCTTTTAATTTTATGGCTGTAATCACCATCTGCAGTGATTTTGGAGCCCAAGAAAATAAAGTCTGTCACTGTTTTCATGTTTCCACTGTTTCCCCATCTATTTCCCATGAATTGATGGGACCAGATGCCATGATCTTAGTTTCTGAATGTTGAGCTTTAAGCCAGCTTTTTCACTCTCCTCTTTCACTTTCATCAAGAGGCTCTTTAGTTCTTCTTCATTTTCTGTCATAAGGGTGGTGTCGTCTGCACATCTGAGGTTACTGATATTTCTCCCAGCAGTCTTGATTCCAGCTTGTGCTTCATCCAGCCCAGCATTTCTCCTGATGTACTCTGCATATAAGTTAAATAAGCAGGGTGACAATACACAGCCTTGATGTACTCCTTTCCCAATTTGGAACAAGTCTGTTGTTCCATGTCCAGTTCTAACTGTTGCTTCTTGACCTGCATACAGATTTCTCAGGAGGCTGGTCAGGAGGTCTGGTATTTCCATCTCTTGAAGAATTTTCCAGAGTTTGCTGTGGTCCTCACAGTCAAAAGGTTTGGCATAGTCAATAAAGCAGAAGTAGATGTTTTTCTGGAATTCTCTTCCTTTTCTGATGATCCAATGCATGTTGGCAATTTGATCTCTGATTCCTCTGCTTTTTCTAAATCCAGCTTGAATGCCTGGAAGTTCTTGGTTCACATATTGTTGAAGCCTGGCTTGGAGAATTTTGAGCATTACTTTGCTAGTGTGTGAGATGAGTGTAATTTGCAGTAGTTTGAGCAATCTTTGGCATTGCCTTTCTTTGGGCTAGGAATGAAAACTGACCTTTTCCAGTCCTGTGGTGATGTCTGTGGACAGTTTAATACAAGGGCTGAGCTTCACGAAAGATACAAACTATATAAATAGGTGTCATTTGTATAAATGGTGTCATTTATATAAATAGACGTCATTTGGAGCAGGTGATAAATGAATGCACACATGGCTATAGTAGGATCTCATTCATGTAGTATGCTAAAAAGGTTACTGTTTTTAACCTCATCTGTCTTGTCCGTTTTAGACATCAGTTTGAGGTCAAATACTTAAAATAATTATTTATACATAGTGGATAGCATTAATTTTATCAAAGCAATAAAAAGTATAGTACAAAGCATTAAAATTAACATATATAGCCATGTACTTCCTATGAACAAGGCATTATTTTTTTTCTGGAAAAGAAATTTTATTTCTTTATTTCATTGGAGTATATTTGCTTTGCACTGCTATGTCAGTTTCTGCTATACAGCAAAATAAATCAGCCATACATATACATAAATCCCCTGTTTTGGATTTCCTTCCCATTTAGGTCACCGCAGAGCACCAAATAGAGTGCCCTGTGCTACACAGTAGATTCTCATTAGCTACTATTTATACAGAGTAGTATATATGTCAGTCCCAACCTCTCACTTCATCCCATCTTCCCCTTTCCCCCTTGGCATCTACATTCATGTCTTATTCTGCTTTGCAAATAAGCTCATCTATGCCATTTTTCTAGGTCCCACATACACGCGTCGACACGATACTCGTTTTTCTCCGAGCTCCTTCGCCACGACGGTCTCTAGGCCCGTTCATGTGTTTGCAAACGGCGCAGTCCCGCTCCTTCGTGTGGCTGACTAATAGTCCACCGCAGTTAAGTGCCGCGCCGCCTCAGTCACGCCTGTCGGCGGCCTCTAGGCTGCCCCCGCGCCCGGCTGCTGTTAGTAGTGCTGCAGTGAGTGCTCTTTGAAGTACCGCCCTCTCCGAGCGTATGTCAGAAGTGGCGCTGTTGGGCGACATGTAACTCTATTGTTCGGTTTTTAAGAAGCCTCCATCTTCTTCTTCACATTGGCTGCGTCCATTTACAATCCCACCAACAGTGTAAGAGGGCATCCCCTTTTCCCCACACCATCTCCAGCATTTATTGTTTGCAGATTTTTGATGATGACCATTCCAACTGTTGTGAGGTGATACTTCATTGTAGCTTTGATTGGCGTTTCTCTAATGATTAGTGGTGTGAGGCATTATTTTGAATTACTGGCTCTTTGTGTGACTTAATCTGCTCAGAAACACAACAGTAGTTCCCACTTTACCGTATCTCAAAGATGAATTAAAGGACCCTCATTATTTAGAGGTGGAGCCAAATTATATATAAAGTTTTCTAAAATAGTCTGATTAATTCACATTTATTTGTTACTATCTCTCTGGTACTACATTAGATATTGTGTACCAAAGTCTCTGTTATATTTTCTTACATTAGGCTACACTATAAACCCAATATAATGAATGGCACAATTATATTCAAATATAAACTCATATAGGGACAAATATCAAAAGTAAATTAACAGCTCATAGACACCTAACCTCAATGTATTTTCAGCCCCTCTTTTTTTTCAGTCCCTCTTTTGGTTAACATGGTTTAAATATAATTTATTTAGTTTATTTAATTTTTAAAATGTTTATTTAAGTAGAGGTAATTTACAATGTTGTGTTAGTTTCAGGTATACAGCAAAGTGCTTCAGTTATAAATATATATGCATATATTAGGTTATTTTCCCTTATAGGCTATTACAAAATATTGAATATAGTTCCCTATGTTATACAGTTGGTGTGAGATACATGTTGGTTATTGCACATATAGAAATTCATGTATTACTCTATGCTAATATTTTAATTCCAGATAAAAGAAAAAATAAACAAATAATTAAAGATTTTCACAGCAAAGGAAACCATTAACAAAATGGAAAAACAACCTGTAGAATGGGAGAAAATATTTGCAAATGATGCAATCAACAAAGGATTAATCTCCACAATACACAAAGAGCTCATATAGCTCAATATCAAAAAAACACAAACAATCCAAATCAAAAAATGGGCAAAAGATCTACATAGACATTTCTACAAAGAAAACATACAGACAGCCAAAGGGCACATGAACAGATGTTCAACATTGCTAATGATTAAAGAAATACAAATCAGTTCCTTTTTACTGAGAACCACCTAGCAAAGGGTGCCATGTACCTGCTCCCTGTACTGCTGGATCCTGATCCAGAAAAAGCCTCACCTGCTGAGATATGAAAAATTAATACTTCAATAGCAAACAAGGTTTAGAAAGAGTTGGTCTCCCTTGTGCCTTGTCTCCTATTTGAATGAGTCTTTAGGCCAACACATCTGATTTTCTATTTATATCCCATTTTTAAGTTAATCTTGAGTGTCCTTATCAAAATTGAACTTGTGCATCCCTATATAATTTCCTTACCAGGCTTGTTTAATTAAGCACTTGTGGTTTTTCTTCTAATTTTTCTTATTGATTCCCATCTAAATTTATTTCAACTAGGCTGGTTTATTCTTTAAGTAACGGTTGATTTGTACATACATCTAGATTTTGTAACCTGACCACCTCACTTTATTCAGTTCTATACTGTCATCTTTTCTCCCTCTGGTTGATTCCCCCACAAAGGCCAGAGAGACTTGTTTGTACTGCTGATCCTTCTATGTCTTGGTTTGTTTCTTTGGTCTCTGGGCTGTTCATACTTCTCTCTGCTCTGAGATCCATTCTTCACTCTTTCCCTGCTTTGCTCTATGTTGTGGAAGTCTGATCTCTGCAAACTGCATTTCTGGATTGTATTACTAACAAATGGGAAGTGTTAGCAGTAAACTGGAGTCTGGGAGGAAGAGACAATCCAGGGTATTCCTTCGTTCTTCTTTTTTTTTTTTTTTTTTTTTATCTTTTTTCAGCTTTGGGCAGCATTTCCAGCTGTGGCTGTGTCTCCCCCCATGGTTCTAGCTTTTACTAGATGTCGCTATTTAAGCCTCCAGCACAGGGACTGTTACTGGCTCTCTGCAATTGTTCACTCTGGTGTGTTTCACTGTCTTCTGGCTTTATAACTTTTCTAATTCTTTTACAACTGTTTTGCTGAATTAAATTTCTTCCAGCAAACTCCCAGGTATGATCTGTGTTTTCCTGAATGGTCCCTGAGCAGTCCACCTTCTCATCTATCTCAGCTGCATATTCTTCCACCTGAACTTGAAGGATATGATGAGAGTCTGAAAATAAGCATTTTCCTGTGATCCAGTTTTATTCTTTCTTTGTTCCTTAAAGTTTGTGCTTTATGCTCCTAGGGTACTGATGATTTCCTTAGATTTTCCTCACTCCATCAGGATGCTTTTGTTTATTTATTTGCTGTTGTTTCTTGTTTGTTGCCATATTCAATACCTTTCTTTATTGAAACAATTACTTGTTTATAAAATGTCTAATACACTTGCTGAGTCTTTTCATACTTTCTTTCAGTTCAGTTCAGTTGCTAAGTCGTGTCCGACTCTTTGAGACCCCATGAATTGCAGCATGCCAGGCTTCCCTGTCCATCACCAACTTTCAGAGTCCACCCAAATCAGTGTCCACTGAGTCGGTAATGCCATCATCCAGCTATCTCATCCTCTCTCGTCCCCTTCTCCTCCTGCTCCCAGTCCTTCCCAGCATCAGGGTCTTTTCCAATGAGTTGACTCTTCACATGAGGTAGCCAAAGTATTGGAGTTTCAGCTTCAGCATCAGTCTTTCCAATGAACACCCAGGACTAATCTCCTTTAGGATGGAGTTGCTGGATCTCCTTGCAGTCCAAGGGGCTCTCAAGAGTCTTCTCCAACACTACAGTTCAAAAGCATCAATTCTTTGGTGCTCAGCTTTCTTTACCGTCCAACTCTCACATCCGTACATGACTACTGGAAAACCATAGCCTTGACTAGACAGACCTTTGTTGATAAAGTAATGTCTCTGCTTTTAAATATACTATCTAGGTTGGTCATAACTTTCCTTCCAAGGAGTAAGCATCTCTTAATTTTATGGCTGCAATCACCACATGCAGTGATTTTGGAAGCCAAAAAAATAAAGTCTGACATTGTTTCCACTGTTTCCCCATCTATTTCCCCATCTGGTGGGACCAGATGCCATGATCTGAGTTTTCTTAATGTTGAGTCTTAAGCCAACTTTTTCACTCTCCTCTTTCACTTTCATCAAGAGGCTCTTTAGTTCTTCACTTTCTGCCATAAGGGTGGTGTCATCTGCACATCTGTGGTTATAGATATTTCTCCCAGCAATCTTGATTCCAGCTTGTGCTTCTTCCAGCCCACTGTTTCTCATGATGTACTCTGCATATAAGTTAAATAAACAGGGTGATGATACACAGCCTTGACGTACTCCTTTTCCTATTTGGAACCAGTCTGTTGCTTCATGTCCAGTTCTAACTGTTGCTTCCTGATCTGCATACAGGTTTCTCAAGAGAGCGATCAGATGGTCTGGTATTCTCATCTCTTTAAGAATTTTCCACAGTTTATTGTGATCCACACAGTCAAAGGCTTTGGCATAGTCAATAGAGCAGAAGTAGATGTTTTTCTGGAACTCTCTTGATTTTTCAATAATCCAGCAGATGTTGGCAATTTGATCTCTGGTTCCTCTGCCTTTTCTAAAACCAGCTTGAACATCTGAAAGTTCACAGTTCATGTATTGCTGAAGCCTGGCTTGGAGAATTTTGAGCATCACTTTACCAGCGTGTGAGATGAGTGCAATTATTCGGTAGTTTGAGCATTCTTTGGCATTGCCTTTCTCTGGGATAGGAATGTAAACTGACCTTTTCCAGTCCTGTGGCCACAGCTGAGTTTTCCAAATTTGCTGGCATATTGAGTGCAGCACTTTCACAGCATCATCTTTTAGGATTTGAAATAGCTCAACTGGAATTCCATCACCTCCACTAGCTTTATTTGTAGTGATGTTTTCTAAGGCCCACTTGACTTCACATTCCAGGATGTCTGGCTCTACGTGAGTGATCACACCATTGTGATTATCTGAGTCTTGAAGATCTTTTTTGTACAGTTCTTCTGTATATTCTTGCCACCTCTTCTTAATATCTTCTGCTTCTGTTAGGTCCATACCATTTCTGTCCTTTATCGAGCCCATCTTTGCATGAAATGTTCCCTTGGTATCTCTAATTTTCTTGAAGAGACCTCTAGTCTTTCCCATTCTGTTGTTTTCCTCTATATTTTCTTTATAAAAAGGCTAATATATATGTATATATACACATATATATGTATCTTTCCATAGTGCATGTAAATTTTATCTTGACTTTTAAATCTGTTTAATGTGGAAAATGCAATTCTTTATTTGCTTCTTTAGCATTCTCTACAAAATTGTTACCTACATCTGTCAGCAAATACTCACAAATACTCACAGACTTTTGGGGCTTTGCTGAAAGGATGGATTTTATTAACCTCCTTGGCTTTGTAAGGAAAAGTAACACTTCCAACGAATCTTCATTCATCACATATACACATAGCCAGACATAGCAGCAAACCAGCAGCAAAATAAAAATTTCTTTTCTCCTTACTTTTTCTTTTGTGGCATAAATCATTTTATCTTGGGTTTGATATCTTAACTACTTTCAGACTATCTATATATATGTTATAGAAACTTATCACATCCTATCTTTTAATGAATATGTGTCTCTTTTCCTTACTTTCTCAATAAATAATAAAATTGTGAATACTCTCTTCACATTTGAATGTCTGAGAGCCCTTCCATAACATTTTACATATAGTAAAAGTACAAAATTGTTAGTTGAATTGAGCTAAATATAAACCATTTAAATGTTAAAATGTTTAAAAATAAGCAGTAAATTCTTATCACTTTCAAATATTGTTTTAATTTTTTTCATCTTTTCTCATTATATAAAGCTTTTAGGGCTCTAACAGTAACAAATAGTTCCATAACAGCTCGCTTGAAAAAGTGTATGGCCCACATTTTATACTACATAATCTTATACTACATAAGATTATGAAAGAAATATCTTCCAGTAAAACACTGAACACATGGCAGGAAATTAATAGATACTAGTTGAAGAAAAGAATTCTTAGTCCTTGAGACTGTTTCATTCATATTTATAACCTTTATTTTATTCATATTATTGTCCCTTAGAATGCTTAGCACCAAGTATTTGCAAATAATGCTTTTATTTATTTTTATCCCATTTATTTAAACTAAAACAAAAATTAAAAACACTTCACTCATTTTCCCTACCACACACCTCCACCTCTTGCAACTAACAATCTGGTCTCTTTATCTATGAGCTTGGGATTACCTGCTCTTGTTTGTTGGTTGTTGTTTTTTTTTTTTTTAACATTCTGCATATCAGAGATCAAACAGTATTCACCTTTCTCTGATTTATTTCACTTACCATGATGCCCATAATGTCCATCCATGTTGGAGCAAATGGCAAATTTCCTTTCTTATCAGTTCATTTCAGTTCAGTTGCTTAGCCATCTCTGACTCTTTGCGACCCCATGGACTGCAGCACGCCAGGCCTCCCTGTCCATCACCAACTCCCAGAGCTTGTTCAAACTCATATCCAATGAGTCAGTGATGCCATCCAACCATCTCATCCTCTGTCATCCCCTTCTCCTCCCACCTTCAAGCTTTCCCACATCAGGGTCTTTTCCAATGTGTCGGTTCTTCACATCAGGTGGCTGAAGTATTGGAATTTCAGCCTCAGTATCATTCCTTCCAATGAACATTCAGGACTGATCTCTTTTAGGATGGACTGGTTGGATCTCCTTGCAGTCCAAGGGACTCTCAAAGTCTTCTCCAACACCGCAATTCAAAACCATCAATTGATCAGAGCTCAGTTTTCTTTACAGTCCAACTCTCACATCCATACATGACAACTAGAAAAACCATAGCTTTGACTAGACGGATGTTTGTTGGCAAAATAATGTCTCAGCTTTTTAATATGCTGTCTAGGTTGGTCATACGTTTTCTTCCAAGGAGCAAGTGTCTTTTAATTTCATGGCTGGAGTCACCATCTGCAATGATTTGAGAGCCCAAAAAAATAAAGTCTGTCACTGTTTCCATTGTTTCCCCATTTATTTGCCATGAAGTGATGGGACCAGATGCCATGATCTTAGTTTTCTGAATGTGGAGTTTTAAGCCAACTTTTTCACTCTCCTCTTTCACTTTAATCAAGAGACTCTTTAGTTCTTTGCTTTCTGCCGTAAGTGTGGTGTCATTAGCACATCTGAGGTTATTGATATTTCTCCGGGTAATCTTGATTCAAGTTTGTGCTTCTATTTTACATATTTTAAAGTTTGTAAATTTCTTTATTCATTCATTTATGGACACCTAGGTTGTTTCTATATTCTGACTGTTGTAAATAATGCTGTAATGAACATGGGGGTGGCATATATGTTTTCAAATTAATATTTTCATATACCATAAATACTCAGAAGTTCTATTTTTAATTTTTGAGGAAATCTCCAGATAGTTTTTCATCATAGTTGCACTAATTTACATTCCCAGCAACAATGCACAAGGGTTCCCTCTTCTGCATATCCTCATCTACACTCATTATTTCTTGTCTTTTTGATAACATCCATTCTAATAGGTGTGAGGTGATGCCTCATTTTTTAACTTACATTTCCCTAATGATTAATGATGTTGACTATCTTTTTATGTTCTTGTTGGTCATCTGTATGTCTTCTTCAGAAAACTGTCTGTTCAGATATTCTGCCCATTTTTAAAGTAGACATTTCATTAAGGGTTTTTTTTTTTGTAATTATAAATGGATGTTGAATTTTGTCAAATGTTTCTCTGTATCTATTGAGATGGTCATATGATTTTTATTCTTTATTTATTTATTTATTTGTTTTCTTTACATTATCGTGTTGGTTTTGCCATACATTGACATGAATCCTCCATGAGTATACATGTGTTCCCCTTCCAGAACCCCCCTCCCTCCTCCCTCCTGATTCCATTTCTCTGAGTCATCCTGGTGATTTTTATTCTTTATTTTGTTAAGGTGGTGCTTCACATTAACTGATTTTCAGATGTTGAAACATCCTCACATCACTGAAATAAGTCCTGTTTGATCATGGTGTATGTACCATTTAATCTATTCTGAATTCAGTTTGCTAATATTTTGTTGATGAATTTCACATTTATATTTATCAGGAACATTGATGTGTAATCCCATTCCTTCAATCTCTATCTATTTTTGTCTTTCTGCATTCTTTCAAGGTTTAGTATCAGTATAATGGCCTTATAAAGTGTATTTGGAGGAGTTCTCCTTTCTTTTAATTTTTGGAAGAGTTTGAGAAAGACTGATAATTAATTCTTTGAACTTTAGGTAGAATTCACTAAGGAAGCCATCTGGTCCTAGACTATTTTGGGGAGAGGTTTTTGATTACTGAATTAATCTCCTTACCAGTGATCAGTCTGTTCGGATTTTTCTGTTTCATCATGATTTAGGCTTATAGGTTGTATGCTTCTGAGAACTTACACATTTCTTCTAGATTGTTCAGTTTTTTAGTATATCATTGTTCACAGCAGCCCTTTAGAATCCTTTGTATTTCTGTGGTATCAATTTTAATACTCCTCTTTCATCTTTGATTTTTATTTATTTGAATCCTCTCTTTCTTTTCTTGACGAGTGTAGTTAAAAATTCATCAATTTTGTTTATCTTTTCAAAGAACCATTTCTTAGTTCCAGGAAGACCAGAAATTTCCAAATAATATAAACCCAAAGAGACTCACACCAACGTGTTATAACTAAAATGTCAAAAGTTAAAGGCAGGGAGAGAATATTAAACTTAGCAAGAGAAGAACAATTTGTTACATACAAGGGAACCCCCACAAGACTATTAGAAGATTTTTCAACACAATCTTTGAGGGCCAGAAGGGCGTGGCATGATATATTCAAAGCGGTGAAAGAAAAAATAATCTACGTAGCATAGTTATCATTCAGAATTTAAGGAGAGATAGTTTTCCAAACAAAAGCTAAAGTAGTTCACCATTAAACCAGTCTTACAAGAAATGTTAAAGGGACTTCTTAAGGATGAAAAGAAAGAGGTGCTAATTAGTAAAAACACTTATGAAAGAATAAATCTCACTGGAAAAGTAAATTTATTGTTAAGGTAGTGAAGCAATTATTTACACAGCTAGTTTGAAGGTTAAAACACAAAAGTAATAAAAATAACTATTATACAATACTTATGGAATATACAAGATAAAAAGCATAAAATAGGATATTAAATACATAAAGAAAAGGGAGAGAAAATAAGCATTTTTAACTTTAAAAAGTTAATTTGTTATCAACTTAAAATAAACTGTTACAGATATAAGTTCTTATACGAAAGTCTCACAGTAACCACAGAGCAAATAGCTATTGTAAACATACAAAAGATAAAGAGAAAGGAATCTAAACACACAACCAAAGGAAGGCATCAAACCACAAAGGAAGAGAAAAAGAGAGTAAGATACAGATAGAACTACAAAATAGCTAGAAAACTATTAACAAAATGGCAATATCTATCAATAATTACTTTAAATTTAAATTGAATTCTCTAATCAAAAGACATAGAGTGGCTGAATGGATTGAAAAAAATAATATTCATCTATATGCTGACTATAAGAGATGCACTTTAGCTATAAGGGCTCAGACAGAAAGTGAAGGATTAGAAAGAGATAGCCTATGCAAGTGGAAACCAAAAGAGACTTGGAGAAGATATACTAACATCAGAAAAGATGAACTTTAAAATGAAGACTGTAGTAAGAGACAAAGGAAGGCATGGTATAATGACAAAGAATTCAATCCAACAAGAGGATATAACATTTATAAATATTTTTTCACCTTAGATAGGAAACCTGAGAAAACTGTAAGCAGATCAAGAAGCAACGATGAGAACCAGACAAGAAACAATGGACTAGGTCAAAATTGGGAAAGGAGTATGTCAGGGCTGTATATTGTCACTGTTTATTTAACTTATAAACTGACTACATCATGTGAAATGCTGGACTCAATGAAGCACAAGCTGGAATCAAGATTGCTGGGAGAAATATCAATAACCTCAGATATGCAGATAACATCACCCTTATGGCAGAAAGTGAAGAGGAACTAAAAAGCCTCTTGAAGAAAGTAAAAGAGGAGAGTGAAAAAGTTGGCTTAAAGCTCAACATTCAGAAGACTAAGATCATGGCATCTGGTCCCATCACTTCATGAGAAATAGATGGGGAAACAGTGGAAACAGTGTCAGACTTTATTTTTGGGGGCTCCCAAACCACTGCAGATGGTGATTGCAGCCATGAAATTAAAAGACGCTTACTCCTTGGAAGGAAAGTTATGACCAACCTAGACAGCATATTAAAAGCAGAGACATTACCTTGAAGACAAAGGTCTGTCTAGGCAAAGCTATAGTTTTTCCAGTAGCCATGTATGGTGTGAGAGTTGGACCATAAAGAAAGCTGATTGCCGAGGAATTGATTCTTTTGAACTGTGGTGTTGGAGAAGTCTCTTGAGAGTCCCTTGGACTCCAAGGAGATCCAACCAGTCAATCCTATAGGAGATCAATCCTGAATTGTCATTGGAAAGATTGATGCTGAAGCTGAAACTCCAATAGTTTGGCCACCTGATGCGAAGAACTGACTTACTGGAAAAGACCCTGATACTGGGAAAGATTGAAAGCAGGAAGAGAAGAGGATGACAGAGGATAAGATGGTTGGATGGCATCACCGACTCAATGGATATGAGTTTAAACAAGCTCTGGGAGTTGGTGATGGACAGAGAGGCCTGGCTTGCTGCAGTCCATGGGGTTGCAGTCAGACATGACTGAGTGACTGAACTGACTGAAGATAGGAACAACTAAATATACAAACAAATGTTAAAAGACCTAAGGGGAGTAATAAACAACAGTATAATAATAGTAGAGGACTCTAGTAACCCACTTATGTCTATGGATATATCATATAGAAAGAAAATCAATAAGGAAACATCAGCCTTAAACAGTGTATTAGAAAAGACAGACTTAACAAATACTTACAGGACATTCTGTCCAAAAGCAGCAGAATACACATTCTTCTCCATTGCACGTGAAACGTTTTCCAAGATAAATCACATGGTTTGATCACAAAACAAGTCTTAAATTTAAGAGGGTTGAAATCATATCAGGCATTTTTTCCAAACACAATAGTGTGAAACTGGAAATTAATTACATGAAAAAAACTGGAAAATCCACAGATATGTAGAGATTTAACAACAGACTACTGAATAAGCAATGAGTCAAAGAATAAATCAGAAAAGAAATAAAAAATATCTTGAGACAAACAGAAGTAGAAGAGTAATATACTAAGATTTATAAGATGGAACAAAGGCAGTTCTAAAAGGTTAGCTCATAGTGAGCAATGCCTACCTGAAGAAAGAAGAAAAGTCTCAGACAATCTAGCTTTGAACCATAAGAAACAAACAAAAAAATAAGCAAAGCCGTAAGTTAGAAGAAGGAAGGAAATAACAAAAATTAGAGCAGAAATAAATGACAATAAATTTTTAAATTGTCAACAGAAAAGATAAATGAAACTAAGGACTGTTTTAATGTGCATTTATACATTGAATAGATAATTTTTAGAAGTTCATTCTCATCTACTCTAATTCTTTTAGAATCTAACTAAAATTTTTTGGTTAAAAAGTGTAAAATATTGTAGGAAGTATTATGAGTATCCCATCTTTGGATAGTATATTTTACAGCAATAAGTTTATCCTGTCAGTAATAGATGGCTCATGACCTCATACCTATCCTTGGGACACAGGGAAGATTCCAGTACATTCAACAGCTGTGTATCTTTTTTATGCATTTTATTGTGAAAATTTGAAGGTAGGTATGGTACCCTATTCATTTTTGTGTTTTGAAGCTTTAAATCCTACCACACTGCATCAGTGTGACCCTGTCCCTCGGAGAATAAAATAGTCTCAGGAATATAGTCGATATTTAATAAATATTTACTGAATGCATTAATAATTTAATAATATAATAGATTCATGCAGTTGCCCTGAAAAGCAAGAGAGTGAAGCAGCCAGCAGTACTTCCAGGAAGCAACTGAGAAACACCCTTTGGCACTCACCATTTAATCATCTTAGCATCAATCTTTAAGCTTAAGAAATAAAATTTAGTGCCAAGTTAGCATAGCTCAAGCCAACTACTTTTTCACTCCCCATGTCACTGATTGCCTCACTAAATCTCTCACTTTGCTGAATATGTGCAAACAATTATTATTATTATAGGATGCAAGAAAGAGAAACTCTTGGAAAGCTGTTTTGAATATTAATAAAATATTATAATGTCAAGCCATGCATTATCGCAATAGCATCCTACATTTCAGTATTATTTGAATTCAGTAGAATGGAGACAGAAGCAGATTTGGCAAACTATATCTGTAATTGTGTCTTCCATTCCTCTCCGTTTTGAACTGTCTCCTGAACCAACTTAATGTTATCAATCATTGCTTTTTTTTTTATAACTGGGCAAGACTGACAGGGCCTATAAAAATACGTGACTTCTGGGTGCCCACAGACCTTGTCTGAATGTCTCCAGATCTAGCTTCCTAATCACCTTTGTAAACTTCACAGCCATTTTGGTTCCCTGATTGCTGTCCAGTTTCTTGTGCTTTGACTCTGGTCAGAGTCTAAAGATCAGAACAGTGATGCTTTGTTCATACTATCAGTGCTTGACTATGTGCCAACTTGGATACTGCTTTGAAGGTTTTCCTTGTGATTTGATTTCCCGCTTGAGAGTTAGGTTAATTCTACTTTTAGTGTTGTGCCCATCTTTGGCTCTTAGAAACTCAAACCTCTCCGAACAAAGAAGCTGGGCCCCTTAACTTCCCCAGGAGGGAAGGTTCAAACAAACATATGAATCATCTCATTCTTCTGTAAACAGTGATCTGTGTTCTTTTCCTCACACTCATTCCCCACTGGAACTCTCTCTCATTTTTCACACAAGAGAGTCTTTGTGGATTATTTCATTTCCTACATTTCTTTCTTCCTCTGAAATCTTTTTGTACTTACTAATACCCTTTTTTATTAATCAGGTTTCTGAAAGGTAATTTATATATAGTAAAATTCTCCTTTTGAGTGTGCCACTGGTGAACTTTGTTTAAGACAGACTGTCATTCAATCAACACTACCATCAAGATACAGAGCATTCCCATTACTGAAAAAACTCCCTCATGGCTATTTGTACTCAATTCTGTCATCTTCTGCCCCCAATGCCTAGTGACCAACAATCTATTTTCTTTCTCTGTACTTTTGTCTTTTTCAGAATTTCATTTAAATGGAATCATACAGTATATGTTTTTTGGTATAATGCCTTTGAGATCCATCCATGCTGTTTCATGTATCAATAGTTCACTTGTTTTAATGGCTAAGTAGCCACTGGCATATAGCCATATAGCTATACTGCAATTTGCTTATATAGTTACTAAGAGATGGATCTTTGCCTTGATTCCAATATTGACTATTATAAATGTTTATATAAATATTCACATGCAAATCTTTGTGTGGAAAATGTTTCCGTTTTTCTTGGGTAATAATGCTAAGTGGGACCACTGGATTATAAGGTACACATATTTAATACTTTGTAGAAATCCCAACTATCTTTTAAGTACCATTTTGCATTATGACAAATAATATATGAGGGTTCCAGTTGCATCACATACTAATCAAACTTAGTAGTGTGTGTGTGTGTGTGTGTTTAACTTTAGATATCTAGTAGATATGTAATGATGTCATTGTGATTTAAGTGTGCATTTTTCTAATAATAAATGTTGTTAACCATTGCCAGTCACATATCTTCTTCATGGTATGTCTGTTTAAATCTTTTGTCCATTTTAAAAAGTGGGTTATCTTATTATTAATTTCTAAGAGTATTTATATATTATCTAAATATGACTTTACTACAAAGGAATTTGGGTCATATTTTCTCCTAGCCTGTAGCTTGTCATTTCATTTTTTAACAGTGCCTTTGTGGAGCAGAAGATTTAAATTTTGACGATGTTCAATTTATTTTGCTTTCTATTTTCTGTCCTGTTTAACAAAGTTTTGCCTAATTAAAAGTCACAGTGTTTCCTCCTGTTATTTCTTCTAGAAATTTTATAGCTTTAACTTTTACATGTTTAAGTCTATGATACATCTAAAGTTATTTCTTATATAAAGTGTGAAGTAAGTGCTGAGATTTATGTTTTGCAAGTGGATGTGTAATTGTTTGAGCATAATATGCTGAAAAGACTATACTTTTTCTCTAAATTAATTTGGCATGTCTTCCACGTGTCTTTTCAAATGTCTTTCATGTGTCTGTTAATCAGTAGAATATACATACATGGGTATAACATTTTATTATGAATTTGTGGAAAGATCATGATTTTGTAGTCATACTAAGATTCATGGCCTGTCTCTATCATTTTCTGTGTTTTCCTAGGCTGTTTATTATGAATCAGTTTCCTGATCTAGAAAAAAAGTAATTACAAAATGTAATTTTGAGGCTTCCATAAGAAAGCTGTGAAATAAGCAAGATATATTAAAATTCTATTGGTATCTTTTGTTTTTCACATTTTTTTTACAGGAATTTGTATCTATTTTGCTATAGTTGCATGTCCCAAATTGCATTTTTTTTTCTCCTCTTGGTCACACTACATATCATGTCGGATCTTAGTTCACATCCAAAATAAACCCATTCTGCTGGTAAAATAACTGACTGTTTCATTGTTTTAGGTTAGCATGATTTGGAGGAGGGGTTTCTATTCTTTTAGTCTCCTAGGACTCATGCTTTTATATTATCCTGCTCTAGTCAGAAAAAAATGGAGAGAAAGATACATGAAAATGTTGCCTAGGTGCCAGGTATTAAACATAACACACTTGAGACTTATTGTTACTCTCCTAGGATGTATTTCCACTTTAAATGGAAATCTGAGAAGGCTTACTTAACCTAAAGCAATGTATTACACATGGTAAAATGACAGGTAGTATTACATCTTAGTAGAGAGTGGGCTGATTTAGGGATGGAGGTTTCCAGGGGTCATTTTCATTGATCAACAAATAACATATTCTTTTCTAAAGTTGGCTTTGAGTCCTAGTAATAACAATGACTTATATTTGTATAGGATGTTAGTGATTACAGTGTTTTCACATTTATTATCCCATTCGTGCATACAAAGTCCTTTGGAAATGAATTGGCTACAATTTACGAATAATAGAGTTGACAGTTATGGCAATTCAACAACTTGCATTCTATTCAAAGGCAAAAGTGAAACTTTAACCAAATTAATTTGACTTTTAGTTCAACAATCTACTATCAAAATATAGCTGCATTCAGTTTAAATGATAAATTCCTTGAAAACAAGGCACTTCTGCTTCTTTTTAATTTCACAAATCCCTCCTTAAAGCAATCAGCAATTTTGTTTGACTTATAGACTGAATTTTTGGCAATTTTAAATAAAAGCTTAATTTCAGGGTATGGGAATGGAGATAAGAATTCTGCAAAATAATTAAGTGACTTATGGAGAATAAAATGCTATTGATTCTTGCTCTAAATCATTAAATTCATGTTTGATTTCTTTCTATTAAATAAAGAAAAAGAGAGGATAGTTCTAAACAATATGTATATTGTTACGGGGTACAGCCATATCACAGCACCCTTGATCTCTCTTGACCTGGATTAGTTCAAGAATTTACTTACACAGCCAGTCATCATGCTCTTCACTACCTCCTCTGAGAATGTGAACCTCCCTCAGTGTCTTGTCCATCATAGAACAGAGGTTCTATGCTAGAGATTGTGTGGTTCTTATTGTTAAAGTAGAAAAACAGTCCTCAACTTTGAGATACTACAAATAGAACTAGGAAGAAGGGATTCAAAAATGCTAAAAACAAAAGATACCATTATAATTTTAATATATCTTTCTTATTTTAAGAAATTTTAAAAGAAGCCATAAAAATTACATTTTGTAATTTGTAACCTTCCAAGAGTGGAAACGGGCTAGAGGTTGAATCAGTCATCAGTGGTCAAGGATTTAATCAATTGCACTTTGGTAATGAAGCCTCCACAAAAACCCAAAAGGACAAGGCTCAGAAAGACTCCAGGTTGGTTAATTTGTGGAGGCGCAGGAGAGGGGAGCACCTGGGGGGCATGGAATCTCTGTCCTTCCCCATACCTTGCGATATGCGTCTCTTGGATCTGTTCCTGAGTTATTTCCTTCTATAATAAGCTGGTAATCTAGTAGGCAAAATATTTCTCCAAGTTCTGTGAGCCACTCTAGCCAATTAGTTAAATCCAGGATGAGGTTATGAGAACCTCTGATTTATAACCAATTGACCAGAAGAAGCACAGGTAGCATAGGCTTACAGATGTCATCTGAAAATGGAGGTGGAAAGGACTCTGTAGGAAGTCTCATAAGACTGAGCCCTCGATCTGTGCAATCTGATGATATCTCTGCGTAATGTCAGAATTGAGTTGAATTCTCAGAAATCCTGCTGGTGTCCCAGCATTGCTTGGTGTCGTGTGGGAAATCCTCACTCACTGCCCCTGACACAGACATTGAACTTGGGTCCAGGACCATAAAACACTTTGCATAATTATTTTAAGATTGATCCAGGTTATACCATATATCAAGAATTATTTCCAAGGGGTTGAAAGGAGGTGGGATAAATGAGGAGACTGGAATTAACATAGATACACTGCTATGTCTAAAGCAGACAACTAATGAGGACCTATTGTATAGCACAGAAGAAAAAAAGAAGCTAGAATCTGTTTGCAGGACATATATTAAGCTAACCTTAAAAATGCATTCCAATATACATTAGGTATAGACAAAAACTGTTTGATTCTACTTTTATGAGATACCTACAATAGTCAAATTCATAGAGCAAGAAAGTACATTGATAGGTGTCAGGGGCTGGGAGTGAGGGTAGGGAGGGAAAATGGGGAGTTAGTGTTTAATTGGGACAGAGTTTCAGTTTAGAAACATGAAATATTGGAGAGATGGATGATGGTAGGAGTTGCACATAATGTTAATGTACTTAGTGCCACTGAACTATACAGTTAAACACGGTTAAAATAGTATGTTTTATATTATACGACTTTTACAATAAAAAATATCAAACAAAGAATTAATTCTTTTTTATTGCTGAATAGTATTCTATTGAATGAATATCACAATGCATTCTTTCACATTTGGAGGGATGTTTGGATGACACCAATTATTTAACTAGAACAAATAAAGCTGCTATGAACATAAATATTCAAGTCTCTGTATGAACACCTATTTTTATTTATCAGGTGACTATCTAGAAGTAAAATGGTTGAATCATATGGCTAGTATTCATTTAATTTTTGTAAAAATCTGACAACTATTTTCCAGAGTGGTTGCACCATTTTATTTTCCCACTAGCAGTTCATTAGAGTTCTAGTTTCTCCATATCCTCTCTATTACTTTGTATCATCAGTGTTTTCAATTTTAATAATTTTAATAGGCATGTAGAAATATCATTGCAGTTTTGACTTACGTTTCACTAATGACTATTAAGAAGAGGTGGCAAGAATACACAGAAGAACAATACAATAAAGATACTCATGATCCAGATAATCACTATGGTGTGATCACTCACCTAGAGCCAGATATCCTGGAATGCAAAGTGGGCCTTAGAAAGCATCACTACGAACAAAGCTAGTGGAGGTGATGGAATTCCAGTTGAGCTATTTCAAATCCTACAAGATGATGCTGTGAAAGTGCTGCACTCAATATGCCAGCAGATTTGGAAAACTCAGCAGTGGCCACAGGACTGGAAAAGGTCAGTTTTCATTCCAGTCTCAAAGAACAGCAATGCCAAAGAATGCTCAAACTACATAAAATTGCACTCATCTCACAGGCTAGCAAAGTAATTCTCAAAATTCTCCAAGCCCGGCTTCAACAGTACATGAACCGAGAACTTCCATATGTTCAAGCTGGATTTACAAAAGGCAGAGGAACCAGAGATGAAATTGTCAACATCTGTTGGATCATCAAAAAATCAAGAGAGTTCCAGAAGAACATCTACTTCTGCTTTACTGACTATACCAAAGCCTTTGACTGTGTGGATCACAACAACTGTGGACAATTCTTCAAGAGATGGAAATACCAGACTACCTGACCTGCCTCCTGAGAAATCTGTATGCAGGTCAAGAAGCAATAGTTAGAACTGGACATGGAACAACAGACTGGTTCCAAATCAGGAACGGAGTATGTCAAGGCTGTATATTGTCACCCTACTTATTTAACTTATATGCAGAGTACATCCTGAGAAATGCTGGACTGGATGAATCACAAGCTGGAATCAAGATTGCCAGGAGAAATATCAATAATCCCAGAACTACAGATGATACCACTTTTATGGCAGAAAGTGAAGAAGAACTAAAGAGCCTCTTGATGAAAGTAAAAGAGAAGAGTGAAAAAGCTGGCTTAAAGTTCAACATTCAGAAAACTAAGCTCATGGCATCTGGTCCCATCACTTCATGGCAAATAGATAGGGAAACAGTGGAAATAGTGACAGACTTCATTTGGGGGGGGGGGGCTCCAAAATCACTGCAGATGGTGACTGCAGCCATTAAATTAAAAGACACTTGCTCCTTGGAAGAAAAGCTATGACAAACCTAGACAGCATATTAGAAAGCAGAGACATTACTTTACCAACAAAGGTCTGTCTAGTCAAGGCTATGATATTTCCAGTAGTCATGTATGGATGTGAGAGTTGGACTATAAAGAAAGCTGAGCACTGAAGAATTGATGCTTTTGAACTGTGGTGTTAGAGAAGACTCTTGAGAGTCCCATGGACTTCAAGGAGATCCAACCAGTCCATCCTACAGGAAATCAGTCCTAAATATTAATTGGAAGTACTGATGCTGAAGTTGAAACTCCAATACTTATGCTACCTGATGTGAGGAACTGACTCATTGGAAAAGACCCTGATGCTAGAAAAGATTGAAGGCAGGAGGAGAAGGGGACGACAGAGGATGAGATGGCTGGATGGCATCACCAACTCGATGGATATGAGTCTGAATAAGCTCCAGGAGTTTGTGATGGACAGGGAGGCCTGGTGTGCCGCAGTTGCAAAGAGTTGGACATGACTGAGCGACTAAACTGAATTGAACTAACTGAACTTGACTGATTTGGGGAGGACAGTAATTGAATAAAGGGTATATTCTAATTTTAGGTATTCTAAACCATTTTGTAAGTTCTTAAAATTCTGGAACCCTGTTATCTTATTAATGTCTATTCTCTAAGCATTTACTACATTGCTTGAGACAACATAGACAATTTTTTGTTGTTGTTTCAATAGCTATTATTAGGACTATTAGGACTGAGATTTGGTGAATGGAAAAAGCAAAGGCAGAGATATTTAGCATTTGTTCCTGGAGTTAAATGGGAAAAATTTTATTTGCTTTTTCTTTAGCACACTTTGAGCAAATAATTCTTAATCACTTTATGTTCAAGTTTCTAACACAAACATATAGATTGGTTGCAGACATTGAAAATTATTGAACTTAAGATAATTTTTAAACCAATTAGGAATGTATGGTCTTATACATACTCTAAGATGATATAGCTGAATGAGAGACCGTTTTTGCACTACTCCGGAATGTCTTTTGAGGGGCTCTCAGTCACTTGGCACACAGGCTATTTGAATATTCAACTTTCTTCTACTTTGGCTGACTTCTCCAGTTTAACAGCATAGTTCCCACTCTACTGGAGGGAAATACAACTTAATAACAATCCTGTAACCAAAGGAACATCACAGTGCCCATCCAAGTTCCCAAGTGAGAGTGAGATGTACCAGCATGTCACCATGCAAGGATTAAAGGACGGTTGCACAACGTATTTCATAACAACCATCAGACCAATCAACTGCCAAGATCATTTAATTGTTAAAGCACGGAAAACCCATCAGCTTGAACTTTTTACAACCTAAATAAATCTGTTCTCTTCCAATAGCTCACATGGCAAAAAGACAATGCCCTATATGATTATATGTTACACATAAGCCAAGGTGTAAAATATTTTTTAATTTGTCCTAGTAATCTTCTGATTCTCTTCAGCCTTATGTGATACTCTTAAGTATGTGAATCCATTGTGTAATTAACACTTTACCTTTCTATTTTTTATACAGTTTGGAGGGATTTTTTTAAGGTTTTTTTTTGTCCATTGCCTCTGATTATATGGGAAAAATGAGGCCCAGGAATGATAAATTCTGGTGATGATGGAATAACAAACAAATGGATTTGCTCTGTTACCTGAAAAAGGAAAACATTCTAAACAAATGTAAGAAACAAAAATGTGGAAGACATTTGAAATCAACAAACAAAGGATGGTGATCCCTGAGAGATGGGCACCAAATAAGAGCACAGTGATTGCTCCAACTTGCTGCCATGAGAGAATCTCCAGGCTTCAGGGCAGGGAGCAGGACCCGGGGTACTTTCTGAGTTGGGGAGATAGTGCTAAGCCCAGGAAGACCACAGTGCTAGAATTTGCAGAGCAGAGTACCAGAGGAGTGATACCTGAGTTGAAAACCCTTGTGATTCTGTGGCATTAATGAACAAAATGAACAACCAAAAGGGAGTATAGAAATCGGCTTGGACATTTGAACAACTGACTCTGAAAAAACTGCAAAGATTTCATTAAGTAATAAGTTAGTCTTTTCAACAAATGTTGCTGAAATGACTAGGTAATGATAATATAAAATCAATGACTTTGATTAATACCTTGCAACATATATAACAATTAACTCAGAACAAATTATAATACTGACTTTAAAACTCAAAATGACAGAAGTTCTAAAAGGAAACAGGAGAAATTCTTTATGACCTTAGGTTAAATAAACACTTTATAGGTATAATCTCAAAACTGTGGTTCATAAAAAAGAAAAAAACACAGACAAGTTGGGACTTCAATTTGCTCTGCTACCTGAAAAAGGTAAAGATTCTAAACAAATATAAGAAACAAAAATGTGGAAGACATTTGAAATCAACAAAGGATGGTGATCCCTGACAGATGGGCACCAAATAAGAGCCTAATTAAAACACCTAATCTTCAAAAGACACTGTTAAAAGAATAAAGAAACTAACCATAGACAAGGAGAAAATAGCCACATATAAGCAAAAATCAAATATATGATAAATGACTTGGATCAAGATACTGAGTATACAAATCTTAAACATAACAGAGAGGTCCTGGGTGGAAACATACATTTGGAAGCTATCAGTAAACAGATAATTACTTAAAGACATACAATTTGATGAGCTCATCAAGAAGGTGGATGAAGAGAGAGAGCTTAAGAAGTATAAGGAAATGCCTTGGAGCACTCAGCTGTTAAACATTTTAAGAGAAGAGAAAAGCGCAGGAGACTCAGATGAGGGGCTAATTCTTTTTTTTTTTTCTCCCTTTTATTGTTTTTGCCATACAATGCCATGATATCACCATGGGTTTACATATGCTCCCCCTCCAGAAACCCCTCCCTCCCCCCTCCCTCCTCCCTCCTCCCCGGGAAATCTCGATGCACCAGCCCCGAGAATCAATCCTGGGCTGGCGATTGATTAGACATATGATAAGAGGGGCTAATTCTGTAGGAAGAAAACAAGGAGACTGTGATGCCTTAAACACCACAAAAACAGTATTTAAGGGAAGAGGAAGTAGTCACTTATGCTCAACAATTTTGGTAGGTCAAGTAAGTTGAGGAGTGAGAATTGACCATTAATTCTATCAGTGGAGGACATTGACAAGGGTCCTATTTTATGATGGAATTATAAAGGCCAAATTCTATTTGGAGTGGTGGATTTAGGAGAAAATTGGGAGGGAAGAACTGGAGATGGCCAGTCCTGACAATTCTCTCAAGGAACTTTGCTTTAAGGAGACTAGAAAGTTAGGGTGATACCTGGAGGAGGGGGAAGTGGAATCAAAAATTGTTCCTTTCCTCTGTACCAAAATGAGGGAAATAACAGTGTGGGTGCTGACAGGATTCATTCAGAAGAAAGAAACAATTGATGATATAAGGAAGGGAGGGCAATTAATAGAGTGGCATTCTTGAGTAAATAAAAGGGAATAGGATCTGGCTCAGAGAGGAAATGGTTAGCCTTAACTAGGGATATGGACGGCTACTAGCTATAAGGTAGAAGAAAGCAAAGTATGTAGACATTAACTGGGGCTTCCTAGCTGGTGCTAGTGGCAAAGGACCTTCCTACCACTGCAGGAGATATAAGAGGTGTGAGTTTGATCCCTAGGTTGGGAAGATCACCTGAAGGAGGGCATGGCAATGCACTCTAGTATTCTTGCCTGGAGAATCCCATGGACAGAGAAGACTGGTGGGCTACAGTCCATGAGGTTGCAAAGAGTCAGACATGACTGAAGTGACATAGCATGCATGCATGTAGACATTAATACTGCAAAGTGGAAAGATATGACAATAGGAGCTTATAAAAGTTCTATTCTGAGTGATTGTATTAGAGGCAGTTGTATACTATGGCTACTTTTACTCAACAAAGGCAAAATTAAATAGCTGTGACACAGATCATATGTCCCATAAATCCTAAAGTATTCACTATATGGTCCTTTTTAGGAAAACAAAGAAAAAGTTTGCCAAAGATGTGGGAGCTTCTGAGTCATATATTCAACAACATTTTATCAAGTGTCTACTCTATACCATGCTCTTTACAAGCCAGTGGATAGGAAAGGCTACTGAAATTGACATTATCTCCCATTGTTTCCCCTGCTCATGATGTCTGATTATTTTCCTCAATACAGTATAAAGGGGCCTCTGCAAGTTATTACAACCTAAGAAGGGGCTCCTGAAGTTATCACAAGTTAAATGACATCTATAGTAGATATGGAGAAGGCACTGGTGACCCACTCCAGTACTCTTGCCTGGAAAATCCCATGGATGGACAGCCTGGTAGGCTGCAGTCCATGGGGTCGCTAAGAGTCAGACACAGCTGAGTGACTTCACTTTCATTTTTCACTTTCATGCATTGGAGAAGGAAATGGCAACCCACTCCAGTGTTCTTGCCTGGAGAATCCCAGGGACGGGGGAGCCTGGTGGGCTGCCATATATGGGATCACAGAGTCCAACACGACTGAGCGACTGAACTGAACTGAACCAAACTGACTGATAGTAGATAGCCCTTGTCCTACTTATTCCCTTGGCCAATTTTCAGCATGTTAATACATATATAGACTGGATGAAACCATGTCCTCAAGACCCTAGAATCATGCTTTCATCCTCTTTATGTGAACTTTCAGCACATCTGTCAAAAAACCAGGGACAATGACAACGTGCTCGGTCACCTTAGTCATGTCTGACTCTGTGACCCTGTGGACTGTAGCCTGCCAGGCTCCTCCAACAGACAACTTATAAGTTACTGTGTTAGGAATTTGGAAGACATCCCCTCAGATGAATAAAGGAGGAGGTGTTGGGTTCATAGGAAGAAGTTAAAAATAGTGATTTGGGCTAGAAAGAAATACAGTTTTAAGAATCATTATCATATAGATGATAGTTGAACCTATGGGAGCAGAAAAAAGAAGAAAAAAGAGAAGCGTATGGGTTACTCAAGGAAGGTAAAGGTAACCAGAAGATAATAATACTGTATAAGTCAATTCAATTCAATTAACTTCTCACTATTTGCCAGGATAGATATAGAATCTGAGCAAAGTCATGTAATACAAAATGAAAGAGGAATAAGGTAGAAAACCAACTTGAACCTCCTAGATTACCTGGGGGAAAATGTGTAAGATGATACTTCACTGAATGAATTCACAAAATACAACATTTAACCATATTTTGAGCACATTTCTATAACTATAAATTATTTAATGTCGTTATGTTTACACAGCCAAGCCACCCAAGAAGTATTTTTATTTAGATTTTACACAACATTTTTTCTTTCCACTTTTCCACAGTTTATTCAGAATATCACATTCCTTGTCCGAATCCATTGATATCAGAGGTTGCTCAAAAGTGGCATCTTTGTTTCCTTCAAACTAGTTTTCATATTTTACATCTAACTCAACACATGTCAAAAGTAGTTATATTATTAAATAATAGCCTAAAATTTTTGTTTACAACTTTCTCATTTATTTAGCCTTAATATATTGTTTCCCATGATAGCAGAATCAATGCAGCATTGCCTGGTGATAACCTTTCCATCAGCCTGTTTCAATCCATAATGAGCAATAAACCTGTCACTTTCTTAATTCTTCCTCTGCCTACTGCTTTCTTTATGACCCTGAAGTTCATTTATAATGGGGGAAGCAGTTAGATGCACTCTTACTGGGCTAGGTTCCCAGAAGTATACAGTTTCACAGAGAAAGCAAACTTTGGGGTTTTCTCACTCTCTTTTTTTTAATTTTTAAAAATTTTTTCTTTTAAATAAAGACAAGGGAAACAGGTAAACATGTGGTTGATCTGATTAGAAAATTAGAAATCAAGTAGCACTGATTTTAAAACACTGTATAAAATAATCTTTAACTAAGAAAAATGTTTTTTCAGTAAAAGTATTTTTAAGGAAAGCCTTTTCTGATATGTTTTCTAAGTCATTAATTTGGCCTTAGTGTCAGTTGCAGTATGGGAGGACAAATAGCTGTTTTAAAAAATAGCATCCCTCTCTAAAATATTAATGCAGATCCAGGTTTCTTAGTCTTGGCACTATTGACATTTTGGCTGAGAAACATTTCTTTGTGGGAGGCTATCCTGTGTAAAATGGGATGTCTAACAGTATCCCTGGCCACTACTCACTTGATGCCAGCTGTAATCCTCAAATTGTGATCATCAAAAATGTTTCCAGACATTGTCAAGTGTCCCCGGGGGTGGGAGACAGTAGGAAAGGAGGATGAGAATAACTAAGGCAAATTTAGCAAAATCAATTTTATTTAATGCTAATTATTGAATAAAATTTTAATACAGAGGTTTTGGGGTTTTAGCTTGTTTTTATTTTCCTTCCTTCCTTCCTCTCTTCTTTCCTTTTTCCCTTCTTTCCATCCTTGCTTTAATGTATAAATCCTTATTCAGCAAAAATTTTACACGACAGTCCAATATGTAAGATTTTACATAAAATTCCAATGCGTAAAATCTAACCTATGAGCTGAACTCCTTGAAATGTATTGTCCTGAGGTTTACTGGATTTATCATTATTTTTATTTTCTGTTTTTTATGATGTTATAAAATCTTGCTGCCCAGGAAGAGGCTGCTGCTCCCAGGGTTAGTCCTTTCTCAACAATAGGCTCAACTGAGAACACGTCTCTCATATACAAACCAACCAATCCCAAATCTATAACCCCCATCACCTCCTTATCCAGCCCTCACATGCCAAGCCAGTATCACTTGCCCTCTGTCTCGGGCAACCACAGATCACCCTGTTAGCCCAGAGCCTGCTGGAATTATTCAAACAAGCCAATCCAAAACTATATCCCTTATCCTACCTTCCCTTTCTTGTGAAATCCCCAGTAAAGCCCCTGGTCTAGACTAGCCCCTTGCCCCTGTCTTCTGCCCCTGACCAAAACCTAGGCATTTCCCTTGTGGCCCTGCATGGCAGGACCTGTGAGTAAAATGAACTTCCTCCAAGTCTCATGCTCTCTTCTCTCTGTGGCCACATCAACATTACCATGGAAGTAAGCATTCATGTACTTTTACACAGAAGTCCAATGTGTACAGTTTTACATGGAGAACTAATACATAAAATTCTTACAGATGGCCTGCTCTCCTTGAAAGAGAGACTTACAATAATAATCTCTTGTGGTCCTGAGACTTAAAATAATAATCAAGTTTTTATTTCTATATTTTATGATATTTATGAGCTGTGAGCAACACTTTCAGTCTTAAAACACTGACTTCTTGACTCTGCCTTATCTTCCAACTCTCCGGTCCAGTGATTACTAAACAGGTCATGCCTGTATCTTGACCTCTTTAATCCTAATAAATGAATTAATGTAGGTCTTCTCACCTCAGATTTACAGAAGCCTAGATATTAAGCAGTTGCCCAAATTTAATTTCAATTTTTTCCCACAGCAAAATACTTTCTTAAATTGAGTTTTAAATAAAGGTGAGACACTATATTAGGTTTGTACTGTAGTGGTAGATTATGTCAATATTAAGGATTGAATGTTGTCATTATGTGCTTTGTGGATCAGTTTCAGCCTCACCCACCTAAGTTCTTCTTGCCATTACTTTGTATCCCTACAATTGACTGAATTTAAGCTACAACGCAAACTTAAATGTGTTACTTTTTCTCAGAACCACATGATGACTCACATCATTTATCATATATGAGTTAAGCTCCTTAAGGAAGGATGTGGGGTTCTCCAATATATAGCCTCTGCCTATCCTTCCATGCTCATAACTCATGAGTATTATTCTACTGCTTAGAACTTTTCCTGTATATACTCTTATCTTCACATCAATATGAGTGTTTCTGACATGGATGCTTCTACATCTCTGCTTGGAAGAGACCTTTCTTTTTAGCTAATTCCTTTTCATTTATTACAACTAAACTCACAAATTATCAACCTTAGTAAAACCTTCCTTAGTAACTCTACTTTTAACTCTGGGCTATACACATTTGTTTCTATTCTTAATATTTTAATAATAACTTGTTATCTTTCTATCATTACTTTTAGAGCATAGCAATATAGATATCTGTTTTTCAAGGTTTTTTTTGGCTGTATTCCATGGCTTGTGGGATCTTAGATCCCAACCAGGGATTGAACCTGGGACCAGGCAATGACAGCAGCAACAAATATAAACCACCAGGGAGTTCTCTGTAATTATCTGTTTTAATGATTATCTCCTCTACTATATGACACTTTTATGAGGACAACTTTGTAGAATTGATTTCATAGTCAATTCCTTGAATAGACTATGAAATGGGAATTGAGGACTTCCCAGGTTGTGCTAATGGTAAAGAACTCGCTAACACAGGAGATATGAGAGAGGTGGGTTCAATTCCTGGGTCAGGAAGATGCCCTGGAGAAGGGCATGGTAAACCACTCCAGCATTCTTGCCTGGAGAATCATATGGACAGAGGAGCCTGGTCCATAGAGTTGCAGAGAGCTGGACACAGTGTAAGTGACTTAGCACACATGCATGGGAATTGTAAATATAAATTTTTGTTAGCTACATGGATTAATTTCATCATTGTATCCTCAACTTACAACTAGGTTAAATTTTTATAATGGTCCTTCAAATATAATATTTTAAAAATAGAACAGTCTCCTTAGCTTGCCTAGCATATTCTATTGAGTGCAAATCTCAATTGAGAAGGTATGAAGAGATCTACAGAAATTCATTACCTTTTTCTGAAAAATAATTATGTGACTTTTTTTCTTAGTGATTGCCACAGGCAGACTCATCTTTGAGAATAAAGGATGGCATATATATTTGGGGATATTTTAACAGTAACAGAAGTAGGACATGACTCATTGAGCCTCTAAGCCACCTGAATTTATATGCATTTTAAGTTCTGAGATTAAATTAAAAAAATGGAGGAAGTCAGCAGTGGAAGTCAACGGTTTAGAAAAAATATAAATTTAGACAATCCTGTTGAAGTAAATTGTATTCTTATAAAACCTAAAATATTAGGGACACTATGTATAAAATCTTCCCTGGTAGCTCAGTGGAAAGAATCCGCCTGCTTATTCAGGCGTGACTTGTTTGATCCCTGCGTCAGGAAGATCCCCTAGAGGAGGAAATGGCAACCCACTCTAGTATTCTCACCTGGGAAATCCCATGAACAGAATCTGGCCAGCCACATTCAGTCCATGGGGTCGCAAAAGAGTCAGACATGACTTAGCGACTAAACAATAGCAACAAATATAAAAGCTTAGGTGATCTTTAACTGAAGTCAAAAAGGTTTGCAATCAGGTAAGCAAAGGTTTCAAGGTGGTGTTTGTTTGTTAACTTATGATTGTCCTTGTTCAACTTGTTTATGCTTTATGAATCCTTAGTGATTTTTCTCACTCACACTCTCATGCCCTAGAACTCTCAATATTCTGTCTTTCCTTCCCAGTATGGTCAGAAAACTGTATTGGAAGCTAAATGGGAAATTATGCCCTACTTTAACCTTGTAAAATTCTTTATTAGACCCTGGAAATTAATTCTCACTTGATTATATCTGTAAATTAAGGCTGACATATCATTCTTTAGAGATGAATGCTAAATGATCTCTTCTTGGAAAGCATCTTTCAGCTAAGATCACTAAAGCCCTGTGTGTATGTAGTATTCAACAGGGGTGTAATATGTGAACAATTATAACGTGAGTCACTGTGATTCTCTATCTTTGCAAAAGCATTTCTTTTTGAAAACTTTGGGGTTTTTTTTTTTTTTTTTTGAAAATTATCTTTCTTTTCTCTGCTCAGTAGAATCCAGGGCTCAGTGTTCTACTGTCAATCTTCCTTGAGGTAAAAGTAAATGCCTGAACTTTCCCAGATGGTCATGTTGGAACTTAATTGCAGACACACCTCTTGCTACAATTATGTGTGAAAGTTAGAACTAACTTTTCTTAGAGGCCTACAAAATGTTAGTTATTGCATCATGATTATAATACTATGAGGCAGAATTATGCCCATTTTATAGATGACAGGAGCAAATATTAATACAGTACCATGAGACTTCCCCAGTGGTCCAGCAGCTAAGACTGTGATTCCAATGCAGGGGCCCAGGTTCTATCCCTGGTCAGGGAAATAGATCCCACATGCTGCAACTAAGTTTGCATGCCTCAAGTAAATATCTCCACATGCTTCAGCTAAAGATCCCACATGCTACAACAAAGATGGAACATCTGGCATGCTGCAACTAAATCCCAGCATGGTCAAATAAATAAATGAGTAAAGTAAAAAAAAAAAAAACGTACTGTCATTGCCTCCACCTACTTCTTAGAATAGTCTACATAATTAGCTAAAGGAAAGAAACATTTCAAGGTCAAAATACAGTTAGGTCTTGCAGTTTGGGGTACTCAGCAAGACATGGCAGAGATGTCCATTGCCCGTGGAGGACTTTTAACAGATTCACAGACTTCATTCACAAAACCGAGGTCACACAGATGGTCAAGTCTTTCTGCTCCTTCATACTGAGTTCACTTCAGACTGCTCTGAATTCACTTAAGCACACCCATACTTGCTTCTTTAGATCATCACTGCAAAGATTGATGGTCCACTATTTACACTCTCTCTTTCTAAATCTGGCTCGTTTTCCATTTTCTGTGATTCTTATTACATTTTACATATGGACTACCATGATAATGCACACTCTTGGTCTCATCTTGTTGTTGTTGTTGTTCCTTTGTACTCTGCACTCTTATACTTCAAGGCAGAGCAGGATAGTGATTAGAAGCATAAATTTGGACATATCAGATTGTGAGATTTCCAATGACACCATCAGTTTTTTAAAGTTGTGTGATATTGGGCAGTGAATATAAAATCTTGATTCTTCAGTCTCTGCATCTGTAATACAGGCATTTAATACACGTGCTTCCAAGAGTAATAGTAGAAAAACTGAGTGAAACAGATAGCCAATTAGAAGAGTGCTTGTCACACAGTAAGCATTCAATAAGTGTTAATATTATCATCATCACCACCACACCATCGTTATTGTATACATTCTCACCATTGTACCAAAGCTGTTTTACCAGTACCATTTAAGTCACTCTTATTTTTTTTTAAAGCAATGATTATTTGTCAGTCTTTGTTATTTTTGACTCAGATGTGCAAAACATTTTCCTATTGACCATTGTGTCAGTCGGAGTCCAGAAAGGAAGGAAACCATTCTACATATTTCAAGGAGTATGGTGTGAGTCCTAGAAATTAGTTGCTTACAAATCGTATAATGGACTGGAGAACTGGAAGCCAGAAAGAGGACCCATGTACTACTGAATCCAAGAGCACATTGTCAGTGATGTGAATCACAGGTCAGGATGCTTCTACTTCCTTCCCACGCCCCTTCTACTTCCACCATTATGAATACCATTACACTCATGAAGCTAGGCTCAAACTACCAGAATCTCTAAACTATTTCTGGCAATCACATTTCACACTATTGCCTATATCTCACATCATCCTTGGCAAAAGAGTTTTGGACATGTCATTTATAGCTTCTTGTATTTTTTTTGTCTTGAGAGTTGTTTCATGATAACTTCAACTGTCACCTCCCCATCAGTTCAGTCGCTCAGTCATGCCTGACTCTTTGCAACCCCATGGACTGCAGCATGCCAGGCCTCCCTGTCCATCACCAACTCCCATGGCTTACTCAAACTCATGTCCATCGAGTCAGTGATTCCATCCAACCATCTCATCCTCTGTCATCCCCTTCTCCTCCTGCCTTCAATCTTTCCCAGCATTGGGGTCTTTTCAAATGAGTCAGTTCTTTGCATCAGGTGGTAAACATATTGGAGTTTCAGCTTCAGCATCAGTCCTTACAATGAATATTCAAGACTGATTTTCTTTAGGATGGACTGGTTGGATCTCCTTGCAATCCAAGGGATTCTCAAGAGTCTTCTCCAACACCACAGTTCAAAAGCATAAATTCTTTGACACTCAGCTTTCTTTATAGTCCTACTCTCACATCCACACATGACTATTGGAAAAACCATAGCTTTGTCTAGACAGACCTTTGTTGGCAAAGTAATGTCTCTGCTTTTAGTATGTTGTCCAGGTTGGTTACAGCTTTTCATCCAAAGAGTAAGCATCTTTTCATTTCATGGCTGCAGTCACCATCTACAGTGATTTTGGAGCTCCCCAAAATAAAGTCTTTCACTGTTCCCACTATTTCCCCATCTATTCAACATGAAGTGATGGGACCAGATGCCATGATCTTAGTTTTCTAACTGTTGAGTTTTAAGCCAGCTTTTTCAGTCTTCTCTTTCACTTTCATCAAGAGGCTCTTTAGTTCTTCTTCATTTTCTGCCATAAAGGTGGTGTCATCTGTATATCTGAGATTATTGATATTTCTCCCAGTAATCTTGATTCCAGCTTGTGCTTTATCCAGCCCTCCCTCTAGCTCTAGCTAACTACCAAATTCTTACTCATAACTCTAACCTTCTTTCCCTAATTTCAAGTACATAACTCCAAGCATTATTTGAAATTTCCACATCTATCATACAAGAGCCTCAAATTCAATATATTTACAGCATAATGAAACAAGCACAAAAGTCAATCAAACTATCTCTTGGTGTGTATGATTTTAATTAGTGATGCATTTTTTCTGAAGTGTCCAGGTGCAAATTTTTGTTTTTCACAACCTCAAATTACTCCTCCTCTTGCTTGATACATAGAGGTCATTATAAAGAATAAATATGATAATGACACAATAAAGTTCTTAATGCAATACTAGTCTCAAAATCCAAAATAAACAATATATTTTGGTTAATATTATCATCACCAATATTGATGCCATTTCTTCTGTCTTTTGATTGTTTCAAGGTCATGCTGTGGTTGGTATAATTTGATAGTCATTATTATACCTTATAGATTCACAGCTATACAACTGAGTAGAAAAACTTAGGAACCTGTGATATGAATTCTATGGAGAATCCTTGGGTTCATGTAGATAATAGATGTACTATGTTGAGTAGATTGGAAGGCGATAAGAAATAAATTGGTCTGGCTTTAATCCTCACAATCAATTTATAAATATACTTAATATAATTCAGTTGATAAATATTAGTGTATTTAACACAATTATCCTTTGTGTTGGGCTGGGAGGGAAACATTTAGGCATCAGACAGAATTTGAAAACCATTGCCCTGAGTCATCAGTAAACATTGCTCTCTTCCACTAAACATATTATTGATAGTAGTAGGCTGTGTCAGTATCTATTAGTAAATGTGCATTTTTTAAAATTCAGCTGAAAGTGGAAAGTGTTAGTCACTCAGTCATGCCCAACTCTTTGTGAAAGTCGACCCCATGGATTATAGCCCACCAGGGTCCTCTGTCCTTGGAATTCTGCAGGAAAAAAAATGGAGTGGGTAGCCATTCCCTTCTCTGGGGGATCTTTCTTACCCAGGGATCGAAGCTGGGTCTCCCACACTGCAGGCAAATTCTTTACCATCTGAGCCACCAGGTAAGCCTCTTAAATTCAGCCACATGCAACAAATATGTTAAACTGTACAACATGTTTTACAACACTAGAGAAAACATTAATCTCTCACTTACACTTTTATTTTTCAGTTTTTAAAATAAACTTCCTTGATGCATAATACAGGATGCTCAGGGCTGGTGCACCGGGATGACCCAGAGGGATGGAATCAGGAGGGAGGTGGGAGGGGGGTCCTGGAAGGGGAACTCATGTATACCCATGGCAGATTCATGTCAATGTATGGCAAAATCAACACAATAATGTAAAGAAAAAAATAAATAAATTTAAAAAATTAAATAAAATAAACTTCCTTTTTAAAACCTCTGTAGCTTTATTATTTATTTATGTATGGCCATGCCACACAGCTGTGGGATCTCATTTCCCTGATCAGGAATAGAACCTGTGCTCCCTGCACTGGAAGCATGGAGTCTTAACCACTGGATTGCCAAGGAAGTCCCTATTTCTTTTGATAGTTTTGACAATTACTTTGGTTGTATGTTGTAATAAGACTGAAAGAATTCCCTAGAATCATTGATTATAAATCACCAGGGATTATACAAACTTGCACTTTGGGTCAGTTATTGTCTTACAAAGATATTGCAACTGTTAAGCAGGTCCCTGTAACTCTATACATGGAGCTCAATTAGAATTCCTTAAATAAATTCCTTATCATTTGCTAGTAATGACTTGATTAGTTTGAACTTATTTTGTCATTATGCTTGTCTCTAACTTCAATTCTGAAAAGAAATATTAATTTTTTTTACCTTAAATTTCAAAATACTGAATTTTGTCAAAATGCAGATAAGTTTCTTCCCTGTCTATAACCAGCAGCTGCTAGAAACTTTTTTTTCCTCCTCTCTCAGCAACTCCTAGATGTACCCACTGTGTATAACTGCCAAGCAGATTTGGGAGGTCACAGAAGAACAGGGCTGGAAAAATGAGAACATCACGGGGAGGAAGAAGTCCTCACCAAGGCATGAGCACACATTGTTCCCCACCACACAGAACGTGTCAGTCTGCAGAGCACACCCTGGGACCTCCCACCAGAGATATATTTCTGGCTTCAACTGGGAGAAGCAACAAGTTGACAGTCTCTGCTTCCCCATGGCAGCCAGAGACTTGCTGAAAACTGATATCATTTGGGCCTGTCTCCCGGCAAGACAAAGAGCATAACACCCAAAAGAGTGAACATATTCTCCCCACGTTGCTGGGGGAGGGGAGGGCGGGGAGATCTCTGCCTGCTTGGCACAGCCAACTTTAACGGGAAGACAGCAGAGTTTTGCAAGGCAAGGGAGCTGGGGGAATGCTCTGAAAACCACACCTCTGCCTTTTGGCACTGGATGTCAACTGAAACTCGTTCTTTGGGGACTGGGTTTTGGAAGGCTTTTATGCTCATGATGAAAGCACAAATTCTAACAGAAGGTCTGTCGTAGGACTAGAGCTTAGAAAGTAAATAGCACAAGCACATTCTTAATGAAAAGCCAGTGCTCTCAGGAGACAGCAGCCCACTTGGATTGGATGACTACATCACGGATAAAGACATCGTCATGATGAGGGCTTCCCAGGTGGCTCTAGTGGTAAAGAATCTTCCTGCGGATGCAGGAGGCTTGGGTTTGATCCCTGGGTCAGGGAGATGCCCTGAAGGGGAAAATGGCAACCCACTCCAGGATTCTGGCCTGGCAGGCTACCTTCCACGAGGTCGCAAAGAGTTGGCCACCACTGAGCACACAGGATTGTATTCTTTAGGGAGGTAAAATGTACAGAAATATAACCTTTGTAGGAATTATGCGTGTGTGTGTGTGTGTGCTCAGTCACTTCAGTTGTGTCAGATTCTTTGCAATCCCATGAACTGTAGCCCTCCAGGCTCTTCTGTCTGTGGGATTCTCTAGGCAAGAATATGAAGTGAATTGCCATGCCCTCCTCCAGTGGATCTTCCTGATCCAGGGATCAAACCTGTGTCTTCTGCACTGCAGGCAGATTCATTACCACTGAGCCACCAGGGAAGCCCATGGTAGGAATTAGTACATCCTAAAAGAATGGTACATATGAATTTCTCATGGAATCAAAGAATGAAAGAACAATTACTTTCATTGAAAGAAATTACCAAAAGCTTTATAGAGGAGATGCCACCCATAAACAGTACTCAGTAAAGAAAATCTAGAAGAATAAGCTTGAAGGCTTCCTACTTCAGGGAAACAATTGTGCCATGTTATTTTACCTTTATTGAATTAAAAGTAATTAGAATCTATTCAGCTAAAGCATCCTATTGGAATTTTAAATGGGGTTATATTACATTTATAAATTAAGTTGGAGAGAATGGATATCTTAAAAATATTTAGTCTTAGTCTACCAGCTTATCTCACTGAATTAACCTGATTTTCTCTAATTTGACTGAAAAGAGAATATTGGACTTTCACTTTCTCATATAATATCCATTTTCCATTGTTCCATCATGTAGTTTGTTTTGTCTTGATAAGTGTTTGGATTTCTTGTCATTAAAATATTATTGGGATCTGAGTGCAGGGTAAGATCGTAGAATGACCCTGTCTAAAAATAATGCCTGCCTCTGTGCTGAGTGTAATAAAGACGATGTTGCTTCAAGACAGAAAATGTACCTTCTAATGAGATTCACTCTTGTTGTGTGTTTTCCTAACCTTTGCCACATTCATCTTTCTACACACACTATGCCTTCTAAAGTCTGAAAACAGAAAGCTAAGACTCCCTGAATTAGAGTGGATTAAAGGAATAAACTCATGGTGAGAAATGTATTCCCTGATGAGAGACATTTTTCTACCCACCTCACAGGGTCACAACCTTTGAGGCCAGCCATTTCTGTGGGAAATAGTAATTATATTCAGTTTTTGAATTTCAGCAAAAATATACTTAGAAGAAGATTGTTTCTCTCTGAACCAATAAACTATGTCTAAATTTAGGAGCCAGCCCAAAAGCATTATAGTCCCCTGAAGAAATAGTTAATGGGTCATCTCCATATTGCTGAAGTATTGAATTAACATCAAATATTTTATAGGACATTATTAACTGTTTCATAAGCACTCAAAAATGCCCACATATGTATGGTTTGGGATTCCATTTGAGGGGTTTTCCAAGACCTTCTTGTCTGTTCTTAGACCAACCATCAGTAGATTCCAGGTCAGGAAACCATGATCTGTATTATCTAAAATGACTTAAAAGTGTAAGTGCTGTGGCACTTCAGTTGTGTCTGACTGTGCGACCCTATGGACTGTAGCCCACCAGGCTGCTCTATCCATGGGATTCTCTAGGCAAGAATACTGGAGTGAGTTGCCGTGCTCTTCTTCCGGACCCAGGAGTCAAACCTGCATCACTTACCTCTCCTGCATTCACAGGTGAGTTTTTTTTTTTTTTTTTTTTTACCACTAGTGCCACTTAAAAGCATATGTTCAGTTCAGTTCAGTTGTGTCCAACTCTTTGTGACTCCATGAATTGCAGCACACCAGGCCTCCCTGTTCATCACCAACTCCTGGAGTCCACCCAAACCCATGTCCATTGATTCGGTGATGCCATCCAATCATCTCATCCTCTGTCGTCCCCTTCTCCTCCTGCCCTCAATCTTTCCCAGCGTCAGGGTCTTTTTAAATGAGTCAGCTCTTCACATCAGGTGGCCAAAGTATTGCAGTTTCAGCTTCAGCATTAGTCCTTCCAATGAACACTCAGGACTGATCTCCTTTAGGATGTACTGGTTGGATCTCGTTGAAGTCCAAGGGACTCTCAAGAGTCTTCTCCAACACCACAGTTCAAAAGCATCAATTCTTCAGCGCTCAGTTTTCTCTATAGTCCAACTCTCACATCCATACATGACTACTGGAAAAACCATACCGAGGAAACCAGAAGTGAAAGAGACATGTGTACCCCAATGTTCATCGCCGCATTGTTTACAATAGCCAGGACATGGAAGCAACCTAGATGCCCATCAACTGACAAATGGATAAGAAAGCTGTGGTACATATACACAAAGGAATATTACTCAGCATTAAAAAAAAATTCATTTGAAGCAGTTCTACTCAGATGGACGAAACTGGAGCCCATTATCCAGAGTGAAGTAAGCCAGAAGCAAAAACAACAATACAGTATATTAACACATATATATGGAATTTAGAAAGATGGTAACGAGAACCCTGCATGTGAGACAGCAAAAGGAACGCAGATGTATAGAACAGACTCGTGGACTCTGTAGAAGAGGGCAGGGGTGGGAAGATATGGGAGAATGGCATTGAAACATGTCAATTATCATATGTGAAATCAATTGCCAGCCCAGGGTTGATGCTCGGGGCTGGTGCACCGAGATGACCCGGGGGAGGGAATCGGGAGGGAGGAGGGAGGGGGGTTCTGGAGGGGGAGCATATGTATACCCATAGTGGTTTCATGTCAATATATGGCAAAACCAACACAATAAAGTAAAGAAGATTAAAAAAAAGAAAAGCACCAATTCTTTGGCACTCAGCTTTCTTTATAGTCCAACTCTCACATCCATACATGACCACTGGAAAAACTATAGCCTTGACTAGAAGGACCTTTGTTGACCAAGTAATGTCTCTGCTTTTCAATATGCCGTCTAGGTTGGTCATAATTTTTCTTAGAAGGAGTAAGCGTCTTTAAATTTCATGGCTTCAATCACCATCTGCAGTGATTTTGGAGCCCAGGAAAGTAAAGTCAGCCACTGTTTCCCCATCTATTTACCATGAAGTTATGGAACTGGATGCCACGATCTTGGTTTTCTGAATGTTGAGCTTTAAGCCAACTTTTTCTCGGCTGCCAAGAGGAGCTACCCCACGTCCACGGTCAGGGGCAGCAGCCGAGAGGAGCTACCCCACGTCCAAGGCAAGCAGCAGCAGCTGCACTTTGCTGGAGCCGCCATGAAAAAATACCCTACGTCCAAGGTAAGAGAAACTCAAGTGAGACGGTAGGCGCTGAGAGAGAGAATCGAGGGCAGACAGACTGAAACTAAAATCACAGACAACTAGCCAGTCTGATCACATGGACCACAGCCTTGTCTAATTCAACGAAACTAAGCCATGCCATGTGGGGCCACCCAAGATGGACCGGTCATGGTGGAGAGGTCTGACAGAATGTGGTCCACTGGAGAAGGGAATGGCAAACCACTTCAGTACTCTTGCCTTGAGAACCCAATATAAAGCCAAAAAAAGCATAAGAGGCAGGTACAAATGGTGCAGTTAAGCCCAATCCCCATATTAGATGATTATAACATCTGATGAAAACTGAAAAGGCTCTGGAGATGAACAGGATCCATGACTAAGGACTCAGAGATAGTATTCTCTCATAATTCCCCTCAAAAAAAAAAAAAGGAAAAGTATTTAAACAAGTTATTTAAGCCATGTTAATATGCTTTTAAGTTGGCCTTGCCTCGTGGCTCAGTGGTAAAGAATCTTCTTGCAATGCAGGAGATGGAGGTTCAATCCCTGGGTCGGAAAGATCCTCCTGGAGAAGAAAATGGCAACTCATTCCAGTATTCTCAGACACACATTAATGTGTAAACAAAAAACCATATGTTTTAAAAGTGAACACTTATAAAACAATGAGAAATTTTGTCAGATGAACAATTTTATATCATGCATTCAAAATATGGATAATCAAAGACCAATCCTTAATTTTAGCTGAAATTAAAAATAAAAATTTATTTTACATATTCAACAGTATTCTTCATTATATTCATCATAATATCTTGCTCAATAGCAGGAAGCTTGTCCCAAAGCATGTAGCTGCTTTGAAAGAATTTGATGTGAATTAGTATCAATTTTGGTAACATATAAAAATTCACTTATTTCAAATAAGCTTTCATCATTACCATTACAGACAATCCTTCACCTTTAAGTAAAAATGACTGCATGCCCTATTGATAAGTGATAGGGGGAATTGTTGGGCCAGGAAATAAAACTTTCAAGAGCAAACAAGGTTGAAAGTTATGGTTTCTTACATGGAGTAAGACGAATGCTCAGAGAATCACTTTCAAGTCTTGCTCTCACACTCCTAAGGTCAGGAAAAACCTATTGGAAGTGTTTCTTTGGTGTACAGGCCAATTTTCTTCACATTCTATCAACCCACTCCAGCATGGTGATGTGATTAGAAAATTTTTAGGCTGAAAACCTAGAAATCTTGATAATGAGAAGCTCATTTCTGCCCTCAAAAAATAATGGAAATCCTAGAGGAATAGCAATCCAAATTCAATGAAAGAAACTAAGCTTTCACCCAAAACTTTGATCACATTACAGGAAAAATCAGTGGCATAAAATTAATGCTGGCTCTCACTTGGAGCCAATGCCCAATTTGCCTGAGCATAGAGCCAATATGAAAAAATCCAAAGCACTGAATAGCACCAAAGGCAAATCCAGGTTTTGTGGCGCCTGAAACTTACATAAATCGTGAGTCCTTCTTTTAGAAGGCTAATTTTAGGAAACACCAAGTGCATAGTGCCATGGTTCCTAGAAAAATCTTTGCAAGAGCCCATGTAAGTTACAAGCCTGAAAGGCTTCTTTGCCTTCACAATATAACTACCTCCAAGATATCTACATGATAAAGAAATATTTGACTTGAATATCTATTTCATGCAACTGTTAGAGATTATATATGGTAATATAATGCCAAGGATAAAATTAGCACACATTTTGATAAATTTTTATTTCTTTCCCCATCTTTGCAATAGCAAAAGATATCAACAATTGATTTTAAAAGGTAACCAAAGGCTAAGAGAACTCTTTGAGACATTTCTATACAGGAAAATCTCATAACTTTTGTATATAGAATTTTTAAATAGCAGATATTTTGATATTGTTAATTCAAAGCAAGCAATCTCTAGCAGTTTGGAGATGTTAACATTTTTTAAAACACTTAAGTATTAATTAATTAATTGCTACTCTTGCAGATCTGGTTCCTGGGGGAGTAGACCCTGAGATGGAGACTATTACAAAGTTTTTTAGGGAGTACCCGTAGGATTGGATCTAAGAGAGGGAAGGTAGCATAACTGGACAGAGGAAGAAGTTGAGCAATGATGCAACCACATTGGGCCTCAGCCAAGCCCACAGGAGCTCTGAAGGTAGAATTTTTATTCCCAATCTTCTTGCATCGGAGTGAGAAAGCAGTGTTTGATATTCCTTCATTAAGCCATCATGATAGGCAAGTTTCCTCTGGGAAGTAGATGCAATCTAGAGAAGGTGGCTCTTTTTATTATTTTATCTTTATTTTTTATTTGTGTTTATTTACTTATTTGGCTGCAGCATTTGGGATACTAGTTTCCTGGCCAGGATCAAACCCATGCCCCCTGCAGTGGAAATGCAGAATCTTAAGCTCTGGACTGCCAGGAAATCCCCAAAAGGCTCCTTTTAAACCAGGCAACTTCCAGGGAGAATTAACAGGTTAGGACTGTCATTCAGCTGCACTTCCAGCATCTGGGGAATATGTCTTTTAATCCTGCAGGCTTGGTCTAGGAAATGTGAACAAGAACACGATAGTGTACTCTCCTCAGCCTCTAGATCCACCTCTTCAGGTAAGTCCCAGAGTAGCTCCTCCAGGAGACCAGCTGGTCTCTTGATGGAGGAAACACATAAAAACAAGTTGAGCAGGGCCAAGTACAGGTCTCTTCTCCCAGTAGACCTCCTTGAACCATTGAAGCTGGCATCATGATACTCATTATATCCTTCTCACATCAATTCTAGATAAATCTTCTCTCCAGCTAGTGTCTCTAATAGAATCTAGATGGCTTACCTGGTGGTGTGATCTTATCCCTGAAGGACAGAGCCTCTGGTCACCATGCTGTTCTCAAGCTGCAGCTACTGCACTCCTTCACTTGTAATAAAAATTGGCCAAGGATATGACAAGAGACACTGGCATGGATCACTTCTGTGACAAACACATTCCTCCTTGCTAGAATCGTGACTTCTCCTCTTCTATGCTATTCACCAAAGGTAAGGAGCCCCCAAAACTCAGGCAGAAGCTATAGCTTAAATTTAAATAAGACTTTTGCTATTTGGTGGCTCAGATAGTAAAGAATCTGCGTGTAATGCAAGAAACCAGGGTTTTATCCCTGGGTCAGGAAGATCCCCCAGAGAAGGGAATGGCAACCCACTCCAGTATTCTTGCCTAGAGAATTCAATGGACACAGAAGCCTGGCAAGCTATAGTCCATAGGTTTGCAAAGAGTCAGACACGCTGAGCAACTAACACTTTCACTTTGCTGTTTTACCTAGTACATTCTTCCTTTAAGAACCAGGACCTCTAAGCTCTAGAGAGCTCACATTTGTGGGTATAGAAAGCATAAGTTATTCCTTAAGCAAATAATTGGAATCTTGATAAATGGGTCCATTCCTACTTATACATCTTGGTTCCTAGACCTATGCATTGCATATGGTGGGGACACAGTATCATGGAAAGTTAATGTACATATTAATCCAGAGGATGGCTCTCATTCCTCATAAAGCTTTATCTCTGGTGCTCATCTGTGCCTTCAACAGGTCATTCCACCCTCTGTCAGGCCAAAGACTTATAGGCAGTGCAATAGATGGTGGGAACACTGAATTCCATTGTTAAGTACTCATTACCTCTCCTTTTGTTATAGGATGGGTTCTGTGGTCTGTTATAGTAGTATGTGGGATCCAATGTTGGTGGTTCAAATATCTCGCTAACCCTGAAATAATGTCAGTTGAGGCTCTGGGGTAGCAAAAGTAAACTAAGGGTATTAAAGGCAGCATTGTACCTATTCCAGTCAATGCAATGAGTCATTGCTCCTTCCAGGGTGAAAGAAACCCAATGGAGTCAACTTGCCCTCATGTTTGGGGCTGATCTCTCTTAGGAGTGATGCAGTATTAGAGATTCAGCATCAGTCTCTGCTGCTGACAATTTCCAGGGACAACATCTAGATCAGTCTTTTGTAAATGGGAGCTCATATCTGGGGGCCACATGCACAACCTCTATCTATTTCCAAATAGCTCCTCCTTTTGTATGTCCATTATGCTGGCACCAGGGTGGCCAGTGACAGAGAATGGCAGTTTTAGCCATCAGCAGGTTCAGTCATTACATCTGCCTGGTTATTCTGTCCAATAGTCCTTGATCTCTGGTGGCATTAACTTGTGATAAAAGTATTTCCACATATGTGACTACTCCCAAATGCCTCTCCTTCAGATCTCCTTTTCCCAAATCTCCCAATTTTTCTCTTTCTAGGACCCCTGACAATTGGCCAAGACATCTGCCATTCCATATATATATACACACACATATATATGAGCAAGTGTTAGTCACTCAGTCATGTCCAACTCTTTGTGACACCATGGACTGTAACCTACCAGGCTCCTCATCCATGGGATTTTCCAGGCAAGAATACTGGAGTGGGTTGCCATTTTCTTCTCTAGGGGATCTTCCCAAGTCAAGAATTGAACCCGGGTCTCCTGCACTGCAAGTAAATTCTTTACTAAGTCACCAGAGAAGCCTATATATATATATATAGGCTATATATATATAGCCTATATATATATATATATATAGGCTTCTCTGGTGACTTAGTAAAGAATTTAC
>ML661883.1:15401698-15474248 GCA_007570785.1 Antilocapra americana | reverse complement strand
TGCTTTTGGAGACTAATTAAAACTAGTATGTCTAGATTCTATACTCCTAGGGTAAAATCTAATTAATTTAATTTATCCTGAGGACACTCTGAGCTAATATTTTTTTGACCCAGCCTTCCCAAGTTTACACACAGCCATTAATGCCTCTCCTTGTGGAGACTCCTTAGACTATTGTCTAAGTTAACAGAAGTTTGATAAACTTCTGTTATGCCATCTTAACAATGTTGAGGGTATGACGTTTTAATATTTAGCATGGAGAGGAGGGCAACTGTTGAGAACACAGATATGCTAAGTTAACCTCATAAGAAAAAAAAAACCACAACATTTATTCTCTGGGCAGCTCTGTACAACAGAAACACTTGCTCTTGCCATATTGATACAGCTGCATGTGCTCAGAAGTGGTTTCTCTTTTCTGACTGGAAGATGACATAAAGAGTCCCCCATGGAACTCACAGGCTGAGTTAAGCTCTTCTGTTAGTCTATATCAGCTATTGAGACCAGGGGGAATTCTGGGACTTCCCTTTGGCTAGAAACCACCTTTTAATATCCAAATCACAAAGATACATTGCTTAGATTTTGTGTCCATATCTGGTTCAATTGATAGTAGCCACTTTTTATGGACAACAACCCTTCTGTGAGTAGAGGGAAGAGTCAATTCTTAGGAAAGTGAGGCATGGATTAGGAAGACAACCAAAAAAGTATGTCTACTACATATACAAAATTTTCACTGCCATAAGTATGGCACTAAATCATAATTATTTAATGTTTGGGGAAAAAAACCCTAGCAAAAATGTTAAGCTGTTAGTCAACAGCATATAAAATATTGGATCCGAATGGCAACTGACCTCCACTAAACTTGACTTGTCTGCCAGAGAGCTCCAAAGAGCTGGCTCAGAAAGATGCAACTTTCCTATGTATTGAAATCCTTTAAGCTTACTAAAATCATATTTAAAAAACCACAGAAGTATTTATTTCAGATGGAAGTGTTTTACCTTTCAATCACATATGTGTTGTTCAATTGTTCATGGTATTCGATATACATTTATGAGTATCCACTAAAATCTGGCTTCTGTGCTGGGAAGGAAGGAATACAGCGGTAAAATGTCACGTTCCCACAACCAAAGGGCAAACATTGAGATGCTGGCTACCACCACATATCAGCAGGGATTTAGGAAGACAAGGAATCTCTTTGCACTGCTGGTAGCAGTGTAAAATGTAGCAACAAAATTGGTAATCAATCTCACAACATTTAGTGTAAATCAATATTCATACACCCTGAAGCACAGTATTAAAATCCTAAATCAAAGATTAAAATCTTTCAAGGGAAATGGACAAATATGTTGACCATGGTATTAGTTATATTTTGAGAATTTAGAAGCAAACCAGATGTATGTAAAGTAATAAATCTAAAAACATAGCTCTGGGTGGAAAGTAAGTGAGAAATGTATATCACATTACTATTCATACATATCAAAAACTGTATAGAAATAAAATACCAAAATTATTGTATATGTTTATATACATACATGTATATCCATATATAATATATTGTGTATATAACAATATGCATGATATAACAAATGATACATATAATAATATATAGTCTTCCCAGTTGGCACTAGTGGTAAAGAATTTATCTGCCAAGGCAGGAGATGACAGAGATGTAGGCTTGATCCCTTGTTTGGGAGGATCCCCTGGTGTGGGAAATGGCAACCCACTCCAGTATTCTTGCCTGGAAAATTCCATATATACACAGAGGATCCTGGCAGGCTACAGTAATTTGGGGTAGCAAAGAGTAGGACATGATTGAGCATGCACACATTGCATAATATTATACATTTCCTCTTTTATAAAGAAATGGGACTAAGGATTAGGACAAAGTAGGAAAATCAAAGTAAAATAGAAGAGTGCTCCCTGTATAGATCAAAAACACCAGAAGCATAGTTGATTTTTCAATATCTGTGTACCTTCCTTCTTCTACACATACACACGAAGGAAATTTTTTTAAAGTGAGAAGATAATCATGACTTTCCTGGAATTATCTTTGTGGCAAAGTAGTTTCATTGGCTTTGGTAACTGGAAGAACAACGTTACCCTGCCAATATAAAGGTTCCCCTTGATATATATTAGTGGAAAGTCCAAAACTAGGAGAATTGGATATATCATCAGATCTTCCCTTGGTACCTTTATTTACTTATTTATTTATTTTGCAGAGTGAGACATAGTGTTTCTTTCAAAGATCTTTTCTGCATTTCTCTTGGTGTCCTTTCTTCTTTTCTTCCAGTCCCCTTCTTCAAACACTCCTCAAAGTGGTCTTATAAAAGGTCAGCTAATGGTCTTAGATAACATGTTACTCACTGCCCGAGGAGCACTTGTATTGACATATTTAGAAGTACCCTAATTATTTGGTTTTATGACAAGACATAGCAATTTTTATTGAGAAACAAATTTAAACTAGAACTATTTTGTGGATGGTTAACACACATAGATGGATATATAAGATGTGTCCCTGGTCATATATACACTGCTGGAGGGTGTGCTCAGTCACTTCATTCGTGTCCAACTCTTTGTGACCGTATGGACAGTGGCTCACCAGCATCTCTGTCCATGGGCTTCTCCAGGCAAGAACACTGTAGTGTGTTACCATGCCCTCCTCCAGGGGATCTTCCTGACCCAAGGATCAAATCCACGTCTCCTGCATTGCAGGCGGATTCTTTACTGCTGAGCTACCAGGGAAGCCCCTTATATATACTACCATGTGTAAAACAGATAGCTAGTGGGAAGCTGCTCTATAACACAGGGAGCTCAGCTAGGTGCTCTCTGATGACCTAGAGGGATGGGGTGGGAGTGGGGGTGGAAGGGAGGTTTAAGAGGTAGGGATACATATGTCCTTATGGCTGATTCACTTTGTTGTATGACAGAAACCAACACAATACTGGAAAGCAACTGTCCTCCAATTGTAAGTAAATCAAACTACTATGTTTGTCTGTAATACAAACTACTATGTAGGAAATAGATAAGTAACAGGGATATATTGTCCAGCACAGGGAGATAGAGCCATGATTTTGTAATAAGTTTAAAGGGAATATAACCAATGAAAACATTAACTATTCTATATAAACCTGAAACTGATATAATATTATAAATCAACTATATTTCAATTTAAAAAGTTTAAAAAAAAAGCAAATAAAAATGTGTCCCTGATAAGGTGATAAAATTGTCTTAGGTAATCTCTCCTTTGTGTCCTCATATTCTGAATATTCTCCACCATATTGTACTGTGGTGATTGGCTGTGAGCCCTTCTAATGTGTCAAGATCTGGCAAACATGGCCCACACTTTAGTTTCAGGTTCTGCTGCAGTAGAAAGAACTTCTCATGAAGTTCACATTTCTTCATGCTTCTCTCAGCTTCAGGGTTTTGACTGCCTTGCTTTCTATCTTAGTTGAGTTTCAAATCATGAGAGTTACAAACAGGGCCCTTCACCACTGTCCATCAAAAATCATTCTTGGTTTTTCACTAGTTCAGCAATTTTACTGAGAATTTCAGGACTAACAGAGGAAGACCACAATGATAGTCTTTCAACATTTTCTGACACTCAATTTGCCCTTTCTTATAATCCAAGCTCTTGAGATCTACCTTTCACATTCTATATTCAACTACCTAAAAAATTTATTCCTTTGTTAAAATTGCTTTTTACATACCACTGACAAAGTTGTCATCAATATTGTTTTTATCTTACAATAAATCTAATCATTTATTACTATGCTGATCTTCTCATTACATTGGGCACATCATGGGGGCAGAGATATTTGCATATTCATCTTTGTAACCTGAAACCAAACTAATAAGTACAGTACTGATAAATGATTTGTTGGATTAATAAATTAATTAGTGAACAGAAGAGTGATTGCCAAAATCAACAGAAAATCAAGAGCAGGTAAATATCTCCAACACAAGGTATTATAGCAACAGACTTTGGAAAAATTTCAAAAAGCTTTCTGACCAAATTTACTGCAACTCTGAAGAAAACAACAAAGAATATGCAGCCATTTGTACAGTCCCTGCTTATAATGCAATTTGCTTATAAAAGAACTTGATCCATATCATATATTGCATGTTTCCATTTGTTAATGATTTCTGAAGCAACTAATTCTGCAGGATACATGTGTCCTCTTACTCTAATTCTGGCTCAATCCTCTAATATTTGGTGTAATCAAATTTGTTTTTCTGAGTCACCTTCTCATAAGCGCAATATTAAAAATCATGTTTTGTCCACTTACATCTACCCTATATTATACTTCCTTTGTATGGCACTCAGTTGGAAAACAATAATAGCTTGATTTTTATAGTGTCTTAAATAATGTAACATTGATATCTACTATATCCTTTCTATTTTTCTCATAGGCCTTTGTGCTGGGGTTTAGTCTCAGTGACTTGTCTAAACTTTCACAGCCAGTCAATATCATTAAGGAAATTTCCTTAATGTAGAATACTCTTTCTTTAAAAAAAAAAAATTGATATACAATTTACAACACTGTGTAAGTGTAAAGTGTACAATGTGTTGCTTTGAAATGTTTATGTATTGTAATATGATATATAATATATAACACCCACTGTAGCATTAGCTAACACCTCTGTCACATCACATATATAATTATCATTCCTCTTTATGTGGTGATTATAGTCAACAAAACTGTTATAAACTTCAAAGTGGAATCCTCTTATAGGTGAATTTCTCAAAGTTAAGACTCCCTAACATATTTCCACTCAGAAAACTGCATTCCATAGGCCTTTCAGAGTGAATTGTTCAAGGGAATTTTCTTCTTTTTGACAGTGTTGGTGTATGTTTGTGTGGATGTGTGTGTGCATAATTCAAATTTTACATTCTAATAACAAGATAAATGTCATTTTCTACTTTCTCTCTTCCTTTCTACTTTTCCATGTGCTTTTTATTTTCCATGTTACTCTTTAGCTCCATTCACAGACTTTTCCCCAGGCTTATCTGAAATAGCAGTGCCTCTCTTTTGGTTGAGGCCACTTTTTCCAATCAGAAGGTGAGCTCATGCTGCTTCCTGGAAACTGAAAATAGCAGGACCGTGTTGATCTGGAATGTTCTACCAAGTCCTCCACTTGCTGTGTTTCTCTCTGTGAGTCCTTAGGAAAGGAGGGCACTTCCTTTGTCATCACAAAGGGGTTGAGTCTTAGACGTAAAACAGAGCCCAAAATGACACTCAAGAAAGTTATGACTCTTTCAACCTAGTTAATTATTCCTCCCTTGGGTTCCTGGAGCACTTTCTACTTACATACATTATATTTATCACATTATATTCAAAAGCATTTTATCCACTTATTAAAGATATATTTATTCTGTGTTTACTATGTGCCAGGATTAAAATAGAAAAATATCCTTATTCTCAAAGAACTTCTAACAGGAAGAAAGAAACAGTCAACAAGATAAAGCATGGAAGAAGTCACACATGTGTCAATTGTTTTTGATTAAAACAACAACAACAACATTAAGAATCATGGTCCTTTCTAAACAAGCAAGCTTCAGGTTCATATGGCGATCAGGAGAAAATTCCCCAGGAACAAATAAAGAGAACTCTAATGAAACTATAATCACAAGCCAAAAAAGATACATTCATTTACTCTTTAAAACAATCCTTTCAGAAGAATTTTAATATATTCACTAATTTAATTATTTAAGTAAGAATGTCAGAAAAATAATGATGGGTATGATGAATCTTAAAGTTATTTTGAAAATCCAACATCCCAAACTTGAACAGCAGAATTTTAAAGCATCCATTCAAAAAAATAATACTAGAAAACCTGCTATATTTGTCTCTCCAATGTTATCTTAGACATGGATAATCTAGTAGGATGGGTGACTTCCATTTCACATGGGACTTACAGCTATATTCTTGTTACCATGTTCCTAAGGAATAGGAAAATCAACTTATGAATTTTCTCTTTTCTTCACACAAGCAGCCCAGCTCACTCCCACCTCTCACCACCTCACAAATCCTGGAGAAAAAGCAGAGAACACCTAAATGTTAGCATCTTCACCACAGCAAGTTTCCTATCCTGGGATAAAATAAAGGATTGTGAATGGATCTGAAACCAAACACTTCCTAGTAACTCAGCCTCTGCGCTGCCACACACAGCACTAGTTTCTCCCATATAGGAATGAAAAACGCAGCATTAATCCAGACAGAAACCAGGTACTTGCAGTAAATAAAGTGAGAAACTTACCCTGGAAGTTAAAGCAGCTGATTAGTTAGACCTTCCAGGGCATCCTTATGGCTCCAGGTAGGTTGTGAGATTTGGACAAAATGGATACATGCGTATACAAAACAAGTAATATTTCTTCTTAGGCCATGTAATTTTCTGTTATAAAACTCACCTTGGAGGAAGAGTCCTGGCTGTTTTCTGCAGTGCTCAGAGTTGGCAGAAACATCTACCATCGAGGTCAAAATCATTCTTTGTCAGTTGATGTGTGAGAAACCAAATATAGCCCAGGAGGGCTTTAGGGATACCAATACAGTGTTTTGTGATCAATGGCAGACTTATAGAGAGCAAACTTTTTAAACTTGTAAGAGTTCCATCCTCAAATCCTAGCTCATTAACATATCTTATTGGTATAGTCATTCCAAACATACTGTCAACACCCATATCACTGGTGTCCCTCAGGTTTCCACGACACCATCAATGATCACTCCAGATGATCATACAGTTCAGGGATTGCCCTATCACACTGCCTTTCTATCTCACCATCTTGACTGGTTACGTTACCTTCATGTGAAATGCATCATCAATGTAGATCATTTGCTTTTCTAATTACATGATTATATATGATCATTAGAGAAAAATTAGGCAAGAAAGCTCCCCCAGTATATGAAGAGGAAACAAGAACCACCAATGGTAAGATCACATATATTATCAACTAGAGATACCAGGTGCAAATATTTTGGTTGATAATGAGACTACCACAGATACACATCATGGGCTTCTGGACAACTTCTCAGTTTGTTTGTTTGTTTTTGTTGTTGTTGTTTTTGGCTGCTCCACATGCAGCATGCAGGATCTTTGTCCCTGACCAGGTATCAGCCCTGTTTGAGAGTATGTATTTTGTGGACAACATTAAACACTCTAACTTCTTTAAATTTTTGTCCATTGCAACCAAAAAAGTAGCATCTAATTGTTATTATACGTTATGTCCTAGCTAATGCAGTGGGCTGACTTTTGGGGCCTCCCTGATAGCTCAGTTAGTAAAGAATCCATCTGCAATGCAGGAGACCCTGGTTTAATTCCTGGGCGGGGAAGGAAGATCTGCTGGAGAAGGGAAAGGCTACCTACTCCAGTATTCTTGGGCTTCCCTTGTGGCTCAGCTGGTAAACAATCTGCCTGAAGAGTGGGAGACTTGGGTTTGATTCCTGGGTTGGGAAGATTCCCTGGAGAAGGGAAAGGCTACCCACTCCAGTATTCTAGCCTGGAGAATTCCATTGGATTGCAAAGAATCGGACATGACTGAGCGACCTTCACTTTCTCTTTCATCCAATAGAAATAAAAGAAAATAATGAGAATGGGTTGGAGGGAGAAGAGAATTAAAATAGGAATCAAGTAATGAACATGACTCATACTGTGTGCCTCATGTAACTAGATGAAAACCTTCAAAGATTTAGAATGTAAAAAAAAAAAAATTCAGAGTCCATTTACTGTTTCCTCAAGAACCCTGTTTTTCTCAAATATGCTGGTTTAATCTTTAGATATATATAAGTTTTGTTGTTTTAGAAATTCTGGTAGGCAAAACCATACTTCATATTTCTATGCTTTGGTAAATTACAAAAAAAAAATTGTTTTCACTTGGCTGCATTTGTTCGATGGATGATTTTGCTATTTAAAAATGATGAGGAGGAAATGGGGGCCCTTGAAAGTTCAGTGACTTCACCACAGTCACATCCTAGTAAGTGCCAGATCCAAAGCTGCAGAGGAAAAGAAAAGAATCAGTGCTTCTTTTTGCTCTACCTCCTGGGAAATTCCCACATTAACACTGGCTCAGGGAGTAATGAATAGATTCTTTCAGAAATAGAGTGGTCACAGTCTGATCTAAGTTAGCAAGCTTTCATTTTGTGTAGACAAAGAAAACAAAATGTTAGGCTGGCTTCTCAGCCTGAGGGCCTCGGAGCAAAGGAAGCTGTCTAGGGCAGGGATCCTTTCAGCTACAGTGAGCATGAATTAGCAACTAGAAAATACACATTCTGCATGAACATAGGCACATCCGGATAGTTATTTACCTTCCCTGGAGGGCAGGTAACCTGATGCGACCATTGGCTCTGCAGGCTTTAACAGGCAGAAGAGAAGAATGTGGATTTCAATCTTAAATTTGTATAGCATCTTTCAGGCAAGACATTCCCCAAAGACTTTGGGAGCCAATAGTCAAAACCAATATGGAGTTGTGAAACACTAATTGTCCATCCATAAGCATGCAGGAGACCCTGGATGACAGAAGCCCCCACTCTCCTTTGCAGCCCAAGAGGAAATATCATGAATCAAGGCTCATATATAACTAGCCATACTTGACTGCAGGAATAAGAGGTTCTGGAAATTGTGTTTATTTACCTGAACTCTGCAATTTAAAGTTTTCTGAAACCTCTTTAAGGAGAAAAATCTGTAAGGTGGTTCAGTCCCAGCCAGTATGACAGGGATCAGTTCCTCCCCTCAGTGTTTCATACAAACATGATCACATCTGATTTATCCTGAACAGGGTAAGTACTGTTGTCCCTACTTTATAGGAGAGTGATAAGAACTTGGTATAATTGAAAAAAAAATGTCCGCAGGAAGCTTAGCTCGGTGTTCTATGATGACCTAGATGAATAGGATCGGGGGAATGGGGTAGGAAGGAGGTCCAAGAGAGAGGGGATGTTGATATACACATAGCTGATTCACTATGTTGTACAGCAGAAACTAACACAGTGTTGTAAAGCAATTGCACTCTAATTTAAAAAAACCATCAAATAATATTACTTTCTAGGGCAGGTAGATCCTGGTGAAAGGAAGGTCATCTTGTTTTAGTGTTCACCAGGATGGATTTGGGTCGACGAAGAGGAATGCAATAGTGGTTTCCAGGGGCTGGGGATGGGGGAGATGGGGAGTTGCTATTCAATGGTATGAAGTTTCAGTTATGCCGGATGGATACATTCTGGAGATCTGCTGTCCAGCACGAGTCTATAGCTAACAATAGAATGCTGTGCTACATATGGGCTTCCTCGGTAGGTCAGCTGGTAAAGAATCTGCCTATAATGCAGGAGACCCCGGTCAATTTCTGGGTTGGGAAGTACCCCTAGAGAAGGGATAGGCTACCCACTCCAGTATTCTTGGGCTTCCCTGGTAGCTCAGACAGTAAAGAATCCAACTGCAATGCAGGAGACCTGGGTTCAATCCCCGAGTTGGGGATTTTTTCCCTGGAGAAGGAAATGGCAACTGATTCCAGCATTCTTGCCTGGAGAATTTCATGGACAGAGGAGACTGGCGGGCTACAGTCCATGGGTCACAAAGAATCCAACATGACTGAGCAACTAAGCACAGCACCTCAAAGTTTATTAAGAGGGTAGGTCTCATGTTAGTATTTTTAGCACACAAAAATATCAAAGGATGCAAGGAAACTTTGGGAAGTGTTGGATTGTCTATTCTCTTGATTTCAGTGTTGGAACTGTGTGTGTACATATCCATAAACTCATCTCATTATACGTATCAAATATGTGCAGTTCTTCATATATCAATTATACTTCAACAGAACTCTTAAAAAGAGAAGAGAAAAATAAAAAAGAATAAGCAACAAAAAAGGAAAAAAAAGAGGAATTCAGAAACCATCTAAGAACATTATTTTCGAAAGGGCTGGTTGAAGGTACTTTTAAAAGTAATTTGCAAGTAGCATTTATTTGTGTTTTTGTGTGGCTCTGATTTAAAACCACATTCATCTTTAGAAAACTCAAGAGATTCTTTGAGAGGCTGTTCTAGCACTTGTAAGCAGTAACCAGAGAATAAACAGGTGAAAAACTATTTCCTGCATGAAATTCATAGATATCTATAAATCAAATATTCTCAAATGTTTTCAACTGGTTGTTAGGAATACTGCTGTCTACATAGCCAAGGAGACCCCAGAGAGAAACGAGCCACACTCAGAAAAGCAGGTATTTGTGGATACCTAAGAAAGAAGTCTTCGCTGGTGGTTCAGATGGTAAATAATATGCATGCAATGCACAAGACCCAGCTTCGATCCCTGGGTCGTGAAGATCCCCTGGAGAAGGGAATGGAAATCCACTCCAGTGTACTTGCCCAGAGAATTCCATGGACAGAGGAGCCTGGGGGGTGGCTACAATCCATTAGGTGACAAATAGTCAGACACACTGAGCAACTTTTACTTTCACTTAAAGAAAGAGTGGGCTATTTCTCAAGTTTGCTGTTTCTAAATCTAGATCTCTGCAATCTAAAAAGATTACTTCTAATTAATATCCATTTTCATTTCATTTATATAGTAAAGTGATACTTGCAGCATTGTGCTATGTAACATTTAAGGTATTTTCATTCAGTCATTTCCTTTTGTAAAACATCTGCCCATTCAGATATCAATTGAGAAACTACTCTGTGCTTCAAATTATGTTAGTGATAATTAAGGTACAGTGATGTTTACTTTTTCTAGTGAGGTCTCCTAAAGGAGCATCTAATAAGAGTATATTGAGGGTGTGATAAAAGGCTTTTAGTAGGAAGTTACATTTGATCTGAACTGTGAATAGTGAGGAAGGTAAGACTGATGGAAGTTGATTTTGGGTAGACCAGTCAGGTATTTCTAGTCTCAGTAAACCCAGATTAGATCTGCCTACAAATATTAAAGACAGCAAAGTGTGTCCCGCTATTCGTTTTAATGATACATTTTCTAAAGGATATGGTTTAATGCTAGAGTTTTGTCTATGCAGTGGACTTTTTTTAACTCACTCCACTGAAATATTGTTGTTAGAACTTTGTAAGTGGTAGTGATTACAATGAAGGAAAAATAGAGGAAGAAGAAGAAATGCTAAGGAGAGGAAAGAAGAAGAAAAGGACAAGGAGAAGACACCTTTGTGTTTTATCAAGGAGAATTTTGGTTTCTGAAGCCATGACTTAAGAGTATCATCTGTAAGTCCCCCAACAATAAGATATCATCAAAGAAAATTGGCTGTCAAATTGCTTTGCAAATTAAACTGCAGCATAACATATCTCTCTGGGAAATAAGGAAATGAGAGACCTAATTTTTATGACATTAGAGATAATTTCATCCAAATTTCTCATTTTGTATATAATGAAACTAGGGCTGAGAGGGTTTACATATCAGCTGCCAAATTCCACAGTGGATTTGCAGCAAAGTCTAATTGAAAAATAATAATGATATTCTATGGAGAGATAGTGGTAAAGCACAATAAGACATGGACACTGAGAAAGAGAGAATTCACAAGTTTGTCTGCTTTCATTCTCTAATATTTTTCCACAAACCACAATGTCTTTAAAAATTTTTAATGGTCACATATTTGCATAATACTTTTTTCATCCTTTTTTCTATTTGTTGTCCAAAGTAATTTAGAATACAGCTTTTATTCTATACCCTTTTATATCTTTCCCATCTTTGATCAATGAGCCTCAGTCACTCATAAAATTTAGGTAACTTGCTTTACAAACCATAACCTGAAGCCTCTGGATCTTGTAAATCACTGAATGCCATTTGAGATAAAGGACACAGATGACTCAGCTTCTTGGTTCAATGTCTTATGTGTAGTGCCAAAGTGACTGGGAAAAAAGTGGTTGAAATATGGCAATAGTTCACTGGTAAAGTATTTTTAAAAACTTTTCTCTCTTAAATTGGCTGTAGCCTGAGATAACACCTAACTACCAAACTTTACTGCCATGAAACAACAACAAAAAAATGTCCCAGGACTTTTCACACAAACTAGGTCAACGTTCTCTCTAAGTTACCCTAGAATTATAAAAAACAATCATGTTTGCTAAGGAAAATGATGATATCTTGGTACTGAGGTTTTGTCTGTTGGTTTGTTTTTTAAACAATCCAAGACTGCTAAGATTTTTACATGCCTTGTTTTAATTTTTATATTGATTTGGGGCAAGTATTTTTATTTTAAATATGTGGAAATTGAGGTTCAGACACAGAATCACCTTACATTAAGTCACACAGATTCCTTTTGCACTTAAAAATAAGCATCTTGGACTTCTCTGGTGATCTAGTGGTTAGGAGTCCACCTGCCAATGTGAGGGACACAGGTTTGACCCCTGGTCCAGGAGGATTCCACATGTCGTGGGGCAACTGGGCCTGTGCATCACAACTCCTGAGCCCAGGTAGCTGAGAGCTGCGACAAGAGACCCCACCACGAGGAGAAGCCCGTGCAAGCAACTAAAGAATAGCCCCTACTCACTGCAACTAAAGAAAGCTGGTGCACCACAACAAAAACCCATTGCAGCCCAAAATCAATAAATAAAACTTAAAATAAATACATTAATTAATCAATTAAAAATAAATGTCTTGACCTTGGCTATTGTGGCCTACACAACTGTAAGCAAATCTAGCATAACTGAAACCTCCACCTTTCTGTTACCAGTCTATCAGTCTTCCTATGTTTTGGTAACGATGTCTTTTCAGATACCATAGTTTTCCCAGTTTATGGCACTTCAATCTGTTCTCTCTCTTTATCTTTTCACACAGCAGACTTCATCTCTAGCTCAGGTTGTGGTTTTCATGCCATCCTTTCAAAAGGTCTTCTATGAACTTCTCAACTAAAATAGGTTGGCAATGTTTCCACCATCTCAGCCATTTGTTCTTTAATACTTATCACATTATGTAATTTTACATTTATAATTTTATTTCATGACCTCTATGAAGGCAGGGATCTTAGAATAGTATATAGAACAAACTAGGTACACAGAAAGCATGAAAAAAATGAGCACACTTAAAACAGGAAAATTGACATAAGGAATTGAAACCAGGTGTGTTTCACAATGCCCATGCTTCCCCTGCCCCCATCCTGTTTCATTAGTTATCATTTCATAGCCCAGGTAAGCTGCACCTATATTTGGGCTCTGAACTCAGGAGCTTATAATAAATTAATTAGACTTATTGGTCAATAACTCATGGGTTTATAGGTTATTTTCCCAGCTTGATTGCAACCAGTTTAAGGCACAGTTTGTGTCCATTATACTATGGCCAGCTGATTTCTTGTTAGTGACACTCTCATATTTTATTGGCCAGAACTGGACACAGAATCCAAAGTAACTATCTGAGGGCCAGGAAGTGAAATGCACCATGCCTCTAGAAAGGAGGAGAAACAGAAACATTTGGATACAATTAAAGACTCCATGGGAAGAATGAAGGAAGAGAGAAAAGATGAGAGAGGACAATAAAACAAAGAAAAGAGCTATAAGAGGATAGTGAAAGCAGTAATGGAGGATTATAATTGTGACAGCTTATTGGATGAGTCAGTTTGGTTGACCTAAAGTTTCCAGTTATTCAAACACTAATATAGGTGTTGCTGAGAAGAGATTTTGCAGATGTACTAAAATCCTTAATCAGTTGACTTTAAGGATATCCTAGATTATCTGGCTGGGTCAGATGGAAAGTTTAAATACAGGAATGGGGGTTCCCTTAATAGAGTTACAAAAATTGCTTTAGTTATAACCAGTTGAATAAAACAAACTGCCTATTTTCCACAAGGGAGACACATTGAACAACATTTTAAGTTTGTGGAAGTCCTCACACTCACAATATCACTGAATGATTGTTAATGCAAAAAGTTTACGTGCTTTGAAGCCTTGATCACAATATTTTATGAGATTGATCAAATGCAGTACAATTTTTTTTTTTAGAAGTTAAAAATGCTTCCTTTATTACATAAAGCCAGCACTGCTACTTTTAAATTCCACTGTTTGTGCATCTCTAGGTTGTTCAGTGTTATGCCTGTGATGTGAAGGACAGTCACTTCCAGGGGTGCTCAGCGCGGCTTCCCGTGTCATCCGTCATACCTGCTCCCCACTGCGTGTACAGTTGCAAGCTACTGTAGGAGACGAAGAAGTTCTCCTGGCCCCAGAGTAAAAGCAACATTCTTCCATACTTTATTATACCAGAAGCAACAAAGTTCTGAAGGAGACACAATTAGTTAGAGACAGCAGTCTGTCAATACACCACCCTCACCGTTTTCATTAACAAAGTAGGTTACGCTGGGGCTCAGATCTGCTTTACAATTCGCTGTTGTAAGACGGTACACATTCTCCTGATTTCCAGGGTGCAAGGTCACTCTCAGAACAGCCTCCTGACCAGACCTGTGAGTGAGCGGCCCCAGGTGCAGCAGCGGCTTCCTCTGCCAACCATGGGCTGCCTCAGTGCTCTCAAGGTCAGGGCTGGTTCGAAGCCTACACTGTTGCAAGGCAGTCTCAGCCACACATCCAGTAGAATCACCAAGTTAGTAGTTTAGTGCTGCTACGCGTTGTGAGGAGAACTATTTTCCATTATTCAGTTTAGCTCAACAGAATAAAGAAATTTGGGCCAAAATTACAACCAGATTATGACCAAATCTCTAAGCAAAAAAGAAAATAACTGCTGAGGTTAACAAAGAAGCAGTAATTCTCTTCATGAGGCCCTCTACTGGTTTGTGAACTGCACTATTAAAAATCATGAGCTTTAACAAAAATCTTTATAACAAGCCAACTCATCCAAACAGGCATTTGGCCAGTAAGAAGTTAATTTCACACCAATAAAGTTTTTAGAGTGTAGATTTATTTAGGGCCATTTGCACATGTTCATAGAATAGTTTACCCCAACAAATGACAAGACAGCGCCCCTTCAGTGAGTCCCTAGCTTAAACTGTATCTGCTTATACATAGCGAGAGGATAACATTAAACACGGAAGCTTTCGATTTGTGGCACCAGATGATGGTCTACACAGAGCATCCTTCAAAAGCTACAATTAGGGATCCACCTAGCTTTTCAGCAATGCAAGCCAGATTGAGGTCTTCTGGCCCATTTGCTTGACATTCGTGTTTTATGCCTTGGAACTTCTTTTTGATGGCATCCTTGGAGCTCGCACAGATCATTTTACTCTTCAGAGGAGCTAGTTCTGGTGCCCACAGGAAAAACATCAACGCCTCTTTTCTGGATTCCTTTGTTTCAAAGCTTGCATCATACAGAGCATAGCGACAATCTTTCTCAGGAAGCATCCCCACAAAGTGCTTGAAAGGATCGGTGATGGTGACACCAACATCTCCCACCAAGATCTCCTTGCCTTCCTCCACGATGATGCACTTTTTGTCGGCACTAAGACAGAAGATGACAGCCTTCTTTCTTTGCTTGATCTCCTCTGGTGTGGAGCACTTACGAACTTTCATGTCATAAAAAATGCGGCCTACTTCATCGGCAACTTGCACTCCTGAGGCCATGTTCGCCGCGGCGGTCGCAGAGCGTGGAGAGGGAGCCGGCCGGCGCCGGGTCTACGGAGTGTCCGCTTCACCGCAGCCCGGGCGAGCCTCCCCTACAATTATTATTTTAAAGTAAAAACTACAAATTAGAAAAGAAAGTGTGAGAACCAATTAGGGAAGCTGCTAAAATATTTCTCCTCATTCTCTCAAAAACCAAAAGCAAAAGTAAGTGAAATTTGCTCAGTTGTGTCCGACTCTTTGCAATACCATGGACTATAGTCCTCCATCCCTTTCCAGGCAAGAATACTGGAGTGGGTTGCCATTTCGTTCTCCAGGAGATCCCGGCCCAGGGATTGAACCCGGGTCTCCCACATTGTAAGCAGACGCTTTACCGTCTGAGCCACCAGGGAAGTCAACGGTTCACTAAAATAGAGTAAATACCTTTATAAAATTATCAAAAATATTAAGGAAGAAGAAAAATAACATTAGAGTAAAGATAAGAGATGAAAAAAAGAGAACCAATTTAAAAAAAGGTAAACAGGTGACTAACTCAAGAAAAATTAAGTTGTTAAACAACAACAAAAAAAATAAAAACAATTATAATGACAATAAAATTTGGTTTTAACTTGTAGTTTGTAAGATTGAACTTAATCACTCAATTGCAATAGTATTGGATTCAGAATAATTTACAACTCATATGAAAGTATTAATGTTCTAATATCTTTGTATTGTTTAGAAGAATAAAAACATATTAAAAATTTATTTTTAATTAATTTATGTTTTGACTGCACCTCAGCTTGTGGGATTTCAGTTCCCTGACCAGGGATCGAACCTAGGTCCTTGGCAATGAAAGTGCAAAGTACTAAGCACTGGATCACCAGGGAATTCCCCAAAACTGTTTTGTTAAAGTATATATGCATTCTGTTAAGCTTAATATTAATTTATCACCTATGTAAATAAATGTTAATTTTCAAGGTAATAAAAACATAATAAGATGAAAAAGAAAAACCACATCTAAAGAAAATATGCATTATTTAGAGGATAATGAAACATCTTTCCTCAAATGTTGTATTTAGGCTCCCTTCCTAGCAGAAAAATTGACTCTTCCTTTGCTCCGTTTCTTTTTGCCCTTTCAGTTTAAATTAGGGTCTATAAGGTATAGCCTGCCAGACCCACTTCTGGAGCCAGTTTGCTCATGAATTTTTTTCCTACTAACTCTCTTTCTTGCCCCTGAGTGAAGCTTAAATCACAAAAGTTTAAATCACTTGGCTTGGATGTCACCAAGTATAAGATACAGATAAGACACAAATGTAAAATCCTTTTATCTCTTTCTTTGAAACACACAGACCCAACCACACAGCAGCAGTCTTATTGTAAAGCCTTTGATAAAACTGCCTGCAGGGAAATGACCCCTGGATTTATTAGGTGAGTAACATACCAAAGAAGTGACAGTGGCACCACCATGAGAAGAGCAAATCCTCAGGTTAGGACCATTTGGCAAGGACCAGCTGTGCCTGGATGTGATGATAAGCTTTGTCTTTACAACAGAGTTACAGGTCCTGCTGGGTTGCATGGAGTTTTGTGTCTTCCATAAGCAAGAAGAAAAACAAGCTCTATGGAAACTCACCAGAACTCAAGCCTAGACTCCCATTCATTTATTTTCTTATTCCTGCTGACTTTTAATATAACAGTCATCCAAAAGTTTTTACACCAGATTGTCTTTTCTTTGGCTACTTTCTATCTAGATTTCTAATCAGTGGTTTCTTCAAGAACAAGTTCTGAAATCTAATCTTTATTTCCTTGACTGGGTACTTTATTTTAGCCCCACTGTTTAGCTTTGGCCTTCTCAGCACAGCAACATCAGTGATAACAGGAAAGTGGTAAGAATTCAGTTGATACAGTCAAACTGTTAAGCTTAGACTTAACCTTTGCAATATCTGAGCTGTGTGTGTATTATTAGGGCAAACACTGAATCTCTTAAATGTCCATTTTCTCATCAGAACAATAGAGAAAAATAATCCAAATCAGAAAAATAATCAGAATATGGCAAAAGTTTATAAACATGAAGTTCATCAAAGGAAATGCTCAAATACATAAATTACAAAGAGTTAAATTTTTCTAAAGATACAATTTTATCTTATTAGAAATATAGGTAATGGTAATATCTAGTGTGAGGATGTGAGGGTATAAGAAATTTAATAAATTCTTGTGAGTGAAAAATAATTTTTACTTTTTTGTGAATGATAGTATTTCTCGAGATATTTTTCAAATGTAGCTTATAGAAATATTTGCACATGTGCAATAATGTATAGTAAAATGTTGATTAAAATTGTCATTGTATTAGCCAAAATTTGAAAATATCCTAAATTCATCAATTGTAGAATAATTAATATATTTATGCTATAATAATAAATACAATCTTGTTATATATAGTATATGATGAACTTAATATTTTCTACTTTTACTGCCATTGTTTTATTTATTTAGCTGCTTACTATATATTGGAGTATAGTTGATTAAAAATGTTGTAATAGTTCCAGATGCATAGAAGTGATTCAGTTATGCATATACACGTATCTATTCTTTTTCAAATTCTTTTCTCATTTAGTTTGTTACATAATGCTGAACAGAGTTCCCTGTGCTGTACAGTGGGGGCAATATGCTATGAAGTGGAAAATCAGGTCCAATATGTAAGTATTTACAACATATAAGAAATATATATATATATATATGTACAGTTCATATTTAGTCACTCTCATTGGTATGGTTGGTTGTTTTTAAAAGTGAAACACACTATAATTGTTGGTAAATAGCCACTTCCCTAAGCTCTGCAGGTCTAAGAAGAGTTGGCTATCTGCTGAGTTAAGTCCATGCTTCCCAAACCTTCACTAACCAGAACATTTCACAAGCTGAATGAAAACAGGCATAAAGTTACCAAGAGGTAGTTTGCAAATTAAGCCAAAAAGATATCAAACAAAAACATAATTTCACCATCATTTTCTTCAAGAAAATATTTTAATGCCAAAATAATAAAACAAATGTTTATCTCAGAACAAAGAAAAAGTATATAAGATGAAAAAATGACTTTCAGAAAAAAAAAAAAAAAACCTGACAGTTTTATTCTAGTATTTTTTTATGCTCTCGGAGCAGACATTTGAATATTTTGTCATAAGGTCTATATTTAGGTGTTTTCTTTTTGTGTCTATTTCCAGAAAATAGAGAGAAAAGAAACATTTATACAACTGAAGGAAAAAATAACATGAAAACCCCATCAGCTAGAATAGAAATGTAAGCAAAGTTTAGTGGAGAGAGTGAATTTCAATCTTAGAAGTAACAGCTGCCTTGCCAATAATCCTCTATTCAAGCTGTTCACTGGAATTGCCTAGACGATTTTAAAAGAAATATGAGACACTGGTCTCATCTCTAGGGATTCTGACTAATTGATTTGCTGTGAGACCGAAAGTGAGATATATTTTAGGAATTCCTCACTTACACGTGGAATCTAAAGAAAACAAGCAAATGAACAAACAAAACAAACAGACTCAACAGATACAGAGAACAAATTGGAGGTTGCCTGAGCAGAGTGCAGTGGGGGACAGACAAAACAGGTGAAGGGGATTCAGGTCCAAACTTCCAGCTATAAAGTAAGTCATGGGGATGTAATGTACACACAAAGGCTATAGTCAGTAACACTGCAACAACTCTGTAATGCTGGTGGATGGTACCTGGACTCACTGTAGTGATCATTTTATAATGTATAAAAATATTGAATCACAATGTTGTACACCTGAAACTAATACAATATTGTGTATTAATCATAACTCAATTTAAAAAAGAGAATTCCTCCTGTAATTTTAATGGGAAGCCAGAGTCGAGTGTCATTGGTCCAAGTTTTTTAAAATAATGGGAAACAATCAATAAACAAAGTGAATTGCTAAGTATTTACTTTGAGAGATATGTTTGAAAAACAAAAAAATAAGATAATATTCATAAAATAAGATATTATTCATAAATAATATTATTCATAAATAATATTCAAATATCTCATTTTGCCTCAACAAACTAAGGATCAGATAACTTAGAAGACTTACTCAGAGTTACAGTTCCATTTAAACATTGATATCAGTGCAAAATACATACATAAATTTTCCCTTGCTTTTGTGGATGGTTCTAAATATTTTTATTATAGAAATTATAATTATTCTATAATTAAATGTAAAGGTAATTATAAATATTATGATTTTAATTTCCTGAAATTAATAAGGTGAACTCATATACTGATTTTAAGGTGAAAAAGTAAGAATTACTTTTTAAAAATAATGTTTACTCCCTGTGGGAGGAATGTATCAATACAGGACAGGTCATTCATCCAGTTTTTGAATGGTTACAATTTTGGGATAAGTCTAAGAGCTGGTAAAAATGAAGTGCACTTGGGAACTGATTCTTTGAACAAAATACCTTTAATAATTAGTAGGGCAGTATTGCTCAAAGCATGCTACCTTAAATCAAGCCTGTATTAGTGTAACGTAATGGTTAAAAATTTATTGTCTAGGGCGAAGTCTAGAGCCAAAATTTAAGAACCATTGCTCTAGTCTGAATCAGGCTGTCTCAGGAGCAGACTTTGAAAAACACAGTTTTGTTTATGAGACTTTTTTCTTTTTTTTTTTACAATTTATAAACATTTAGCTTACTGTGTTCACATGAGAATTGAATGAAATATTCAGTATAGGGTAGCATTCCTGAGTAGGGTTTTAGCTAAGCCCCTGCAGTGTGACTCCCATTCAGAAGTGGTGCCATGGAAATCTCAGTTCCATTACGTAAGACAGCTGGTGCTTACTGAGTAGGGAGATTAACAGGAGAAAACACCATCTTTTAATCTTTTCTAGACTTCCAGACTCCTGCCACCCACAATTTCTCCTCTCCTGCCAAAATAAAGATAAAGAAGCTTAATTGCTGCACAATTCTAATTGTCCTGTGGCTTTTAAAATTCATATTAGGACTTGGTCCTTGAGTACCTGTTCTCTAATCTTTGTAGCTGCTGTATTTCTATGGGGGTAGTGACGAATTTCTAAACTACAAGACTATTGCACAAGCAGCTATTAATATATAAAAAGTAGAAAAATATTACTCTAGGAAATCCTAATTACAACAAAAAGATCAAGCCCAATTTGATAATAATCTTGCTTAAAATTTGCAGAGTTGCCTTTATATTGGTAATCACTGGCTTTATAGGTAGAAAAAGAATCATACAAGTGTTCAGAGGAAATTAATTTAAATTCTGTTTTCAATTTCTGTCTCATATTATTTCCCAAGTCAATTTTCTTTTTTTTAATGAGACCAATAAAAGTTTATTAAATTAATAAATATTTCACTTTTGTTATATTTCTTGCATCTTATAATGTCAGGACTTTATATTCTTTTTTTTTTTTCATTGGAGGCTAATTACTTTACAACACTGTGGTGGGGTTTGCCATACATTCACATGAATCAGCCATGGGTGTACATGTGTTCCCCATCCTGCACTCCTCTCCCACCTCCCTCGGCATCCAATCCCTCAGGGTCATCCCAGTGCACCAGCCCTGAGCACCCTGTCTAATGCATCGAACCTGGACTGGAAATCTATTTCACATACGGTAATATACATGTTTCAGTGCTATTCTCTCAAATCATCCCACCCTTTCTTTCTCCCACAGAATCCATAAGTCTGTTATCTACATTTGTGTCTCTTTTGTTGTCTCGCATATAGGGTCATTGTTACCATCTTTCTAAATTTCATATATATGCATTAATATACTATATTGGTGTTTTTCCTCCTGGCTTACTTCACTGTATAATAGGCTCCAGTTTTATCCACCTCATTAGAACTGATTCAAATGCATTCTTTTTAATAGCTGAGTAATATTCCATTGTGTATATGTACCACAGCTTTCTTATCCATTCGTCTGCTGATGGACATCTAGGTTGCTTCCATGTCCTAGCTATTGTAAACAGTGCTGAGATGAACATTGGGGTACACGTGTCTCTTTCAATTCTGGTTTCCTCTGTGTGTATGCCCAGCAATGGGACTGCTGGGTGATATGGCAGTTCTATTTCCAGTTTTTTAAGGAGGCTCCACACTGTTCTCAATAGTGGCTGTACTAGTTTGCATTCCCACCAACAGTGTAAGAGGATTCCTTTATCTTCACACCCTCTCCAGCATTTATTGTTTGTAGACTTTTTGATAGCAGCCATTCTGCCCGGCATGAGATGGTACCTCATTGTGGTTTTGATTTGCATTTCTCTGATAATGAGTGAGGTTGAGCATCTTTTCATGTGTTTGTTAGCCATCTGTATGTCTTCTTTGGAGAAATGTCCGTTTCATTCTTTGGCCCATTTTTTTTTTTGATTGGGTCATTTATTTTTCTGGAATTGAGCTGCAGGAGTTACTTGTATATTTTTGAGGTTAATTCTTTGTTAATTGCTTCATTTGCAATTATTTCTCCCATTCTGAAGGCTGTCTTTTCACCTTGCTTATAGTTTCCTTTGTTGTGCAAAAGCTTTTAAGTTTAATTAGGTCCCATTTGTTTATTTTGTTTTTATTTCCATTACTCTGAGAGGTGGGTCATAGAAGATCCTACTGTGATTTATGTCAGAGGGTGTTTTCCTCTAGGAGTTTCATAGTTTCTGGTTTTACATTTAGATTTTTAATCCATTTTGAGTTTATTTTTGTGTATGGTGTTAGAATGTGTTCTAGGTTCATTCTTTTACAAGTGGTTTCCAGTTTTCCCAGCACCACTTGTTAAAGAGATTGTCTTTTCTCCATTTTATATTCTTGCCTCATTTGTCAAAGATAAGGTGTCCATAGGTGCATGGACTTATCTCTGGGCTTTCTATTTTGTTCCATTGATCTATATTTCTGTCTTTGTGCCAGTAACATATTATCTTGATGACTGTAGCTTTGTAGTATAGTCTGAAGTCAGGCAGGTTGATTCCTCCAGTTCCATTCTTCTTTGTCAAGATTGCTTTGGTTATTCGAGGTTTTTTGTATTTCCATACAAATTGTGAAATTATTTGTTCTAGTTCTCTGAAAAATAACGTTGGTAGCTTGATAAGGATTTCATTGAATCTATAGATTGCTCTGGGTAGTATACTCATTTTCACTACATTGATTCTTCCAATCCACGAACACGGTATATTTCTCCATCTATTTGTGTCCTCTTTGATTTCTTTCATCAGTGTTTTATAGTTTTCTATATATAAGTCTTTTGTTTTTTTAGGTAGAAATACTCCTAAGTATTTTATTCTTTTTGTTTCGATGGTGAATGGAATTGTTTCCTTAATTTCTCTTTCTGTTTTCTCATTGCTAATATATAGGAATGCAGGGATTTCTCTGTGTTAATTTTATATCCTGCAACTTAACTATATTCATTGATTAGCTCTAGTAATTTTCTGGTGGAGTCTTTAGGGTTTTCTATGTAAAGGATCATGTCATCTGCAAACAGTGAGAGTTTTACTTCTTTTCAGCCAATTTGTCTTTTGGTTGGGGTATTCAACCCATTTACATTTAAGGTAGTTATTGATAAATATGGTTCCCTTGACATTTACTTTGTTGTTTTGAGTTCGAGTTTATAAACATTTTCTGTGTTTCCTGTCTAGAGAAGATCCTTTAGCATTTGTTGAAGAGCTGGTTTGGTTGTGCTGAATTCTCTCAGCTTTTGCTTGTCTGTAAAGCTTTTGATTTCTCATTCATATTTGAATGAGGTCCATGCTGGGTACAGTAATCTGGGTTGTAGGTTTTTCTCTTTCATCACGTTAAGTATGTCCTGCCATTCCCTTCTGGCTTGAAGAGTTTCTATTGAAAGATCAGCTGTTTTCCTTATGGGAATCCCCTTGTGTGTTATTTGTTGTTTATCCCTTGCTGCTTTTAATATTTGTTCTTTGTGTTTGATCTTTGTTAATTTGGTTAATATGTGTCTTGGGGTGTTTTGCTATGGGTTTATCCTGTTTGGGACTCTCTTTGTTTCTTGGACTTGGGTGGCTATTTCCGTCCCCATTTTAGGGAAGTTTTCAACTATTATCTCAATTATTTTCTCATCGTCTTTCTTTTTGTCTTCTTCTGGGACTCCTATGATTCAAATATAGGGGTGTTAGACATTGTTCCAGAGATCTCTGAGGTTGTCCTTATTTCTTTTAATTCTTTTTTCTTCTCTGCTTCATTTATTTCTACCATTCTGTCTTCCACCTCACTTATCCTATATTCTGCCTCAGTCATTCTACTGTTGGTTCCTCCAAAGTGCTTTTGATCTCAGTTATTGCATTATTCATTATTGACTGACTGTTTTTTATTTCTTCTAGGTCCTTGTTAAACTTTTCTTGCGTCTTCTCAATCCTTGTCTCCAGACTGTTTATATGTAACTCCATTTTGTTTGCAAGATTTTCGATCATTTTTACTATCACTATTCTGAATTCGTTTTCAGGTAGACACCCTATCTCCTCCTCTTTTGTTTTGTTTGGTGGGCTTTTATCATGTTCCTTTACCTGCTGAATATTTCTCAGCCTTTTCATCTTATTTAGATTACTGTGTTCGGGGTGGCCTTTCTGTATACTGGACGTTTGTGGTTCCTCTTTATTGTGGAGGTTCCTCCCTGTAGGTGGGGTTGGACAAATGGCTTGTCAAGGTTTCCAGGTTAGGGGAGCTTGCATCAGTATTTTGGTGAGTGGAGGTGGATCTCTTCTCTCTGGAGTGCAATGAAATGTCCAGTAGTGAGTTTTGAGGTGTTTGTGGGTTTGGTGTGACTTTTGGCTGCCTGTATTTTAATGCTCAGGGTTATGTTCATACATTGTTGGACAATTAGTGTGTGGTATGTCTTGCTCTGAAACTTGTTGGCTCTTGGATAGAGCTTGGTTTCAGTGTAGGTATGGAGGCTTTTGGATGAGCTCTTGTTGATTAATGTTCCTTGGAATCAGGAGTTTTCTGGTGTTCTCAAGTTTTGGATTAAGCCTCCTGCCTCTGGCTTTCAGTCTTATTCTTACAGTAGCCTCAAGACTTCTCCATCCATACAGTACCAATGATAAAACATCTAGGTTAATGGTGAAAAGGTTCTCCACAGTGAGAGACACCCAGAGAGGTTCACAGAGTTATATGGAGAAGAGAAGAGGGAGGCAGGAGATAGAGGTGACCAGGAAGAGAAGCAGGAGAATCAAAAGGGGAGAGAGCAATCGAGCCAGTAATCAATTCCCATATGCTCTCCACAGTCTGGAACACTCAGAGAGGTTCATGGAGTTACATAGAGAAGAGAAGAGGGAGGAAGGAGAGAGAGGTGGCCAGGAAGAGAGGAGGGGGAGTCAAAAGGAGAGAGACCAATTTTGCCAGTAATTAGTTTCCTAAGTGTTCTCCATAGCCTGGAACCCCCTAAAAGATTCATAGAGTTAAGTAGAGAAGAGAAGGGGGAAAGAGGAGATAGAGGTGACCTGGGAGAGAAAAAGGAGAGTCAAAAGGGCAGAGAACAATCAAGCCAGTAATTGCACTCCTAAGTAAAACTAAGTACTGAAGATTGGATTCTTAAAGGTACAAAATTGATAATACCAAAAAGCAAAGATTAAACATCCAGAGTAGAGGTTAGACTCTCAAAAATACAATATTAAAAAAGTAAAACAAAATTGCAAAAATTATAGAATATATATATATATATATGATATTTGCTTCAAAAATAGGCTTTTTGGCAAGATAATAGTAGGTTTTAAAAATAAAAATTAAAGGAGTAATAAAAAACTTAAAAAATTTAAAAATGATAATATATTTATCATTTAAAAATGATAAAATATATCTAGGAATTTCTCTGGAGCTGTTGAGGGCAGTGTGGGGTCAGTTCAGTTTCAGATAGTTCCTTGTTCCAGCCTATACTCCTTCTCAAGGTCTGTAGGCCCCTTCCAATGTAGTCAATGCTAACTACAGGGTTTTAATCTGTTGCACCTATCACTTCCAAAGTGGTTCCCCCTTCTTTGTTTATTTTGGCTTCCTCTGTTTGCAAGTGTCTTCAGCGTCTAATTTCCACACTGACACAAGGGAGTGAAGGTGGTCATTTATTTATGCTCACTTGTTCAATTGTGCTGCGGGGAGGGAGGCACACTGCAAACAAATATCACTGGCATGTGTGGGGAGTGCTCGCAGTGTCTGGGCCACACTGGGTTTGTCCCCGCTCACAGCGTGTGTGCTTTCCCTGTCTACATTGTTCAGGCTCTGGGTTGCTCTGCAGGGGAACTGTCTAAAGCAGGCCCTGGGTTGCGTGCACTTCCCTGCTCTAAGCCACTCAGGTTTAGGTTCTTGGGTATTCCACAAAGGCACAGACTTGGTTGGGCCTGTGTTTTGTGCCCTTCCCGGGCCTGAGCAGCTCAGGCAACCAGGAGCTTGGCGAGTGCACACTCCCCAAGTGGGTGATACATCTTAACACCTCCACCGTCCCAGCTGTTAGGTTTCCTGGCTGTGCAGTGGGAGTGGTGTCTCATGTGTCTCCTCTGAGGAGCTGATCTCTGGCTGCAACCCTCCTGGCAGATGTCAACTGTCCAGGATCCCAGGAAGACTTGGTTAGCAACAAGGAGCCTGATTGCGGTTTGGTAGAGGATGCCAACTCTGGAGCCGAGTTTGCCCCCTCCCTCCAGCTCTGGCTGTCACCTGCCTGCCTCCTTGCCTCTGGTGGAGGATGGGCAGGTCCACAGCCAGCTAGCTCTCCTCTGGTATTCGCTCAGTCCTTTGTTCTGTGAGCAGGCTGGGCAGTGCCTCAGGTTAGAGCTTTTTGAGGGAAAGTTCTCTCTCTCTCTCTCTGGCTATCCCACAGTTTGGGTTGCTATCTCAGGTTAGCTCCCTCAGATTGTCCTTAGGGCATTCAGGCCTGGTCCTTACCCTAAGCAACGCAGCCCACGCCTCCCTGTTCAGCCTCCGCTTGCTGGTGGCGGACACGAGCTCTAGGATACTTCTCTGCTGGGAGTTGCGGTTAGGTGCATAATCTGTGGGTTTTATTTATATTTTCCTCCCTGTTATGTTACCCTCTGTGATTCCAGAACTCCCCACAGACCCACCAGTGAGAGGGTTTCCTGCTGTTTGGAAACTTCTCCTCTTTTATGACTCCCTCCCCAGGATGGGTCCCTGTCCCTAACTCTTTTGTCTCTCTTTTTATCTTTTATATTTTGTCCTACCTCCTTTCAAAGACAATGGCCTGCCTTTCTGGGTGCCTGGTGTCCTCCACCAGTGTTCAGAAGTTGTTTTGTGGAATTTGCTCAGCATTTAAATGATCTGACAATGAATTTGTGGGAGAGAAAGTGGTCTCCCCGTCCTATTCCTCTGCCATCTTGGGACTGCCCCTCTCCAAGTCAGTTTTCTACTCTAACCAAGTAAATAGTCCTCAAATGTCTCATTTTTATTTGTATTTTCAACATTTTCTCTGCCTTCTTAAATTTTCAGAATCCAGCTTATTCCACACATGGGTGCAGCTTTCACCATATTTTTCCATTAAAATTGAGAGACTGGTATTTGCATTTCTTGGAAGGGGTAGTCTATAAGAAGACATTAGATAGCAGGACATCTTTTATACTTCCATTCAGAGAGCCAGAAAGAGTGATGTAGTAGGTGTATGAGATTTTATCATAGGCAAACAAAGCTCAATATAAACTGGAACTTTATTTCTGAAAATGGAATCAGTAATATACAAGGACAAAAATATCTTTGCTCTTTACATAAATAATTCTACTTTAAAAGTTGGAATTAAAGAAATATATAGCCTATCAACATAATTTCAAAGATGTTCATTTTAATTAGTATTTTAAATACTATGGAAGCTATGGAAAATCTGTACATATTTAGCATTAAAAACATTATATAACATTTATATAAAAGCATTTATATAACTTATGGCTAATTGATTTTAAAGATTATATCACTTGTAAAGTTACACATTTAATAACATTTGACTACTTGACATTCAATACTTCCATGGTGGCTAAGATGGTAAAGAATCCATCTGCAATGTGGGAGACCAGGGTTCTATCCCTGGGTCAGGAAGATCCCCTAGATAAGGGAACGATTACACACTCCAGTGTTCTGGCCTGTAGAATTCCATGGACTGTATAGTCCAGGGGCTCAGCAAAGAGTCAGACATGACTGAGCAACCTTCACTTCACTTGAAAGTTGCTCCTCACATTATATTAATAATTATGAGATAGAAAATTATAAATATAGCTTATCTTAATCATGTAAAAAGTATTCCTGACACCGTTCTGGGCTCTCAGGATGCCACAAAAAAGTGAAATGGACAACTCTACTCTTAAGGTATTTATATTCTAGTAAGATGGAAAGGCAGAGAAATGTTAGAAAACTATTCAATCTTCAATAAAGTTACAAATAAAGAATATAATTTTAGATATGAACAATAAATGGGACAGTCTGATAGAAAAAAGTTTGTTGTGCACTTCAGAAATGATCAAATAAATGCTACATGACAGTCATTTTAATCAATTTTACTGAAGTGTAATTTACATATATAAGTTTTATCCACTTACAGTGTATAACTTGATGAGTGAGTAAAGCTACAGATTATACTCATCATAAAATTTTCCTTGCCTCTCTTTGAAGGCAGTTCCTCTACCCTAAGACTCATATAACCATTGATTGATTTTTCTTATTATAGGTATAAGAATACTGCTTTGCCGAGAGACCCATATACATAGAGTCATACAGTTGTGCATGTTGGGGTACATATGAGTACCTCATTTCTATTTATTGTGCAGTGGTACTCTATAGTATGGTTTCCCTGGTGAGTCAGACATGACTTAATGACTAAAAGAACACAACAACAACAACACCTCTGTTGTATGGATATAACATCATATGTCTGCTCATTCTCTACTAATGAATCTTTAGGTTTTCTCAGTTTAAGCACTATAAATAAAGTTGCTATGAATGCTTATGGATGAATTTTCATGTGGACATCTGCTTTCCTTTTTCTTGGAGAAGTATCTGGGATAAAATGCTATGCTGTAATGTATTTGTAGGTATAATTAAATAAAAAACTTGTAAACTGTCTTCCAAAGCAGAGGTGTAATATTACATTTCCTCTAGCAATATACCAGAGTTCCAGTTTCCCCACATTCTTGTCAACACTTGGAATTGTCGGTCTTTTAAATCTTGGCCATTGTTGTCATTTGTCATCTGTGTTATTTACTTCTCTCCTGTGTTTGTACTGTTGTGTCACTGAGGTTTAATTAGCAACTTCTGATGACCACTGATATTTAGTATCATTTTGTGTGTTTATATATGTTCCTCCGTGAAGCAAAAGTCACTCAGTCCAGTTCAGTTCAGTTCAGTCGCTCAGTTGTGTCCGACTCTTTGCGACCCCAAGAATTGCAGCACGCCAGGCCTCCCTGTCCATCACCAATTCCTGGAGTCTACCCAAACTCATGTGATCGAGTCGGTGATGCCATCCAGCCATCTCATCCTCGGTCTTCCCCTTCTCCTGCCCCGAAACCTTCCCAGCATCAGGGTCTTCTCCAATGAGTCAACTCTTCGCATGAGGTGGCCAAAGTATTGGAGTTTCAGCTTCAACATCAGTTCTTCCAACGAATACCCAGGACTGATCTCCTTTAGGAAGGACTGGTTGGATCTCCTTGCATTCCAAGGGACTCTCAAGAGTCTTCTCCAACACCACAGTTCAAAAGCATCAATTCTTCGGCGCTCAGCTTTCTTCACCGTCCAACTCTCATATCCATACTTGACTACTGGAAAAACTGTAGCCTTGACTAGATCGACCTTTGTTGACAAAGTAGTGTCTCTGCTTTTTAATATGTTGTATAGGTGGGTCATAACTTTCCTTCCAAGGAGTAAGTGTTAATCTCATGGCTGCAGTCACCATCTGCAGTGATTTTGGAGCCCCCCAAAATAAAGTCTGACACTGTTTTCACTGTTTCCCCATCTACTTGCCATGAAGTGGTGGGACCAGATGCCATGATCTTAGTTTTCAGAACATTGAGATTTAAGCCCACTTTTTCACTCTCCTCTTTCAATTTCATCAAGAGGCTTTTTAGTTCCTCTTCACTTTCTGCCATAAGGGTGGTGTCGTCTGTATATCTGAGGTTATTGATATTTCTCCTGGCAATCTTGATTCCAGTTTGTGCTTCTTTCAGCCCAGCGTTTCTCATGATGTACTCTGCATGTAAGTTAAATAAGCAGGGTGACAATATACAGCCTTGATGTACTCCTTTTCCTATTTGGAACCAGTCTGTTGTTCCATGTCCAGTTCTATCTGTTGCTTCCTGACCTGCATACAGGTTTCTCAAGAGACAGGTCAGGTGGTATGGTATTCCAATCTCTTTCAGAATTTTCCACAGTTTATAGTGATCCACATAGTCAAAGGCTTTGGCATAGTCAATAAAGCAGAAGTAGATGTTTTTCTGGAACTCTCTTGCTTTTTTGATGATCCAGCAGATGTTGGCAATTTGATCTCTGGTTCCTCTGCCTTTTCTAAAACCAGCTTGAACATCTGGAAGATCACAGTTCATGTATTGCTTGCTGAAGCCTGGTTTGGAGAATTTTGAGCATTCCTTTACTAGTGTGTGCTGCTGCTGCTAAGTCACTTCAGTCATGTTAGACTCTGTGCAACCCCATAGAAGGAGATGAGTGCAATTGTGCAGTAGTTTGAGCATTCTTTGGCATTGCCTTTCTTTGGGATTGGAATGAAAACTGTCATGTCCAACTCTTTGTGACCCCATGGACTGTACAATACAGTCCATGGAATTCTCCAGCCAGAATACTGGAATGGGTAGCGGTTCCCTTCTCTAGGGTATCTTCCCAACCTAGGGATCAAACCCAGGTCTCCCACATTGCAGGCAGATTCTTTACCAGCTGAGCCACCAGGGAAGCCCACTTTTGTGAAGTGACAGTACAAATGTTTTGCCTGTGTTTTATAAAATTGTGATATTTTTTCATATTGAACTGTAAGAATTATGTATATATGTTGACTATAAGATCTTTGCAGATAAATGTGTTGAAGATATTTTCTGATATTGTGATTTACAGGTTTTCTTAAATTTTTCCCATTCTAAATGTTGAGAAAGTCAATTCTATCTACAAAAACTTCACATTTTTTATGATTTATTCTAGAAATTTTATAGTTCCATCTTTTATATTTAGGCCTATAGTTCATTTCAAGTTAACTTTTTTTGCATGTTGTGAGGTAATGTTTGATCCATTTTTTCCATACAAATATCCAATTTTATGCACTATTTGCTGAAAAACTATGTCATCACTTTTTGATGGCTTTCACATTACTGGTTGTCACTCAATTGACTTCATAATCTGTTTTAATTCTAGATCTTTTTATCTTCCATTCATCTATACATCTATTATTTTATGCTATTGATTCCTGCAGCTTATAGTAAATCCTGAAATCCAGTTGTAAAAGTTCTCCATTTTGAAAGGTGATTTGACTACTTTAGACCATTTGTATTTACAGATAAATTTTAGAGTAAGTTTGTCAATTTATGTTTTAAAAACTGCTATAACTTTTTACATGGATGGTTTCAAATCTGGGGGCTCCCTGGTGGCTCAGATTGTAAAGAATCTGCCTGCAGTGCAGGAGACCTGATTTCAATCCCTGGGTCAGGAAGATCCCCTGGAGAAGGGAAAGACTTATCCACTCCAGTATTCTTGCCTGGAGAATTCCATGGACAGAGGATACTGGCAGGCTAGAGTTCATAGGGTCAAATCTATAAATCAATTTGGAGAAATTGGTATGTTTATAAGACTGAGTCTTCCAATCTATGTTTCTCCAATTATTTATATCTTCTTCAACAATATTTCATACTTTCTGTGTAGAAATCATATATATGCTTATTTCATTTGTTCCTACATATTTCTGATACTATTGTATATAGAACAAATTTTAAATTATTTTTCAATTTTTTGTTGTTAGTAAAATATAGTTTCTAAAATATTAACAATGAGTAATATAATACTGATAAATTCATGTATTGATTCTAACAGTTGCTTTGTAATTCCTGGATTTTCTACACAGTTATTTTAATTAAAAAAAGAAACTTTTTTACACTTCTTATACTTTTCACACTTTATAATAATTTCTTTTACTCAAAACCATATTCTCTATTTTCACCTTAATTACTTATTTGCTTTTTGCTCTTTATTGCACTAATTAGGATCTCCAATAAATATTGAATAAAAGTGGTATGAGTGAACACTTTTGCCTTTTTCCCAATTTTAGATAAAGCAATTAATATTTCATCATATTAAGTATAACTTTTGCCTTAGATTTTCATAAATGCTCTTTATCACATTGAGAAAAATTCCCCTCTATTCTTAAATTCCAAAGAGACATTAGCATAAGTTATTTTGCATTTTAATAAATATCTTTCCATGTCAATTAAATTCATATGATTATTTTCTTTATTATGCTAAAGTGGTGAATTACAGTGATATTCAAATATAAAGAAAACTGCTTTCTTTAAATAAATACTTAGTCATATGATAGTAATTTTGTATGCTATTGAATTTGACTCACTTGTATTTCAAAGATTTTTACATTGATTCATATGAGATTATTAGTCTGTACTTTTCTACTATTTTATAATGTCTTTATCAGGTTTTGATATTAGTCTATTACTGGGCTTTATTACTGGGCTTCTAAAATGAGTTTGAAAATATTTCATCTTCCTCTAGGTTTTGAATAGCATTGTGTAATATCATATTGATTATTTCTTCAATTCACCAGTGAAACTTTATTGCCCCAACCTTTTCTTTTGGAGAAGATTTTTGCTATAAAATACGATTTCTTTAATACGTCTTCACATTTTATTTTAAATGTCAGTTCTGGTAAGTTGTAAATACAAAAGATTTTAATCATTTCATCTAGGTTGTTAGGATGGTTGGCACAAATCTTTACAATTTATCATCATCATTTTAATGTGTATAATATTTGTAGTGATTTTTGAATCATTTCAAATTCAATAAGTGGAATTTTTTTACTCTTATTTTCTAGCTTCTAATCTTCTAATCTGAGATTTCAAAGCTTTCTTATCTTCTTGTAAAAGCATTTATAACTACTCCCTTTAAGCACTGCTTTAAGCATTCCACATTTGTAATATACCATAACTGGCTTATCATTCTGTTTGCAATATTATATTGCAATTTGTTCTTTGACCCATAATTTTTTGAAAATATTTTGCTTAATTTACAAAAAATGAATATTATGAAATATTTTATAGCTATAATTTCAAATTTATTTCTGTTGTCACAGGTCATACTTTTGATTGCACATCTTTGACAATTATTTGAATTTGTTTTGTGGCCAGGATATAAAACAAGATATGTTCATCTTGGTGAATTTTATAATGTACGTATGAACAGAATGTGTATTTTAAAGTTCTTTGGTAGAGTACATGATAAATACCAAGTAGGTCAAGTCGTTGAGAATGTTGCTGCAATTATGCACTAATTTTTTTGTCTAGTTTTTCCCAACTAGTGTTAAAATCTATGATTATTTAATTAACTTACTCATTTGATTACTATTACATTTGGCTTATTTTGTGGCTCTATTGTTAAATATGTACATATTTATGATTATCAGTTCTAATGAATTGATTTTTAATCATTATATTCTTCTTAATCTCAGGTAATACTTCTTACCTGGAAGTCTATATTATCTAGTATTAAAAATCCCACTCTAGCTTTAGGATAGATATTTGCATGGTATATCCTTTTCCATTTATTTTTTAGCATAGCTGTATCTTTATATTTAAAAATGCACATCTTGTTCAGAGTATATAATTGGGTCTTACTTCGTTATTCATTCAGAAAAATACCTATTTATTGGAATGTTTATTTATTGAAATAAACATTCAGTGTTATTTATTGAAATTGTTAATTTCTTTTCAATCATTAGAATGATTTTTAGAATTCAGCATTACTTTGTCATTTGGTTATTGACTGTAGTCTTTATTTTTAATGGTTTTAATACTAACAACTGTGTAATTCTAGTTAAAATTGTATTCCTTAACATAAAATATAGAAATCTTGCAAACATATAGGTTCATTTACCCACACCCACTTTTCTTTGTTCTGTAGTTTGCAGTTCTTTTGTCTTTAATTGAAATGAAGTCTGCTCCTCCTAAACATGTTTCAGGGATCAGCCAGAAACTAAGGCAGAGTTTACATGCTAAACTTGGGCCCTCTTTCTCTGGTTTCTTCTTTTGTAAGATTCTCTCTTACTACCTGGCATGTTTAGTTGTACCAGGATTCATATTCTGCACACTCAGAACTTCAATGTTTTAGTACCATATTTCAGTTATGGTTTATTGACTTGGTAATTTTAAGCAGCTATCTAAATTACAAGGACCATGCAGTTATGTGTAGGCCCAGAGGAAAAGTAAACAGTAAATATGAAGAGATATGCAAAAGGCTTCATCTAGAATAGAGGTGCATGCTCACTCAGGCAGGTCTGACTTTCTTGCAACCCCATGGACTGTGGCCCACCAGGCTCCTCTGTCCATGGGATTTCCCAGGCAAGAATACTGGAGTGTGTTACAACTTCCTGCTCCAGGGGATCTTCCCAACCCAGGGATCAAACCCATATCTCTTGAGTCTCCTGCATTGACAGAGTGATTTTTTACCACTAACGCTACCTGGGAAGACTATATAATGCCTAAACTTAAAAAATATATGTTAATTAGCTGTTTATGTTATTGGTAAGGCTTCTAGAAAACAGAAGACCATTAGTAATTAAGTTCTAGAGGAGTCAAAAGTTATACACAGATCTGACTGCTTGGGGGACTGGAAACCATATTTCCCATGCTGTCCAAGTTCAACTTATGTATTTGAAATTCTAAAGTATATGGCACCATTAAAATCTGCTATTCACCCGGCGTTGTAGCAGTTTTGACAATAATTCTCCCCACTAACTGCTATTCAAAATTCTTTAACTGCTCCTGAGAAACTTTTAGTTTGAACCAAATGGGGAGATGATTGCTCACAGGCTAATTTAAGCATCATCCTAAATACATGTTAAGAAAAAATTTCAAAGACCAGAAGTTTCTTAAATCTTTGCTATGCTAATGTTTAAATGCTTTCATTCAATCACTTATGTTCCCTACTCATATATAATATACAATCTCAACCTGGCCAAGTATCACTGATTTGCTTTTTTCCTCTTCTTCTATAAAACTCCACAGAATTTGTAACTTAATGGAACACCTCACATTATAGATTTATCTTATGTTTATTTGTCTTCTTTGCTTTACTGTAGAATATACTAGGATTTTTAACTGTGGCTTTTATAATTTCAAATATTATTCCATTATCACTTCTAGATACATTCATAACTTGGTCTATGTAGTACATTTAGTACATGGTCCTGTTTTCCACATAGGAATTCTCATATTAAACAAACAGCTTGTGAAAAATTCATTCAAGCAAGTATTAGAAAAAGTAATTAAATTTCTTACCTATAGAAACTGTGAGATATGTTTATATTTTAAAAGAGTAATTTAATTGTTTCCAATTTTATTTTTAAATTTTTACCAGGACCATTCATTTCTTTTAGGTGATAGAGAAATAACTAATATTTAATTTCATGACTAAAATACGTATTTGATGACATATGAAAATGTCATCAGGTGACAGTTTGGATCTGTTTACCAATACAAGTGCAATATGACTTTTTATGGGGCTAATGACAATTTTGCCTTTTGCCAAAATTTGGCATTTGACCTGATCGCAATTGTAGTTGGAAGCAAAAGATTGCTGGGGGGAAATAAGGTGCCTCTGATGAGATTCAGAAATAATATATTTTGTGTATTGAATAATTTACAATTTTAGTTAAGTTCCTATCATTTATTCTTTGTCACAAAATAATCACATACATTTGATATGTTTGTGCAACATAGTAACACCTACCCTAGGAAATTTTGTCCAGCAGAGCCCTATGTGCATCCCAGTATCAGTTATATATGACATGAACTCAAAACATGGAATGTCCTCATGAACAAAACAGATGGAGACTGACAATATATTTGAAGTATAAATTCCCTCTGGGGCTCACAGTGAGTCAAGAGATAGGTTATCAGAGGAATGACTGTACTTTTAAATCACTGCAAAGTATAGGGGGTGCTGTCATCATGAAGTAAATTATTATAAGAAAACAAGATGTAAGTTGTATGTTTTGAACATCTTTTAGTAAAGTACTGAGAGGAATCTACAGTAACAAGAAGAACACTACTCAAAATCCTTGTGTCCATCAGTCTCCGACCCCGTGGAAAATTCAGTCTATGGGCAACTCAGTATCTACTATCTTCACCAGCTCCCCTGTATCCTTCAATATCTATTATCCAGGTTTGGTCCCTGTGTCATGGTGGGGCTCCTTGCTGACTTCAGTGTCTATTCTGCCACTTTCCTCAGGACTATACAACTTTTCTTTTTCATCTGACTTACCATCCAGGAAAATAAAAAGATTGTATTTCTAGGAATGTCTGGGCACAGGAATCATTAAACACTCTTTAAAGTTTCTACATTTTCTTTCAAAAGTGGCTAGCCAACCTACAGATAAGGTAGTGATGGATTTTGTGATTTGATATGAGGGACACCTCTGAAACTGCACCCTTACCTAAAATTCCCTCTATGTTTTCCAGACATTCTTTTTTAATGGAGTATATATGCTTTACAATACTGTGCTAGTTTCTTCTGTACAGTGTCAGGGAACATTTGGCAGGAGGCTTCCTGTGTGCTGTTTTCTGATGTCCCTTATTAATCCCTGAATATTCAGAGATGAGTGGAGAGGCATACTTCTCCCCCGGTGGGGGGGGGGGGCAAAATAATGCATACATTTTTAAAGAAACAATTTATAGCCTTCTTCCCTTTCTATGCAAAGTGAGCTTTACAACCCCTCTCTTCAAGATGGATTCTAGCCTTCTGTTTCCTGGATAAGTTGTAAGATTTTTGATCTTTATCTTTGCTGAAAAGGCTGTCTTGTAAGACAGTATATATATATGCCCACATTATGTTAAATAAATGCCTTTACTCCATCAAAGTCTTGGTCCCTTTGTCTCTATTCATTTCTCTCTTTCTCTCTTCATTTATCTTATCATCGACTCTGTACCCCCAAGCCCCAGACCATTAAAGGGCCATATCAGTACAGCAAAGCGAATCTGCTATATATAAATACACATATTCCTTCCCTTCTGGATTTCCCTCCCATCTACGCCATCATAGAGCATCAAGTAAAGATCCCCATGCTCTACAGCATAGAGAAAAGGGAACCCTCTTACACTCTTGGTGAGAATGTAAACTGTACAACCGCTATGGAAAACAGTATGGAGGTTGCTTAAAAAACTAAAAATAGAACTACCACATGATCCAGCAGTCCTACTACTGGGCATATACCTCAAGAAAACTATAATTCAGAAAGACACAGACGTTCTTTTTAAGTGATTGAAATGTTACCATTATTAATACATCCCATTTGACTATAAAGTAAAATGTGTACTCATTGTCCAAATTCAAATAAATATGGGTTTATTTTTTTAACTTTTACCAGGAATAACATGTAATATCTTATCAATAGAATTTAAAATAAATTTTATTAGAAGAATGGAAATTAAAGATATTCTGAGTGTTCCTAACTCCACAGAACAAGATTTGTGTTTAACAAAATAAGATCAAAATAGTTTACAACTGTCTTCCTGAGTTAGAAACATAATATCTTGGCTTGGACATGCACTAAGAAGAGTCTAAAACTGGATTTAAATCATATTCCTTCCAAAAAAAAAATCTTTCTTTTCGTATGTTTTGGGAAATGGAGGTATTTACCACAGTGATGGGGAGAATCCATAGACGTCTCAAAAGAAACAATAAGCAATATCTTGCCTAAAAACCCAGAATCCTAGGAAGGAATGAATGATTACTGAGGACTCTACCTTCAGTGTAATTTTTTGGAACAAGAGGATAAGCCCTCTGTCAGAGTGCTAGAATAAAAAGTCTTTCCTGTTTCAGAGGTAGGATTTATTTTCATCACATATATTTAGAGAAAGGATTAGCAAAGATGTACTGTGCTGACAATTTTAGGGGCTAAAGAATGTATTTCATAATATCCATGGAAATGGGGCTAGACTGACACTTGAAAACATGAGTGATGAGCAAAAGATGATGCATCATGAGCTAAGTGGACTGCTTTCAGGCACTTGCAAGACTGAATCAAACCAGGTATCTGTCTTCACAGATTCTAGACTTAGGATATATAGATTTTTCCCCCTTTTAATCCATCCCTTTTATGCTCTTTCAGAGTTTTCAGCAGTCATAGCCAACCCTCAGTGCTTTTCACAAAGACACACTTCACCCTCAATACTCTCAATATTCATAGTTTTCTCTGGCAGAATACGTTCATTTGCAAATCACAGAATCTAGAGTGGGAACAAGCCTTAGCGCACATTTGTATTTCTGAACTTTAAGTTTAAAAGCAACTAAGATGAATTTCCTTGGAAGTCTGATGAAAACTATGGAGCTTCTTGTTCTGAAATATACATTTATCTGTGTGCACACGTGCACACAGACACACACGTACAGATACATGTACATTTGATACAATGGATTTGCTCACTAATTGCCTGAAACTCTTCTATGGGTGTCTTGGATTACTACTGATTCTCAGAGAGCAACTTTAATTGTAGGCAGTTTGCTGTGTGCTATGCTAAGTCAGCTCAGTCATCTCCAACTCTTTGCAACCCTATGGACTGTAGCCCACCAGGCTCCTCTATTCATGGGATTCTTCAGGCAAGAATACTGGAGTGGGTTGCCATGCCCTCCTCCAGGGGATCTTCCTGACCCAGGAATCGAACCCATGCTCTTACGTCTGCTGCATTGGCAGGCAGGTTCTTTACCACTAGTGCCACTGGATAGGTAGTTTACAGCCACTCAAAGTCTTCCTCTATTATCCTATGCCTGGATAGTCTCAAACAAGTTGCTCTCCTTTATTTCTGCAACTTGAACCTTATATTATTAAAATATAAAATTGTCCTGTATTGACAAATGCAAATGATTACATTTAAAATAAACAAGGTCCTAATGTATAGCACAGGGAATTATAGCATACTGTGATAAACCATAATGGAAAAGAATATAAAAAAGAAAACATATGTGTGTATAACTGAGTCACTATGCTGTATAGCAGAGACTGGCACAACACTGTAAATAAATTGTACTTAAATAAAATAAATAAATATTAAAGTAAAATAAAATTGCCCTGTCGATTGAACTTGACTTGTGCCTGTCTTTTGAAAGCCTAGTTTTCTCTCCCTTTTCAAAAATGTTTTAGATTTCTGAAATTGGCAGCTATGGCATAGTAATAACAGCTGTAATTGATACTTTTCGAAAACATTAATGTTACAGAAGGATCTGTCAATCATATTAAACTAGAGAAAGAACAAGTTAAAAAATGAGAATCAACTCACAACTTCTAGAGCTTGCTAACTGTAGGAAGCTATATATTACAAAGAAATGATCATAGGAGAGAGAACAGGATATCAAAGCCTTATTTTTTAATTTAACTTTTCACTAAGGTATAGTTGATTTACAATGTTGTGTTGATTTCTGCTGTACAGCAAAGTGACTTAATTATACAAATACATATAAACACATACTTTTTCATACTCCTTTCCATGATGGTTTATCACAGGCTATTGAATATAGTTTCCTGTGCTGTTCAGAAGGACCTTATTGCTCATCCATTCCATGTACACTAGTTTGCATCTGCTAAAACTCCCACTCTTTCTCACCCCGGCTTCCCTTTATCAACCACGTGTCTGTTCTCTATGAGTCTGCTTCTATTTTGTAGATAAATTCATTTGCATTATTTTGGATTCCACATATAACTGATATCATATGGGATTTTTCTCTTCCTGACAGACTTAGTATGATAATCTCTAGTTCCATCCATGTTGCTGCAAATGGCATTATTTTGTTCTTTTTTTTAATGGCTAAATAGTATACCATTGTGTATATGTACCACATCTTCTTTATCCATTCTTTTGTCAATGGACATTTAGATTCTTTCCACGTCTTGGCTATTATGAACCATGCTGCTATGAACATAAAGGTGCATGTATCTTTTTGGATTACAGTTTTGTCCTGATATATGCCCGAGAGATCCCCTGGAGAAGGAAATGGCAACCCGTTTCAGTATTCTTACCTGGGAAATCCCATGGTCAGAGGAGCCTGGAGGGCTGCAGTCCACAGGGTCGCATCAAGTCAGACACAACTGAGTGACTAACACACACACACACACGCCCAGGAGCAGGACTGCTGGATCATACATACGGCACCTCTGTTTTAGTTTTTTGAGGACCCTCCATATTGTTTTCCATAGTGGCTGCACCAACTTACATTCTCACCAACAGAGTAGGAGTGTTCCCTTTTCTCCACATTCCCTCCAGCATTTATTATTTGTAAACTTTTTAATGATGGCCATTTTGACTGGTGTGTGGTAGAATCTCAGTTAGTTTTGATTTGCATTTCTCTAGTAATTAGCAATGTTGAGCATCTTTTCATGTGCCTGATGGCCATGTGGATGGTCAAAGCCTTGTTCCCGGTTATGCTATCACACACCAGCCAAGTGTATATGACTAGAAACTCAAAGTTTGAAATTTTTTCTTTCTGTCTTTCATTCTGTCTTTCTCTTCTCTCTCTCTCTCTTTTTCTTTGTCCAGTCTGTGGTAGCAGCTTTAAATATAATATACAGAATCTCAAAATATCAGGTGAAAGTGCATTTTATGCATGTACGGAATCAATCAGTACCTTAGATCATTAATTTCATGAAAATAAATATTTGAAAATATTGAATTATGGAATGCATGCTTAGAAGCAATATCCTTTGAATAAAAGATTTAGCATAAACTCTGAAGTACTTGGTGGACTCATAAAGAGGAGTGTCCTCTTTTTCAAACTTTTTGTGTTATAATAAGAAGGTAACCATTAAATCAAATAGATCTGAATGTCCAATATGGCTCTGCCATTTGTAAATCATGTAAACTTGGACAAATTACTTAAATTTCTGATTTTTTAATTTTGTTTCTTTGAAATGAAAAAAAAATATTACTTTTATATGGTGATGAGAATGTTAAACAAATGTTGTAAGTATAAAGTTGACCATTCAACTTTTAACATCTAATATAAAAGCAAAAATTAGCACTTCCTTTTCTCTCTGAAAATCTTTTACATTCCCTGGGTTTAAGTTTTGCAATATGTGAAATGAATGTAGCATAATAGACTATTTTCAACCTAACAAACTCAGAATTCTCCAACTAGCTGATTCAACAGCTAATGTGGACTTATCTACCTGCCTTGTATTGCTCACATATGTGATACTTCTGTTAGCATACCAATATTACTTTAGAGACAGAACAAATCAGGTTCCCATACATTTTATCAGTGTCTGTAAGGGGCAGGAAAAACTGCAGAAATTGATACTAAAAATTGGACAAAGTTTAGATTTCTTTAAATATCTCTGTAAAGGAAGAGATTGTTGCCAAATTAGCCTACAGCATTTTCCATGAATTTCCATCTTTCCATCATTATTTTAACAGCATTCCAGTAACTCTTAGCATTACTTACTACCAGGACTGGATTCTCTTTGGTTAGAATGTGCTCCTGGGTTATTTTTTCTTTTACTGAAAATTAGTTTTTAGCATCAGCATTCGTCAACCATGATTCAGATATCATCCTGCCCTTTAGAGATCTTTTAAAGAGCAATTATCCAATAGTGGAAACTAAAGAGGAGATCATTCAGCTCTGCCTAGAATGTGGTGGAAATTCCTGTGGTTTCAGACCTTTGTGGCCTGAAAATGGAGGCTTTCATGTGGCCTTAGCATTCCCAGGGACTGCTGATTCTTTTGGGAACTCTATGTGACTCAGTGCCCTGATGGGCCATTTCAAGCACTTACCAAACAGTTGGTACATATTGATAAAATGAATTTAAGTTTCATTACTATTCCTTACCTCTGCTCAACTTCAAGATGAGGAAGACTTAATGAAAATACAGCATAGAAAGGAAGATGAGCAGACTTTAATGTCCAAAACTTCACTGAAATAGAGCATACTTTGAACACAGAATCAATTTGTTATTAGCAGAATTGCTCTGGCTTTTAGGCTAAGTATGGAAGATGACAAAGTTATGTACCATGCAAATCAGGCCTAAGAAAATCTTGACATCCTAGAAGAAATAGAAGTAGAGGATAAGAGAGAGAGAAACAAAAGAAAGTGTTGTGCATCAGTTTCTCAGTCATGTCCAACACTTTGTAACCTCACAGACTGTAGCCCGCTGGGCTCCCCTGTCCATGGACTTCTCCAGGCAAGAATACTAGAGTGTGTAGCCATTCCCTTCTCCAGAGGATCTTGGACCCAGGGATTGAACCTGGATCTCCTGCATTGGCAGGTAGATTCTTTATGGTCTGAGCTACTAGGGTGGTACAGGATAAGAGAGAGAGGAAAAAGGGGTGGAAATTAACAGTAGAAACTTGATATTTGCATGGCCTTGGGAAAGTCACCCTCTCGAAATACAAATGAATATTTATTGATTTATTTATACTCTATAAAGTAAATTTGACACACAACCTGTGAGTTCTGTTTCTGTTTTCTCATTCTGCTCAACTTCACTTTATCTTAAGACTCTACTGTATTCTTGCCTGAAGAACCCCAAGATCAGAGGAGCCTGGCTGGCTACATTCCATGGGGTAGCAAAGAATTAGACACCACTGAGCAACTGAGCATGCTTATGCTGATTATTTAGAGATTCTTTCTTCTAGCTAATGAAGGCCTTCTTTTATGTTTTGTGGCCATGAGGAGCAACAAGGACAATTCATTACACTAGAAAGAAAGGTAGATTTGCAATCAGGAGATATTACTGCTTCTTCTCTAGCTTGGCCATCAGCATGCATATCATGTAGTCTGGTGGGGTCTAGTTTTCCTACATGAGGAAGCAGTTCAACCCTCCAAAAGCAAATTCATCAAAGCATTGTTTTGTTGAAAATCTAACTTGATGTAAGTATTAATAGACATTCATACATATAATCTTCTTTGATGATGATTCATATTTTAATAGATATAAATCTCATTATTAAAAGAATATTCTTGAATATATTTAATCAATATCAAACTTGCAAAAAAAAACAGTTTTAAAGGGTTGTTCAGTTCTTCAAACTTGAAGATTATTGGATGACTAGTTTTCTCTTTGATTTTATTTTCTGATTATAACAGAAAATTCATTTCATATGTGATGCCATTTTATATTGATTTCTTTTTTCATATTTTTAAAGTCGTTTCCAGTTTGTCCTACACTTCAGCATTTTTAGGATTCTTCCCACATTTTGCTGATTTTAAAAATTTCCATATTTTCCTATTTACTTACCAGAAAAGAATTGTTCGCTTTATTTAGAAAATTTACAATGTCTAATATTAATCTGACTGGTTTTAGCTGTGTTTGAAGATTTTTGCTAAGGGTCATGAGGCTGGTTTTCATTTTGCTGTCACAATAGCTAATGAAGAAGCCATCACTTTTCTCTGTTCAGCTCTCTACTACTGGATCTTGAAAACTGGTGCAGAGCTAGGGGCCCCTCTGCTGGTGAAGAGACAGGAAATTCAGTGCAAAACACTGGCCTGTCAATCTCAGAGAAGCTTTGATGCAGAAGAGGAAGGAAGGCTAGCAGCAGGAGGAGGATTCGAAGGCATTTATGTCCTCAGATTAAAGTTCCACGTACCTCACTTTAACCTTCCTAATTTATCTCATCTGAATTGCTATGGACTTTAGAAGTAGACTCAAGTATACATTTAAGTAAAACCTGAATTAAATGAGCTGGTTGTTCAGTTAAATGATACTTTGGGCAATGGACCTCTCAGCAAATCAGTCTCAGAATATTAATTTTGGTCATAAAATAAAAAGCTCTCTAATATTTAAGGTTTTTATGACTGAAATCCTCATCCCTCTAAGAATATATTTTATATTTTCTAAAATAGTAATTTCATGACCTTTCCCCAGCGATTTATTGATGCATTAGCAAAGAGTTCCTGAGTGCCCACCATGTGCCAGATATCACTTTGTAGACTGGAATGCATTTTGCTAAGATATTTACAATAGCATTTTAAAATATTTCAGGCAGCATGGCAGAAATCAGCATAAAGTGCAGGAAGAGGGAAAAAAAGGATGATATTGGTTAATTCTACTATCTCAGTAGAAATGGGAATTGTAGGAGGTGGGATGGTGTTTGGAAAAAATTTCACAGAAGAGGTGCCTAAAGAGATGGCTTTTGCAAGTTGAAGGTGGGAAAGTGAATTCAAGAGGAAAGAACACCAAGCATAAAGAAATATACAATATGTAGTTAGTGTAATAAAGGGCAGATTGTGATGAGAAAATAGAGTAGAGAATAAGACAGTAGGCCAGTTAGGAAGAATCCTGAGAAGTTGTGCAAGGGTTTAGGTGGGAGAAAGCTAATAAACAATCCTGACCATAAGAATGCAATATTTTCAGAGCCGTGGTAGACATTAGAGTGGGCCAGGGGAAGATTTTGGCAGGAACCAGTGAAATGCTATTGTGTTAGGTCATTATGACCTAATGGGGTCACTCCTGATGGCCCCAGGCATAAACCTGTTAGTAGCCATCAGGGATGAACTAACGCAATAGCTGTCATATTGCCATGTGCAGGCTGATGAGACACGGAGGAGGTGTTCAAAGACGACACTTGGTTTCTAACATGGCCCAGCATCATGAAGAAAGGAGACTAAAAGCAGTAGCAAGTTTTATGGGGAAGAAAGTCTTTTCTAATTTTGTTATGTTGGTTATAAAGCCCTGGGATATACTGGCAGAGCTGACGTACTAACCACTGGTTACTGACCTAGCTTTAGAATGGTCTCAGACTTTCAGGATTCAGCTGTGATTATTAGACACAATCACATTCTTTGAAGATAAAGACTTTCAGGTAATTGTCTGAATTGCATACTTACTTTTACTGCTTATTTTTTTATTCCTGCCTCTTATCTTCTCTTGTTAAAAAGGAAAGGAGAGGTACATCCTAGCTAGAAGATAAATCCTCCCAATGTTAGACATCTGGAGAGCATTTCTTGTATTCTGCTAACAGAGGGGAAGAAGAATAGAAGTTCAACTCAATGGCCTGTAAATCCCCTAGGCTAATAGACTGTATTTGTTATTCTGCTGTTCAGTCGCCAAGTCACATCTGACTCTTTGCCACTCCATGGACTGTATCCCTTCAGGCTCCTCTATCCATGGGATTTCCCTGGCCAGAATACTGGAATGGGTTGCCATTTCCTTCTCCAGGTTATCTTCCCAACCCAGAGATCAAATCTGCATCTCCTGCATTGGCAGGCAGAGTCTTTACCACCATGCCACCTGGGAAGCCCATAGACTATGTTAATTCTGGTCAAAAAAGAATATGCACTTTCAAGGAGATCCCAAAGTATTCCAACAGTTGAAAACAGTGAGATGAGCAGGGTTGACTTTTTTCTCAAGAATACTGCTTGTACTCATGGTTTTTGTCAGTCACCACCAGATGTGTCTAGCCGAATCTCTCTCCATTCCATTCTAAACACTGTTACTTCTATATACATTCCTATGTTATTAAAACTAGTGTTTTTACTATTTTTAGAGTTCTCCTAATTTAGTCAGTAGTCTAATGACCTTCTGCTTTTGTTGGTTAGTCATTAAATCATGTTCAACTCTTTTGCAACTCCATGGACTGTAGTCCACCAGGCTCCTCTGTCCATGAGATTTTCCAGGCAGGCATAGTGGAGTGGGTTGTCATTTCCTTCTCCATGGATCTTCCTGACCCAGGGATCAAACTCTCATCTCTTGCATTGGCAATGGATTCTCTACCACTATATCATTAGGAAGCCAATGACCTTCTACAGGGAGATTAATATACTAGTGAAAGCAAAGTATACTAGTTAATGTACAGAATATGATGCTATAAAAACAAAAAGACATTAGAATAATTACTCCCACAGATAGAGGTTTTATTTATTACTCAATGAACAGCCAAAACTTGACAGGGACCCATGGTGGGCAGGCAGCTCTGCTCTAGAAGGTGTTCAGAGTTCCAAGTTTATTCTGTCTCTGTTTCTCCATCACTCCTAAGTATTTAGGTCTTCTCTGTATAATTAAATCTGCTACCTTAACAGCCCATGTTAATGTTCCAGTATTATGTAATTATGTTACTAAGAATGAGAGAAGAGGAGGAGATACCAGAGGAAATAAACAAAGATGACATTTCTAAGAATAAGTAAGTAGAATATTATATCTAGTATTTCACAATATTTTAAAAATCCATATCTAATATCTTTTGGTAATGTCAAAATAAATAATTATACAAAAGCTTAGAGAATATAAGATGATTACATGGACCAACAGTGTATAGAGAGAGCTGGGGATTGAATTAGGTAAAATGAAAAAGCTGAATTAAATACATCAAGACCTCATGGCTTTATATTTGATTTGTTGCATGTGGAATCATTCAATGGGATTAAATTTTAGATTCAGGAGAAGATTTGGAGAAACATCCTGTCAAATTTAGTTCTTCCCTCATACCTAATTGAGGCAGAAATCATATTGCATCAAAAATTCCCCAGTCATTCTGCCTTTCTGGATCATGGCTATCCTCCAAAGAGTGAGTTAAAGTAATTAATACAGAGTAAAGTTTTAAAAGCTCTAACTTGAAAGTCAAGGAAAGAGATAATAGGAGGAGAGAGAGATACCATTTTAAGAGAGATTGTTTTCAAAATTATTATTATTTTAGAATGAAAGCATATTTATTCCCTAAAAGAACCAGTAGAAGAGAGATTGAAAATATAAAAAAGACATAAATGAAGTGAAAGGGAGAAAGAGAGGGAAGAAACTAGAGAGAAGAAGGAAAAACTTTGTGTCCAGAAGGGAATTCTTGAAGTGTTGAGCTAAAAAGGATAGATGAAGGGGAAAGTTTAACAGTTAAGGGAAAGAAAGACATCTTTCTCTAGAAAGAGATGAATTTCCACTCAAGAAAATTTCACCATTCATCTCAACACCCTCCTTCAAAGATGATAAAACTGATAGTTAGGTGATGCAACCAGAAAATATCTGGGATAGATGGTTTTGTTCTTTATAGTGATTTACCTGTTGGTAATAATTTTGTCTTTTTTTTTTTTTAGTTCTTTCCAGGTCCTACTTGCCCTATTTAAATTTTTGTGCCCTGAGTCAATCATGAGTTTCTAATGAAACTAGTTGAATAAATTGTTATGGGGCAGTGAGATTATGCTTCTTTTAGCATTATCTCCTGGTCACTTATTTTTTGTCTTATTAATTATGCTCTCTCATAACTTATTATATTTGTAAGTCAGACATGACCTAACTCTAAACTCTCAAATCCCTCCCTGATATCAGAGAGTATATAGACAGTGCTCAGGCTGAGAAGTTCCGGATGCTCAGTGCAGCATCCAGGGAAAACACACCATGTTTTATCATTATAAAACATGATCTCTACTTTCAAATACAATGAAAACTTATTTTTCTTTTTTCAAAAAAGTAAGTCTAGCCTCATTGTATTGAACCTCATCCCAGTGACTCAGTTTTTTGTAGGCTTGCTCATCAGTCCTGTTGTTTCCCATTCACTGACAACCGAAATGCTCACTATTTAGTCTACCCCAAGGGACTTCTTGAGAAATATCAGGAAGCAGCAAATGAGAGCTATTGGGACCCAACCCAGACTCTGCTTTTCCAGATCACTGTCTATAAAATCTTGAGTGTCATGAAGAGAGCTCTGTTATGTTTTTCTTAATGGAGTAAGATAAAACAATCATAAAAGGGAAAGAAACTGACCACATAATATACTTTTCTAGCCAGGATTGTTACACTTTTCAAAGTCACTAAAATGTCACCAGGAGAGAATCTGCAACTGCTTTCCATCAGTATCTAGCATCTTTATAATGCTGAGATTTCAATTCTCAGCCATGTGGTAGGGTTAGCTTCATGTGCAACCAGTTGAACTGTTATTCCTGGGGACTCTGGGCTGACTTTTATGACATGCAATTTTTGTCTGAAGGAGGCCCATATAAGAACTTCATCAAATGGCTCAGAGAAATACACAACCTTTTGTACTATTTTTTTCCAGCACTCCTGGGGGTATGTCAGTACAGAGCACCCTGATAAGCAAATGGAGCCTAATCAAACTTAGAAGCTTTTGCACAGCAAAGCAAACAATCAACAGAATGAAAAGACGGTCTACAAAATGGGAGAAAATATTTGCAAACAATGCAATTGACAAGTGGTTAATATCCAAAATATACAAACAGCTTACAACACAATATATTTTAAAAAATAATAAAAAATTGGGCAGACCTAAATAGTCAACTCTCCAAAGAAGAGGTACAGATGGCCAATAGGCACATGAAAAGATGCTCAACATCACTAATATTAGAGAAATGCAAATCAAAACCACAAGGAGGTATCACCTCATGCAAGTCAGAATGACTGTCATCAAAATCTCTACAAACAATAAATGCTGGAGAGGGTGTGGAGAAAAGAGAACTCTCCTTACATTGTTGATGAGAATGCAAATTGGTGAAGCCACTGTGAAAAACAGTATGGAGTTTCTTTTAAAAAGCTAAAATAGAGTTACCATATGATCCAGCATTCTCACTCCTGGACATATATCCAGAATAGACAAGAACTCTAATTCAAAAAGATACATGTAGCCCAGTGTTCATAGCAGCACTGTTTACAATAGCCAAGACACAGAAACAACCTAAGTTCCCATCACAATTGGTTGAAAAAGATGTGGTACATATACATAACAAAATACTACTCAGCCACTAAAAAAGAATAACATTGTCAACTTCCATGACATGGATGGACCTAGAGAATATGATGCTAAGTGAATTGAGTTAAACAGAGAAAGACAAATCTATGATATCACTAAGGATGTGGATCTAACAAATAATACAAATAAATACGAGTAAAATAGAAATAGACTCACAGATATGGAAAACAAATTTATGGTTATCAAAGGGAAAGGGGTAAGGGAAGGGACAGATTAGGAGTTTGGGATATCTGATACATATTACTATAAACAAAATACGTAAGCAACAGGGAATGACTGCATAGCACAGGGAACTATATTCAATATCTAGTAAATAATGGAAAATAATCTGAAAAAATATATATGTAAAACAGAATCACTTTGCTGTACACCTGAAACTAATACAACACAGTGAATCAGCTATATTTCAATTTAAAAAATTAACACTTAATCTAAAAAGAATTTAAAATATTAATAATGTTTAATACTGATTACATGTTGAAATGATAACATTTTGGACATATTATGTTATCTATAAATATTACTAAAGTAATTACATCCCCCCCAAAAAAATTTACAGAGTACCATGTTGTCCCCTTCTGTCAGAGAAAGGCCCCAGCTGGACTATACCCAGCCATCAATTTCAGTTTTCTGAGTATTTGGATTTTTTTCTTTTATTGTTTATTGATGCTAAGATTAGTTAATTTTTTTAAAGAAAATGATAAAGAAGAAAATCAAAATTACCCTAGCTATAGCTATCCATCAATAATTATTTTAAAGATATGAGTTTAACTCTCTTCTCTCCATCTTTTTTCCTTTTACTTAAAATAACAGAGACTATGGTACATTACAAGAAGTGCATAGGTCAGGGTGGTGTGACAGGAATTTGGGGATATGAATAGCAGTCATATATGTTCAACATTTTTTCTCTCCCCAAAACATAACAAGAGGCTTTAGAGAAAAGAAATATCTTTTACTTATGAATGGAGCTTATAAACAAATCAAAATGAAAAATAACGTTTTAAAACTCTTGAGCCATATTGGCAGAGTGCTGCAATAATATTGAGAATGTGCTGGGAACACTCAAAAAAATACAACTGGTAAAGAATATAAGTAGTGTGCACACACATATGCAATTGAACATGCATATATGCACAGCTGGCTTCCCTGGTGGCTCAGACGGTAAAGAATCTGCCTGCAATGCAGGTGATCCAGGTTCAACCCCTGGATTGGGAAGATACCCTGGAGATGGAAATGGCAACCCACTCCAGTGTATCTTGCCTGGAGAATTCCGTAGACAGAGGAGCCTGGTGGGCTACAGTTCATGGGGTCACAAAGAGTTGGACATGACTGAGTGACTAACACTTACTTATGCACAATTATATATTTATATGAAAGTAAAGGTTGCTCAGTCATGCCCAACTTTTTGCGACCCCATGGACTGTAACCCACCAGGCTTCTCTGTCCATTTATTTCTCCAGGCAAGAATACTGGAGTGAGTTGCTATTCCCTTTTTCAGGGGATCTTTCTGACCCAAAGATCAAACTCGTGTCTCCTGCATTTCAGGAAGATTCTTTACCATCTGAGCCACCAGCTAAGCCCAATATATATATATATATATATATGTATATACATGTAAACTCTAGGAGTTGGTGATGGACAGGGAGGCCTGGCATGCTGTGATTCATGGAGTCACAAAGAGTCGGACACAACTGAGTGACTGAACTGAACTGATATATATATCAGTCTTTTGATTCCATGGCTGCAGTCACCATCTGCAGTGATTTTGGAGCCCAAATATATATATATATATATAAAGGTCCATACAAAGGTCCATTTTCTCCATAAGACATCACTAAGAGACATAGTAAGAGATAAGATTTTGTACCTACAATAGTAGAAACAGGTAAAGTTGTTTTTTGTTTTTGCTATCTTCCTATCCTTTGCTTGTCCTATCCTCCTTTTCACTCTTAATCTGCAACCTCTCCACCACTTCTGCAAAGGAATTTTCATCATGTTTGTTGACTCAATGACTTGGCTCACAAGGTCCTTTCTAAAACATACCATGATTCAGACCACTTTTTCTTCAAATTTCCTTTGTAATCTACCTGCATCTGAATCAACTACTATGGGCTGGAATTATGCCTGTGCTTTGAAAGAAACAGAGCAAGAGAAAGTTCACAGCATTATTTACATCTTAAATCCAATTGGCCCCAAAGACTTCTCTACTCCTGGACATCTAAGATAAAAAAAAAACTAATAAATCCTCCTACTTCAGCTAGCTTGAGCTGGATTTCTATTGACTTCCAAATCAAATAATTAACAATAATATAAAAATGAGACCAAGATTTTAATGTTGGAAATAACATACTCCGAAAAAAGAACAAATTCAGATAGAATAAACTAAAGATGCTTTGAAGGGAGAAGTAAAAGGGAGATCCATTAGTCACACATTAGGAAAAATGATGGTTGAACTTTAAACTGGGTTGCAGTCCATGTGCACATAAAACCAGGAAGGGTAAAGAACTTGGTAGAAAAATCTCAGGATGTTGGGATATGTAAGTTGGTTAGTTGTATCTCATGGTCTTCAGTAGAATTCTTATAGAAAAGAACCAGTTTCCATGTAAGGTATCATGTCTGACATTGGAAAGAGTATTGCATGCAGTCCTTTCTGTTTAGAAGAAATGCCATTTTCTATCCGATGCCAACATTCCCAGAGAATGGAAAATCAAGCTTTGGTCTTCAAGAGTCAAACAAAACATTTTTCTCTAAGGTTATGTGCAAATAGACCATCCAGCAATAGGTACAGTGGGGATTAATTTTTGGATTCAGGAGTTTATATAAAACTGTATTATGTTGATTCCTCTTACTCAACCCCCTCCCCCCCCATTATCTCCTGCTCTTGACTCCACAAGGCAGAGGGAATAATTGCTTCCATTTTGTGGGATGCATCCTTGTGACAGGAAAATGTTGGACTATGCTCTTGTCAACCCTGCCTATTATTTTACATTATATCTAGGTACAACAAGAATGAATGCCATTACTCTGAGGGCTATAGGAAAAGATGGAAAGGATCAAAGACTACTGCTTAGAAAAATAAATCACTACCTGATTCATATTCTACAATTTCAGATTTATAACATTTCAGCAATTACTTCTTAATTTATAGTTTTTACCATAAACAAACTAACTGTCTAGTAGGGTGAGATGTTTATACCTGAGAAACTTCAAACAATTTTGTACAACAGCCTAAGTGTTTTTTGTTTGTTTGTTTTTAACTGCAAAGCAGTCCTTAGGACTGTAAAATCTAGCCAGCTGAAATAGACGGTTTCCTGTCCACTATTATTTCCAATTAAAATGCCCTGGGTTATGTCACTGAATCGCCAGAGATGAATACAATTATCTCAGGGAGCATAACAATATGTTGCCAGTTGTGAGACTAAGGAATTCACACTTATTATAAATGATTTAGGGGCTTCCCAGGTGGTGCTGGTGGTAAAGAACCCACCTGCCAATGCAGGAGACATGGAAGAGACACAGGGTTTGATCCCTGGGTTGAGAAGTTTCCCCTAAAGAAGGGCATGGCAACCCACTCCAGTATTCTTACCTGGAGAATCCCATGGACAGAGGAGCCTGGCAGACTATAGTCCATGGGGTCACAAAGAGTCAAACACAATGAAAGCGACTTAGCACACATGCATGTATAAGCTATGTAAACTTACCCAAGGACAGATTATTGCCCACCTTAGACAGGTAGCATGTGAAGTTTTCTATATACTCACACTCACTGTATTTTCTTTGCCTATCCTTGGAATTTTAATGGTGTTCTCCCTGAGCCCCTATGTTTTGAAAGGTTTTTCAGTGGTTTTATGTTTCATCAATATTTAACCGTAAGATACAGGATGATCAAGAGCTACATTTGATGTAAGTTAGCATGAAAGTCTCCTCAAAATTCTTTACCTAAAATTGGAGTCAGATAGCAAATGTGTTTCCTAACTGTTTTCTTAGAGGGGATAACAGTAGTATGATTGTGTGTATGTGCGTATGTGTGTAAATGATTCTATTACATGACTGCTAATTTTATGTGTCAGCTAGAGTAGGGCTATGGTGCCCAGCTGTTTAGTCAAACAGAAGTCTAGGTGTTACTTTGAGGCATTTTTAGACGTGATTAATATTTACAATCAGTTGACTTTAAATAAAGGCAATTACTTTCTATAATGTGGGTGGAGCTCATTTAACCCATTGAAGACCTTAAGATCAAAGACTTGATGTTCTGAGAAGAAGGAATTCTGCCTCACAACTGCAAAAATAGAAACTTTGCCCAACTTGTCAGCCTGTTGGCCTGCCCTCTAGATTTCAGACTTGGTCAGCCCCTTTAATAGCATGAGCAAATTCCTTAGAATTTCTCTCTCAGATTCACTATATAAAAGTATATACACTCAAAGGTATATAAATCATATATATATATATGTGTATAGACTCAGATATGTATATATTTAAATTTGTATATTTTTAAGCATATAAGTTCATATAAGTAAACTTATCTATAACTATGTTTATGTAAGTATGTAAATATATATACTTGAGACAGACACACACACACATATATATAATATTGTAAAACAATTTGGTAGTTTCTTAAATGTCAAATGTACATCAACCATGTGATCTTGCCATTCCATGCTTGATATTTACTTAATAGGAAGGAGAGACTATGCTTAGAGACCTTGTACATGAATATTTATAATAGTTCTATTTGCACTATCTGAAAACTAGAAATAACTGTTCTTCTACAGGTGAATCATTAAGTAAACTGTGGTAAAAGTCAAACAATAAAATATACTCAGCAATAAAAGATGAAAACAACTATTCATGCATGGTACTAACAGATGAATTTCAAAATAATTAACCTAAGTGAAAAATGCCAGTCAAAAATTAATATGTACTATGTAATGTCCTTTATTCTCAAGTCTAGTATATCTATGAATTTACACTTCCCAGACTTGTATATGGCTTCCCTGGTGGCTCAGATGGTAAAGAATCTGCCTGCAATGCAGGAGACCCAGGTTCAATCTCTGGGTCAGGAAGATCCCCTAGAAAAGAAAATGGCAACCCCCTCCAGTATTCTTGCCTAGAGAATCCCATGGGCGGGGGAACCTCGTGGGGTACAGTCCATGGGATCTCAGAGTTGGACATAACTGAGAAACTTTCACTTCGCTTTACTTCAGACTTGTATATTAAGGGTATAAGATACTATGTTGCTTTTACATGATAATTGTTGGTTTATAACTGTGTTTCTCCCATTCTCGTTTAACTCTAAATTGTGTAAGGAAAATGAAAAAGAAATTCATATTCCTTTTCGATTGTTCTTATTACTTTACCAGATATGTAGTAGGCTTTTAGTAAATACTGGCTACTTTAATTTCTGAAATATAGCATCTTCCAAATTATTATGGATAAATGATTTATCTATTGCTTTTAAAAAAATGATTCAAACTCTAGTCCATTAAGCTGTAACAACTATTCTAATTAAGTTTCAAATTCAAGGACATAATACAAATTCTGCCACTAGGAAAGGAGAGGGTCTTACAGGCAAATGGGGAATGGGAGTTGATCTCACTGTAACATTTTGTATGACATTTCTCAATTCATTCAAATGTTGAATTCACAACTTTGGATTTTCCCTCCGCTCATAGAAACAACCAGATGACAACACTGGTTGTCTTCATTAGTACCCACAGAGACCCTCCAAGATTCCCCGACACTATGCAATCCTCAAGACATGCGATTGGCTGATGTAAATGCCAAGTATTGTTTGTAACACAGGCGTAGGATTGTGGGTGCCACAAACCCTTCTGTGGCTTTAGAATGACTGTTGTTTTAAGAAATGCCCTTCTCTGTGACCTGCCTGCCATTTCAAAGAGACTGTATGTCAGTCACCATCAAGCAGACTTGGTATTAACATAGATGAAACAGCTGAGCCAATGACCAAATTACTGGAAACTAGGATTCACTGTGGTGAAGTGTTCTGCACTCAAGAGAAAAGGAGCCTTTAGAAAAGACTGTGCAATTTGCAAATCTTGGTTGAGAATGTGCCCTTTGAGATTTTCTTGTGGAGCTGAGTTTTATGAACTGCTAAAAACAGAACCCTAAATAATACTTGCTGTGATCATAATAATTTTTTTTCCTTATAGTGCAGAAATCAAGTTCTAAGTGCCATCAAATCCACTCATCTCTCAAAATACCCTGGGTTTGCCATTTTTGAACATAGTTTTACCATGTTACTTCTTCTTCCATTCTTTGGTATTTTTTTTTTTTAAAAAAACTTTTTTAAAGTTAATCAAGTTCATGGTAGCAAAACTGAGTTGGCAGAGCTTACTGATAAAGATCATCTTATTTTTATACAGTCTCCTTTATTTAAAGAAACAAAAACTCAAATACTGGGACTTCTTAATCTTGATGAATATCTTAAAATAAGAAAGAAAGAAGCACTGTTTTCCATCTTTCTGGATAACAGTCCAACATTCACACATTCAGTTACTAACAACTTATAACCAACTATGTGTGAGGTACTGAGGTGTGAGTGTGTGTAAAGGAAGAAGCTTTAACCTAGCAAAGAGAGAAGTCAGGTAAAATATACATACTTAGAATGTCAACAGTGCTGAAATTACATAGGAGTCCATATGCAGAGGTTCTCAACTGCTTTCTATCCCTAACACACGTCAATGATGATACAATTCCATCAGTAATGGTTGCTTCTGAGGACAAAAATGAGGGGACATGGGAGTAAAGAAAACAGTGTATGCATATATAACAAGATATATAGGAACAACTAAATCTCACTCATATGGCTAGAACACAGAAGGTAGGAAAGGAATAGCAGGGTGTTAATGGCATGGAGACCCCCATTGACTACAAATTCTGAACCATCTTATATGTCATAGTAAAAAGTCTGTGTTTGGTAAATGAGAAACATGAAAGGATTTTACATAAAGATAACATGATATTCTTATTTAGAGCTTCTATCAGGTGGCAGTGTAGAGAATATTTTTAAGAAGTGCAGATTAAGCTAAGACATGAATAAAGCTGAAATATAGTTTCAAAGGCATGACACCAACATAAGTCTGATACTGCTTTTATTTCCTGAAGACAACAGCCATGAGATCAAATCCAATTGTGTCTCCAAGTTATAGAGTTATGAACAAAGTCTTCTTTACAGTTAAGCTAGAGAAATTTGGGTACTTATCTACTAATTACTTTGATAGAGAAAACCATGAATTTTCTTGCATTTTTCAGAATAACAAAAACTAATATTGTGAAATATTCATCTTATCTGTGAGATAAGGATGGAGAGTTCAATTTCTCCCATATTCTGGAGAGGTGCAGAGTGAGGAATCACTAGTGTTGGTTTCCAGGATCTCTCAGAGACAACATTTTGCCTTCCAAAACGAGGATGTGAACTCTGCCAAATAGAACCCATAGTGTCTGGCTGTTCTCTATCTGGAAAATGAGATAATTCCAATTTTGCAAAACTATTATAAGAATTATAGAAAATGCATTCAAAGTGCATAAAATAATACCTATTTTATAGTGGATCTTTAATTATAATTCAATATTTGTACATATTATTCATTAAATTCTGTAAATTATTCTTGTAAAAAGAAGCTAGGCACCCCAGGAACACCTGGGATAAGGATGTATAGAAATCTAAAGGGAGAAAGAATGTGAGCAAAGAGGATTCAATTATGTTATTCACAATATTTCATCAAATATGACAGAACTTCCTGATTATTCTGGAACATATGGTTTTTTTAAACGTGTAGTAGCAAAAGATGTGAGGGTGAGAGTTTCTGGAGCAGATAAGAGTCTGTGTGGAGAGCTATGGTGTCCATCAGGATGGTAACTATCAGAAGAGATTAGCAGGCATCTAAGGAAGATAGCAGAGGTTGAAAGCACCACCAGTGGAAAGATAAATGTCAAGAAACTTAGAAATGAAAGGTAAAGTCCAATGTTATCTTATCACTGGAGTTGCTGAAAGATGGTCATAGTGTTCCTATAAAGTTTTCTGGAACTAAAGTAGTCAAAGGAGGTACAGAAGGAAGCCTGGGAAATGCTGTGCAATGACAGACACTGGAGAAATCTGCTTTAGGAATCCCTTCAGCAGATGAAATAAATCTCAGTCTCTACAAGGCAGACCATATGCTTGCTAATTGCAGCCAAACAGTAAGTCATTCCCAAACTTCCAAGTTTGGCATGAAAAATTTGAAGCTCAATTGTGCTTTATATTCAGAATTTTAACCCTTGCAAACCTCTGAGATTTTTCTCTACAAAGTCAATCTTTTTCACCACCATTGGATTAATGTCTTTATATGGAGAATACACAATTTTTTTGTGTATTTACTTTACTACTTTTCTTGGAAACTCCAAATTTAAATTCCAGAAGAGCATTCACTCTTCCATTCATTCACTCAACCAATGGGCTAAGTTCTGTGACAGCATCTAGGGATAACTTGATGAAAAAGACAGTCCTGGTGTCTATCCTTATAGGACACTGCATTCTAGTAAAGGAGAGTAATGTTAAACAATTAATCACACAATTAATTAACCATATAATGTTCATTGAGATAAAATGCAGGGATACTAAGACAGTGTTTACCATTGTACTCATTACTATCATAAGCAACAGAAAGCTATTACACAATTAAAGACAGAACCTACACTGATTATATTTGCTTTTTCTTAAAGACTCTCCTGGATGACGTCTTCAAAATTGTTTTCAAACATTTGCTGATTGAAACTCACTTTAGGTTGGCAAAATGCCATCATCCAACACCATTTACCTGGAAGCCACAAGTGTTCCTACTGCTACAAGGGAACAAACAGCTCTCAGCTATTGCCACCTCCTTCCCTGCCCCCACCTTTTGTGCTCCAGACATGCATATAAGGCTGTGTGCTTTGAATTTCCTAAACCCTTCTCTTTCTATAGAAACTCAAAACCTATCCAGGAGACAAGAACAGGGTAGATGACCCATAACACCTCCATCCTTCATCTCTCGGATCTGCATACAGACACTATGAAAACACATACATTTTCTCTACCTGCATGTAGATTAAAAAGTATCTTTCATGCATATCTGTTTATATAAATGATTAGATTTTTAATATTTCTTACTTCATTCTTTGTAAAAAAAATCTATAAACATAGACTTAATTATATCTAATATATTTACCTAAAATCATTAGCAAAAGGTTACTATAGATTATCTCTATTTAGATATTTAGATATAATATCTAATACCTATTATCTCTATCTAGATTATCAGATACATGAAGTCTCCAGTAACTGCAAGAGTTTTGAACAAACAATGAAGTTATTGATTGAGCCTTTTGATCCATTAATTGGATATTTTTAATTGCAATTTTCAACTATTTACTGACAGAGTGTTGAAAATCAGTTTATTTTTGGTACTTCACTCCATTTTCAGCACTGATCTTAATTCCATTTCTTTCTGCTTCTTTTGGATATATTTTTTCTTTTCCTAATTTCTTAAGATGAAAACTTAAATAACTAACTTGATAACTTTAAAGCTATAAAACTCCCCCAAACACTACTTGAGTTATACCATAATTTTATATTCCACATTTCAATTGCTCTTCATATAAAAATATTTTTCTTTCTTTCTGTGATTAGCATTTTATCCATGGTTTTTTAAATGTAGCATGCAAATCCCAGATATTTGGCCATTTTACTCCATTTTTTTTTTGATGTGTTCACGATTACTAGTTTACTTTCACGCTAGTCAGAAAACATAGTGTGCATTTTTATTTCAATTCTCTTTAATTTATTGAGATTTTTATAGCTCTAGAATATATTTGTTGAGTCTACCATGAACAGTCAAAAATTATGTTTGTTTATGTGTAAGTATATACAAAATGTATGTAAACTACTCTGAGTCTTTTTAAAAATTGGATTATGGTTTCTATCTTTCAGTTCTTTTATTTTTAACCTATATATATTTTCATATTGAACGTGGCTTTGCTGTACATAGCATGTAGTTGGTTCTTGTCTTTTTTATTTAAACTAAGAACCTCAGAGTTTTTTCATTGATGTGCTTAGAACAAAGGTTGGTAAAACATTTCTACAAAAGACCAGATCATAAATATTTTCATATTTCCAGTCCATTAGGTCTCTGTCATAATTAATCAGTTGTCAGTGTAGTGTAAAAGCAGCCATAATCAATATACAAACAAATGTGCAGGACTGGATTTGGCCCTTGGACTGTAATTTGCTAATCCCTGATTTAAATCATTGAAATTTAATGTGATTTTTGATACGTTTGAATTAAAATCCTCCCAGATGTTTTCTATTCATTTTATCTGTTCTTTGTTTTTTTCTTTTACTTTTTCCAGCTTCTTTTGGATTGAGTATTCCTTTATTATTTTGCTATTTTGTATTTATAATTAGCTTATTAGTTAGAATTATTTAAAAAGTAATGTGTGCTCTCAACAGATGTTCTTGAATTTGCGATTTATTGTTGTATAGTTGCTCAGTTGTGTCCAACTCTCCTGCCACCCCATGAATTGTAGCTCACCAGGCTCCTCTGTCCATGGAACTTCCCAGGCAAGAATACTGGAGTGGGTTGCCATTTCCTTCTCCAAGAGATCTCCCCAATCCAGGGACTGAACCCACATCTCTTATGTCTTCTGCATTGGTAGGCAGATTCTTTACCACTGAGCCACCTGGGAAGTCCCAAATTTGCAATATATGTATTTAAATAAATATGGTCTATATTCAAAATGGGCTTCCCTTGTGGCTCAGCTGATAAAGAATCTGCCTGCAATGTGAAAGACCTGGGTTCGATCCCTGGGTTGGGAAGATCCCCTGGAGAAGGAAAAGCTACCCACTCCAGTATTCTGGCCTGGAGAATTCCATGGACTGTATGGTCCATGGGGTTGCAAAGAGTCAGACACAACTAAGTGACTTTCACTTCACTGCATATTCTAATTACATTATGACACTTTTGCTGTAATCTAAGGAACTCAAACAGTATACTCCCAACACATTATTCCTATCCATTGCACTAATTTTTAGTACACTTTACTTTTATGTCATATGAACAGACAAATGTTGCTATTTTTCAGATAGTCATATTTAAGAGCAAAAAAATGAAGTAAAAATTTATTTTATATTCTTTTTATTTCTGTTATTTCCAACATTATTCATTTCTTTGTGTAGATATGCTATTTTTTGTTACTTGATACATGCTGGCTGGGATAGAGGGGAAAGGAGGAGGAATTTAATGTTTCTTTGATTCAACATCACTTTTAGTTGTGTTTAGGTACTTGTCTTTTGTCTCGTTCCTTCATCTAGAATATATTCCCCTCCCATCTCATTTTTTCTAACTTTCTGTATTTATGGTGTCTGTTCTGCAGCTTCAGTGTTGTGATTCCTCTTGCTTCTGATGTCTGTACCTAGTGGATGAATCTGTCTAAGAAGCTTGTCTCTGCTTCCTGGTGGGAGAGATGGTGCTTGCCCACTGGTTGTTGGGTCTGTCTAGAGGGCAAGGCCAAGTTAAGAGGTGTGACCAGAGGTGGCTGTGGGCTCAGGAACACTCTAGACAGCCAATCTACTGGTGGATGGGGCTGGGTTCCTGCGCTATTCATTGTTTGGGTGAGGTATCCCAGCATTGGAACCTATGGGCTGTTGGGTGGGGCCAGGTCTTGGTGTCAAAATGGCAGCCTCCAAAACACCTCACACAATGACAATGAGTGCTCCCTGGTATCTCTGTCATAAGTGTCTTCATTCCTATAGCAAACCAAAACCAGCCCGTTTCCCCTGGAGACCTTTCAAGACCAGCAGGTAAGCCTTCCTTAGGCTCCTAAAAAGTCATTGATTTTCCCCTAGGTCCTGGTGCAAATGAGACTTTATATGCACCCTACAAGAGTGGAGTTTCTGTTCCTCCTAGTCCTGTGGAGTTTTTGGAATCAAGCCCCACTGGCCTTCAAAGACAAATGCTCTGGGGCTCCTCCTCTTGATACCAGAGTTCTAGACTGCGAAGCCTGGTATGGGACTAAGAACTCTCAAACTTGTAAGAATCTCTATGATACAATTATCTTCCAGTCTGGGTCACCCACCCAGCAGGTATGGAATTTGATTGTATTGAATATGTGACCCTTCTACTCTCTTCTTTGTCTTTAGATGTGGAATATCTTTTCAGGTAGATGTCAGTCTTTTCTGCTGACGGTTGTTCTGCAGTTACCTGAGACTTTGGTGTTTTCATGAGAGGGTGAGCCCAAGTCCTTCTAACTCTGCCATCTTGAAAGTAGACTCATGTACTTGCCTTTTGAATGTATTAGTCTGATCCAGTTAGTAGACAGATATCTCAGAGTAATATGAAATAGGAATTCTTCATGTAAGAGTTGATTAACTATGAACAAGGAATTAAATATTACTAAGAGATAAGGAGACCTCAAAAGAATATCCTTGGGTTGAGGAGAGTATAGAAGAGTGGAAGTATTCAAGAGTGAAAAAAAAACATTGAACAGTGGTTGCTTCCCAAGGCTGGAATCCAATTGTTGTTGAAGTGTGTATGATTGTATCGCAACGAAGAGTGGAGAAATCTCTTGAGTTACACCCCAGCAAAAAATTTTCCACAGTTGGCACTGGAGTGTTTGTGGGATGAGGTTGGTGGGCAAGGAAGTATGAGCTGGAAATGGCATGCAGAAAATTCCCCTCTAGAGTACCAAAAGGCTGCCTTCAGTGAACAGGAAACCACTTTCTAAGGCGCTAAAGAAATTTGCTGTGAATCTGGGTTTTTGTGGGGTTTGAGGGGCAATTTTGAAGTTGCCGGAATGCTAGATAGGGCGTAAACTGTGTTCAACAGAAGGACACTGGGAAGCAGTGAGCTGAGGGGGAAGGAGGGTAGATTAAACACTTAGGGAAGCTGACTATGGAGCTTGCAGAACCAGGAAACTGACCTTTGAGAACAGTGTTCAACGTGGTCAAACCTGAAGTTTTCATGTAATTCAACAGGGATCTGTCCACATGGGTTGCTGCTAAATTTTCCAGGAAACTGAGAGGAGAACTTGCGGAACTTGCCCAGATATTGTTCTTCGGGAGAGTCATTGGACTTGCCTCAGAGAAGTCAGGTGAGGCATCTGTGGAACTTTCCATTGTGTAGAACAGGAGGAGGCCTGCTGGGGCTCCAGGTCTTATTGAGAAGCTGCCTGTAAACGATGCTGCTGACTCATCCAGAAAACCAACCAGATTGTAAAACCAACTGTGAGAGTGCTGCTGAGATTCCCTGAGAGTCTGCTCTCCCTGGTGTCAGTTATTCTAACCCAACTTCTCATATTAGAAAGAAATGAAATATTTGTGAACCAGGATGAAAAGCCTTGTTCTCTTAGTGTCCCTTCAGTGCCCTCTGCTGTCAAATTTTTTTTTTTTTTTTTAGTTCCAGTGTCATAAACAAAGCCATTTGGTGAACTTAGAACTAAGAGTAAGAAATTAATAAATGGTACCATCCATTCCTTTGGCTCAGCCCTAAAAGTAGGATTAAATCAGTCCCAAATCTCATCTTTGTGAATCTATCTTATCTTCTGGGACCACTTAGAGTACCAATTCTGTGTCACTTAAGGTCCAGTTAGAAGATGGAAATCAGACAATAATATGAAAGAATTATGAACTATTTTCAAAGGATTACTAAAAGGGAATAAAAGAAAATTCTAAAGAATCATCAACTGCTGAGAGAGAACACCCAGGGAATATACAGGCATTGAAGGGGATAATCCTCTGTAAGCTGGGGGTTCAGATTTTGTTGAAGTGTATGGGTTTCAGCATATATATTTGCTGAGCTGTGCTTGATCAGAGCTGATCAACAGTCAGGTAGGTGGACAACTACAAACCAGAACTGACAAGCTAAAAATTTACCCTTGGAACACTGGTGATTTGAGGATGTTAGGCAGAGAACTGTGAACCAGGAGTAGCAGGCAGTGATTTCCCCCCCTCCAAAAGCATATATCAGGCTGAGGTGGGTGGGCAAGAAATTCACCAGGAAGCTGTCAGGCTGCCAGCGGAGCATGTTGAAGAAGTTGCAGGAAATGTGGCCAGGCACCAGCTGGGCTCACCAGAACTTCACTAGGAAGATGCCAGCAGAGGGAGGGTGCTGTGAAACTTTCTGTGAAGTTGCCTGGGGCTCCCACAGAAGGGTCAAAAAAGGTACCTGTGGAGGCATTGTTACACAGGGAGCTCTTAGTGATGGGGGCAGCTCCATCAAGGATCTACACACTAGCCCCTATCACTGAAACAAAAGGAAGCAAAGCATCCCAGAACAAGGAAGAAAACCTCTGTCTTTTCCAGTGTTCTTAAAAAGAAAAAAATAATGCTTATCACACAGGACAAAGCAGGATGTGATTCAGAGTTAAGACCCAATGAATGGATAACTGGAGTCCTGGGTCTCCATATGAGGTCTTCTCAGTTAAACTATACATTAATGATCTGGGCTCTGGATTGTGTCCCTGCCCCTGCTCTGCACACAGGTTTACTGTTCCCTTTCCTCAGTGGCAATGTGTCTTCATCCTTATTCCGAGGGGGAGGGAATTAGCTGCTCTTCCTCCGTCTGCTCCAGGATGACACAGGAGAGGCAAGGGCGTCTTTCTTCCTGCAGCAGCATGGTGGCCCTCCACTAGGTCTTTCTCAAGAGGAGGCTTCCTCACTTCTCCAGCTTTGCCCAGTTTTTCTTGTTGGACCCTTGGTGAGGCCCATGAAAAAGAGCTTTCATGGAGGCAGGAATCCCCAGCTCAGGATGTCCCTACTTTCATATTGGTCCACAAGTAGCTATAAGAATTCTACCACATTTTTTAGCTCAATTATTCCTATAGTCATCTAAAATCCAGCAGCTGCTCCAGATGAGCAAGTCTGCTTGTCCAGTTTCTCCTTAGTGACGTCTATCTTCCCTTCAATTTTGGGTTAGTTGGTTTCCGTGGGACCTCACCTCTCACATGAGCTCAAGAAAGGTTGTGATTTTAGGGACTTCCTTGGTTGTCCAGTGGTTAAAACTTCACCTTCCAATGCAGGGGGTGTGGGTTCAGTCTCTGATTGGAGCACTGAAGATCCCACATGCCTCAAGGCCAAAAAACCAAAAACATAAAACAGAAGCAATGTTATAACAATTACAATAAAGGTTTTAAAAACGGTCCACATCAAAAAAAAAAAATCTTAAAAAAAAAAAAGGAGGTTGTGGGTTTTAAGATTATCCAGTACATGTTGTTAAGTTGGAAACAGTGCTCCTTCTAGCTTTTTGCATAATAAGGTCAAGTAGAGAAATCTTCCCATAAATATATGTTCGTAGACAAGTGAAACAATAAACTTAAGTAATGCTTAAAAAGAAAAATAAAGCATTTCTGACTCCCCAGACTGGGAGTTTTTTTGGATCACCATGATTTCCTTCTAAGTACATACTAATTCTTTAATATCCCAGTTAAAATGCGCTCTAAGTTTAATATAGTAAGTATATGTTTAATATAGATAGGTTTGACTAAACCAGAACCATGTGAATCTGATTTAATCTCCTATACAACTTGTCTAAATTGGGCCCCTATCTTCTAACATCATATATAATTTTTGGCTCAGTTATTTACTATTAATTCATCTATCTATTTATTCATACAAATTTAACAATGATCCACAGATTTATAAATACATATTTATTCTATACAAGGAACAACATTAAATATTAGAGAAACAAAAGTAAACAAAAGATAAATGAGAAAAGCTTTAAAAGTAGTATTTATTCCACATTACAACCTGGAGTCCTAAATGCCCTTAAAAATAATTTTTTTTTTTTTAATCTTGGCTCTCAGGTTATCTTTCACTCAGTGCTAGGTACTTTGTATTCTCTACTCATCAAAAACTTGGCAGGCAGTTTGAGTTTTAAAAATATAATAAGCTTTACTTTTCTTTTAAAAAGCCCCAATATGGTTCTAATTATTCTATATTTTAGCACCGTAATAAATAGTTACCTGTAAATATTTTCTTGCCATTACCGTAAATATAGTCAGACCTTCCAACATCTTTCACCTTAAATAATGTTCTCTGACTGGTTCTCATTATCTGTTGCTTTTTCGTTTGTTTGTGTTTTTGGCTTGGTCCTCTGTGATGACCTAGAGGGGTAGAATGAGGGGGTGGGAGGAAGGTTCAAGAGGGAAGAGATATATGTATAGGTATGACTGATTCACTTCATTGTATGGCAGAAACTAGCACAGCAGTGTAGAATAAGTATATTCCAATTTAAAAAGAAGAAAAAATATAAAAGAAAATGAGGCACATCACGCATTGTTAAGGGCTTCTCAGGTGACTCAGTAGTAAAGATTTGACCTGCCGATGCAGGAGGTGCAGGAGATGTGGGTTTGGTCCCTGGGTCAAGAAGACACCTGAAATAAGGAAATGACAATCCACTCCAGTATTCTTACCTGGAGAATCCCATAGACAGAGAAGCCTGGTGGGCTACAGTCCATGCGGTCACAAAGAACTGGACACGATTGAGCAACTGAGCAGGCAGAATCCATTGTTAATTCTCCAACCAACTTATTTCTGTGTGTTTTGTCTGATAATTCCATAAGGGAAATGTGAACTTCAAAGTCTCCAAAGGTTTTCATAGTAATTGGAATAAAGTCCAAAGTCTAGAAATAATTCTCTAAAATTCCCTAAATGATCTAGCTGTAATACTCCACACTTATTGTTCACAAACATTGACACTCTTTTTTTTCATTGTTTGAAAATGATATTTTCCTCCCCGACCTGAGGATCTGCATGATAGCTACGTTTTCTGGCACTAATCCTGTCTCCCAATAATCAGTATTTTCCTTAGCTTTCCCCTAATTATCTTCTTCCTCTCAGACTAAACATCAAAAAAGCAGAATGAGAAAATCCTGTTAATTTTCCCTGGTGCTACATTTCCAAAATACTACACAACCATTTGGAGCCTTCTTCATACTGGTAAGCATCAAAGCTAGTTTCTAAGCAGAATGAGAGCCGAGATGGTGTCTATCTTAAATACTGCAAAAATCTCAAATCCCTAACAGAGAATCTGATAATGTGGAGAGTAATCAAAATTGAAAAATACATTATAACATTTAAAACAATAAAAGAAATTCCTTATTTAGTTATCTATTTAATCTAATTTTTAATTTTTTAAAAACTTTTTATTTTGCATTGGGGTATAGCCTATTAACAATGTAGTGAGTTTTAGGTGAACAGTGAAGGGACTCAGCCATACAGATACGTGTATCTGTTCTCCCCCAAACTCCCCTCCCATCTAGGCTGCCACATAACATTAAACGGACTTTCATGTGCTACACAGTAAGTCCTTGCTTATTATCTGTTTTAAATATAGCTGTGTACATATCCATCATAAATTCCCTAACTATCTTTTCTCCCATCCCCTCATCCTTCTCCCCAGCAATGGTAAGATCATTCTCTAAGTCTCTGAGTCTCTTTCTATAAAACAAATCCTTATCCAAATATATTTACCTCTTCCTTCCCTAATTTACTAAGCTTTTTCCTATTTTTGATATTTTAGGTATTTTGTTGGAAGCTATAGAATAAAGGCAAGGATTAAAATGATTCCACAGAAAAGAATGGTAAAAATTACTGGCAACTGTCTTTGGTTTTAATCATTATCCTGGGTGGCTAAGTTGTAAAGAATCTGCTTGCAATGAGGGAGACATAGGAGATGCAGTTTCAACCCCTGGGTCCATAAGATCCCCTGGAGAAGGAAATAGCAATCCACTGCAGTATTCTTGCCTGGGAAATCCCATGGACAGAAGAGCCTGGGGGCTACAGCGCATGAGGTCGGAAAGAGTAAGACATGACTGAACAACTGAGCGCACACATATTTATGAATAAATGTACCTCTGCTCCTTTTTCAACAGAGGTTTTGACTTTGACAATGAAAGAAGTTGCCAAACTTACCATGTGCTGATGTTGGCCCCAAGTACTGGACGTCATTGTGAATCCACTATACTTGGAATGGTTCCTTACATCAGCTTCCTATGATTTGTCTTCTGTGTAAAGTACCTAATCTTTACAGAATGTTCTTATTTATGCCAGCAATACACCTTGTGCTTCTCATTTTATTAGGGTGACAAAACAAGTATATATGGAAATATCAGAACACAAAATAAATCTGAGAAAAAACAAGATTTAAAAGACAGGAGAAATTTGCTTTATAGAAGCATGAGAAAATTCAAGTCCTGAATTTCTATATGTCAGAGACCATCATGGAATAATTTGATAGGCTTAAACCAGTTAACAAGACAGATAAATTGTATTAACAAATGATATTTAGAAATGGTTGAGTATGGTGTTTTATGTTACATAAAATCATTTTTATATTACTCCCAAGATAATAATTAACATCATTATTTGACATTTAGAAGAGCTCTGCTATTTTATAATTTATTTTTCTTTATAATGGATGCAATAATACTGACTTATGTAGTACTCTTCACAAAATTAATTCAATGTTCACAAAGAGTACATTGAATTAGCTAGGTACTATTCTAGGTATTGTAGATCTATTATATATCTATATAGATCTAGTAGCTGATAATAAAATACTTGAAGTGTTAGCTCTTATACAGCTCAAATTCTAGTAGAAACAGTAGATATGCAAACATAAACATATGTGTTAGCTGTTAATATAATTTATGATAAATATAAGTCATAGTAAGAAGATGGCATTAAAGAATAATGGAACTCAGATTTAGAATGTCTCTTGACAAAGTTATGGCCAACCTGGATAGCATATTGAAAAGCAGAGACATTACTTTGCCAACAAAGTTTCGTCTAGTCAAGGCTATGGTTTTTCCAGTAGTCATGTATGGCTGTGAGAGCTGGACAGTGAAGAAAGCTGAGTGCCGAAGAATTGATGCTTTTGAACTATGGTGCTGGAGAAGACTCTTGAGAGTCCCTTGGACTGCAAAGAGATCCAACCAGTCCATCCTAAAGGAGATCAGTCCTGGGTGTTCATTGGAAGATCTTATGGTGAAGCTGAAACTCCAATCCTTTGGCCACCTCATGCGAAGAGCTGACTCACTGGAAAAGACCCTGATGCTGGGAAGGATCGGGGGCAGGAGGAGAAGGGGAAGACAGAGGATGAGATGGCTGGACGGCATCACCAACTCAATGGACATGGGTTTGGGTGGACTCCGGGAGTTGGTGATGGACAGGGAGGCCTGGCGTGCTGCGGTTCATGGGGTCACAAAGAGTCGGACGCGACTGAGTGACTGAACTGATACTGATACTTGACAAAGTAACAGCTAAGCAGAGACTTGAATAAATGGGGGTAGGTAATGACATTTCTATCTGTTTAGATATTTTTCTCTGGAGCCAGATTGCTTGAAGCCTGTTCTGTCACTTAGAGGTTGGACAACTTTGGAAAATTTAAGTAGTATCTCATACTACATTTTCTATATCTATAAAAAGGTAATGGTAATAGTACATACCTACTAAAGCATGATGCTTATGATATTAACTTGTATTATTAGGAATTATTATTTTTATTATCTTTAATGTTATCAACATCAGGGGAACAATATTGCAGATATGAGGATTAAATGAAGAAAGCTTGGTCTAGGAGTGTCTTGACATGCTGAAGAACTAGAATATAAGCAAATGCAACCGAAGTAAACTGCAGTTTTCTCATGGAGTAAGTGGTATGAGATGAGAACAGAAACAAGCTTGGGTTAAATTGGGATGTGCCTGGGAAAAATAGGAATGATGGCTTGTTATTATATAATTTTATCAGTGATGTAACACTTTATTGTTTATTTTACTGAGATAAAATAAAAAGATAAAAGCATGTGTACTAAGTGGACACTTTAACAAGGTTTGATAAATATATACAACATGTAACCAACACACTAATCAAGATCTTGAACACTTTTCTCAGCCTAGAAAATACCTTCATTCCTCTTACAAACGTCACTTCCAAGTCACAACCATTCTGAAGCTCTTCTTCTTACCTAGATTAAGAAACATTCTAGTAGACCACATGTACATTTCATTCATCAGGACACAGTATTCAATTCAGCACTGCCAAAAGTCTACATGGGCCAAGACATTCTCAGTGTGTGTTTCCTCCCTTTCATGCTAAATCAGCCAGGCTTGTCTTTGGTGATTAGGCTTCCCAGGTAGCAGGAGACACATGTTTGACCCCTGGATGGGGAAGACCCTCTGAAGAAGGAAATGACAACCCACTCCAGTATTTGCCTGGAAAATCCCATGGACAGGGTAGCCTATTGGGCTACAGTCCATGGGATAGCAAAAGAGTTTGACATGACTTAGAGACTAAATAACAACAGTCTTTGGTGATTAAGTGCTAAGTCCTGGCTTCTGCTCTTCTAAAATGCTTTCTCTCTATTCAAGTCAGGGACTACAGCCACATGCCCTATAATCATAATAGCTCTGAAAAGGAGAGCAGCCAAAAATTTAAAGGATGTTATTGCTCCATCACAAATATATTTTTCAATGTGTTGGTAAAGACAATCATTTACAAACTTTCTCATGAAGTGTAATTGTGGTGGGTAAGTGTGCAACACACAGATAATAAATCCAGGCATGCATTCTAATCCCAAGTTATCTGAATCCCCTTTACATCATGCCAGGGAAGCTCTGACATCTCAACGTCAACAAATTAAATTTTATCTAAGTATCAGTTAATCAAACAATCAAAATTTAGATCTACCTCCAGTTAAAGAGCCAAATCATAAAATATGGAATCTCTACTAAATGTATGCACGTGGTTGAGTTTGGTCCAATTGTGTATCATATTTTAGCTTCATTGGTCTTTCAGCTTTAGAATCCACTCCACACATACTTTTCTGCAGGTATATATTAACAAAGAACTGAAATTCTTTTGGTAAGTCTTCTATTAGGTTGCAGTATGTACTTGTACTCTTGAAGCATACTGAGTTTTGATTCTATTTATGAGTCTAGTGGTAAAAGGGATAGTTCCAGTTGGTCTTGAGGAGAATATACATTCCTTTTCCATGACATATACCCTAGTAATGTTTTCACAGGCATTTAAAACCACAAAAGGCTAATTTTCTCAGATGCTAAGAACAAGCTCCACCTAGCAAAAGATGCTAATACTGACTTAAAGACTGGAGATTATCAGTTTCATGTGGGCCCACCAAGTGCCCCCATTAGAAGTTTCAGGATCCCATTCTGTCCCAACCAATGTGCTTAATTTTCATGGGAATATTGGTAAGACTATCAATTCAACTAAGATATAATTTAACTACTTACACAATTAAATGTTGTGTTTCTTTTTATACAATATCAGTTCTATGTCTGTGGATAATAAGAGATTCTTTAACAGGATCATTGAGGATTTCTCATTCAAAACTTGTGACTTGTGCTGAGAGTTAATAGACCTGAGCTTTCATTTTCAGCATAAATACTGTAGTTCATTCTCCAGAACCCATCTCATAAAGAAATCTTTGTAATCTTCATTATTGCCACAACAATCAATCAAGTTGCCATTAGGACTCCTATGAACCTTGCTTCAGTTGGTGTTTTATCACAATCAGCATCAGGTTGACTGGTTAATTGATACCACTGCATGCCATAAAAGTACCAGCATCCTATTTCCCATTTGTATTATATATGCTTGAATACTTATATTGAATGCAAAAATACATAAAAATTTGACCTTTTTTAAATTACAATTTGGATGTCACTTTACTGTACACCTAAAACTAACACACCATTGTAAATAAACTATTCCCCCATAAAAATTTTTTTAATTAAAATTAAAAAGAAATTAAATCATGAATTTTCCATAACAACCAATCTCCATTTTTACCATTCTTTAGGTTAAAGAAAAGTTCATTTTACCTATCCTTGCTTTAAGACCTGTCCTAATCAGGCTTCATTATTTCTCCAGAAATACATACCCCTGGGGAAATAATAAGGCAGATAAGAGTCAAAATCTAATCTTGCCTGTAGACTATGGCTTACTAACATTGGAAGTATTCTCTCATTGACCACATAAAACTGTTTATTTATATTTCCTACCATGTTTTAGAATGTACCAGAAAATTTTAATACTTTACCAACAGAGACACTTCTCTTGAGTGTGTTGAGTTAGTGGGTCTGTGGGAAAGAAAAGCATTGTGACCTAGGTCTTTCATATTTTAGTCACTTTAAAATAATATATTCAGTGTGACAGAAGGAGGCACTGACAATATAAAAGTTGATTTTTTAATATAGTTATTGGTTTTAGTTAGTTAAATGAAACTAATTGAAGCTATCTGTGTAAATAAAATACCATGTAAAAATTTGTATACATTGTGGTCATATTTTTTTTTAAATCAAGTTATATTTACTAACATTTGTGTTATTAACACTATGTATTTTTGAGTATGTGACTATTCTATTATTTATCATACAAGTCTTACTAAAGATATGTTTCAAAGTCTACCAGTACATGTGAATATATATCTATGCATATCTTTGATTTAATGTTTTAAAATTCTGGTTATGACACAATAAGTGATTACATAGCTCATTAATAAGTTGCCACTCACAATTTGAATTAAATAAACTAGTGTGAAGGATAAGACTATATGCATTAGAGTCAGATATATTTGAGTTTAAATCACAGCTGACCAACAATATGTGATAACCAAATTCAGTTTGTGGAAATGCTATTAAGTTGGTATCTTCATCCATTGGACATTTTCCATTATTTTCTTGAGCACTCTATTAGCTTCATGACAAAAGAGAGGTCCCAATCTCACCTGATACTTTTCTTTAAATATTAACTACTCCATTTCTTCATTGAGTCCCTCTTCTTTATTATGGAGACCGGTATTTAGAAAACAAGAACTATGGATTCATTTTCCATTTTGCTCTTTGGCTACCAATGATTCTAGGTCACTAAAATGGACACATCTAGGGAAAAGTAAAAGTGAAGTCACTTAGTGGTGTCTAACTGTTTGCGATCCCATGGACTGTAGCCTGCCAGGTTCTGCTGTCCATGGGGATTCTCCAGGCAAGAATACTGGAGTGGGTGGCCATTTCCTTCTCCAGCAGATCTTTCCAACCTGGGGATCAAAACCAGGTCTCCTATATTGCAAGCAGACTCTTTACCCTCTGAGCCACCAGGGAAGCCTATGATATCCAGGGAATATAAATAAATATATCTAATTCCCTCAAAATTATTCTTATATTCAATAATTCAAAATCTGCCTTCTTGATAATAACACCTATCCTGAAGAATACTGGCATATACAGGTACTTGCTCAAGTCTATTCTATCACAGTAAATTTTAAATTGCTATTCAGTTCAGTTCAGTTCAGTCACCCAGTCATGCCCCACTCTTTGTGGCCCCATGGACTGCAGCATGCCAGGCCTCCCTGTCCATCAACAACTCGCAAAGTTTACTCAAACTCAGGCCCATTGAGTTGGTGATGCCATGCAGACATCTCATCCTCTATCATCCCCTTCTCCTCCTGGCTTCAATCTTTCCCAGCATCAGGGTCTTTTCAAACGAGTCAGCTCTTCACATCAGGTGGCCAAAGTATTGGAGTTTCAGCTTCAACATCAGTCCTTCCAATGAAAACACAGGACTGATTTCCTTTAGGATGGACTGGTGGGATCTCCTTGCAGTCTTAGGGACTCTCAAGAGTCTTCTCCAGCACCATAGTTCAAAAGCATCAATTCTTTGGCACTCAGCTTTCTTTATAGTACAACTCTCACATCCATACATGACTGCTGGAAAAACCAAAGCTTTGACTAGACAGACCCTTGTTGGCAAAGTCATGTCTCTGCTTTTTTTTTTTTTTCCCTTTTATTGTTTTTGCCATACAATGCCATGATATCACCATGGGTTTACATATGCTCCCTCCAGAACCCCCCTCCCTCCTCCCTCCCTCCTTCCTCCCCCCAGGAAATCTCGATGCACCAGCCCCGAGCATCAATCCTGGGCTGGCGATTGATTACACATATGATAATTAACATGTTTCAATGCCATTTTCCCATATCATCCCACCCTTACCCTGATCCACAAAGTCCACGAGTCTATTCTATACATCTGCGTTCCTTTTGCTGTCTCGCATGATGGGTTCTCGTTACCGTTTTTCTAAATTCCATATATATGCGTTAATATACTGTATTGTTGTTTTTGCTTCTGGCTTACTTCACTCTGGATAATGGGCTCCAGTTTCGTCCATCTGAGTAGAA
>ML661883.1:15254949-15401298 GCA_007570785.1 Antilocapra americana | reverse complement strand
GTTCCATTCTTCTTTCTCAAGATTGCTTTGGCTATACGAGGTTTTTTGTATTTCCATACAAATTGAGAAATTATTTGTTCTAATTCTTTGAAAAAGACCTCTGGTAGCTTGATAGGAATTGCATTGAATCTATAGATTGCTTTGGGTAGTATACTCATTTTCACTATATTGATTCTTCCAATCCATGAACACGGCACATTTCTCCATCTGTTTGTGTCCTCTTTGATTTCTTTCATCAGTGTTCATGTCTCTGCTTTTTAATATGTTGTCTAGGTTGGTCATAACTTTTCTTCCAAGGAGTAAGTGTCTTTAAATTGCTATTAAAGTACCTTAATAATAACAAGTTTTAGTATGCATATCTTTAGTATATAGTTCATTGAGAATATATAGTGCATTTTTATTAAATGTTATGAGTTCAATCCTCTCTTTTGCTGTTATTAAATTTATATTTGTTTAAGTTACATATTTGTTTCTGTTTTGAATTTAATTTGTTTATTTTCAAGAATTTGAGATTTAATATTATTTAATGAATAAGTAAAATTTTTAAATGACTCAAAAGCAAAAATTATGTAAAAGATACATTCAGAGAACCTCAGTGTCTTCCTTTTCTTAACACCACTTTCCCTCCCGTTGTCCACATGTAATTTATTCTTTTGTCATTGTTGTTTGCCCTTAACTTTTTGGAAAAATAAATACGTGTCCGGCACATAGTTTTCAATCAATTAACAACAATGGATATTTGTTAAATGAATGAAAAAAATTAAAATACATACAATCATTATTAAAAGCCCACCTATATCTATCTGAAAGTTTACAAACCATAGTCCTCATTGTTTTAAACTTGTTAAAATCTTATTCTATCTCACACAAATAACTGTGCCCTCCCAAGGTAAATACATCATTGTCAAGTGAGACTCTTCTGCTCTCCCACTGATCAAAAGATCAGTGTTTCTGAAGAATATATGCTCAATTGCTCAGTCGTGTCTGACTCTTTGTGACCCCAGTCTCCTCTGTCCACTGAATTCTCCAAGGAAGAATACTGGAGTGGGTAGCCATTCCCTTCTCCAGAGGATCTTCCCACCCAGGGATTGAATCCACGTCTCCTGTGTCTCCTGCACTGACAAAAGGATTCTTTACCACTGAATCATCTGAGAAGCCATTGCTAAAGAAGCAGTGGTCAAATGGGATTGTGGGGAAGATGAGTTTGAAGAAAGTTTAGGTTATGCAGATATGATTGATTGAGCTAAGTCATGTAAATTTTATTTTAATGAGAAAATTAACCAGCAAAGATTTTAAGTCAGGAAGTAAACTAAAGTAAATATTTATATATTGGTAAGTTCATACTATACTTTGGATCTTTGTTTGCAGGTAGCAAAAGTAGAGGGAAAATAGTCAATGGATATCCATGAAGAAAAATAACATTTGACTCTGAGGCAAGAAAAGATGGAAAGAAAGCAAAAAGAAAGAATAAGTTCCAATTCTGGACTGGAGGCAATAATTTTTCTTCTTCGAATATTTACTTAAATGGTTCATTTTTTAGAGTAAACACACACACACAGAGTCAATTCTCATTATTCATGAAAACCATGGTCAATAAGGTCACCATGAAACCTGAATAAGCAAATACTGAATCATATTTTCTGGGGACCAGCAGCAAATATATTTCCCTCACACAAGTGGAAGAGCAAAACCAGGATAGAGATATTTCAAAACCAGAGAGATAAACCATTTTATTCTTCAGGGACTCTGACTTTTAGAAAAAAATAAACAAAATTATATAAGAACTTTTACATTTTTATCAAGTCCAATTTAATATTTTCCTTTTGGATTATATTTTTGGTGCTATATCTGAGAAATCACTACATAACCTAAAGTCACAATGATTTTTAAACTTCCCTTTCTTTCTTTTAAACTTTGACAGTCATGAGTTTTCTATTTAGGTTTATGATCAATTTAAATTACTTTTTGTATCTAGTATGACAAATCAAGCACAATAGAATTATATTTAGAAATTAATAATAATGTTCAGAAAATGAAAAAAAGATTCAAGAAAATTAAAATACAACATAAAATTTGAGGATGTAGCTGAAACAGTACTTGAAAGTTTTTTTTTTTCTCACCTAGTAAATTGCTATGCACTATTCTTAAGCACAGGGGGTTCTGGAGGGGGAGCATATGTAAACCCATGGCGGTTTCATGTCAATGTATGGCAAAACCAACACAATAAAGTAAAGAAAATTAAAAAAAACCCTGGAAAATGTGTAAACATGCTTAGAGTTATCTTCCATACTATTCTGTGTAGAATAATATTTGAAAGATTATGGGAAAAGCAAATAGTTCACTGACTAGCAGAAACATACTTTCGAACTTTGGAGCTCTATTTTGTCTTTATAATGACTACTTAAAAATTCTGTAAGAGAGGTTACATTTTTCCTCTAAGCAGTCATCTTCCCCAGAGGCTTTTCTTTCTATGTGTGTGTGTGTTCATTGCTCAGTTGTGTCAGACTCTTTGCAACCGCCAGTCTCCTCTGTCCATGAAATTCTCCAAGCCAGAATACTGGAGCAGGTAGCCATTCCCTTCTCCAGAGGATCTTTCCAACCCAGGGACTGAATCCAGGTCTCCTGAACTGCAGGAAGATTCTTTACCATCTGAGCCACCTTCTAAATCAGGATGCAACATCAGTCATCTACCCTGTTACTCAAACTAGAATCATTAGGATTATTCTTTAATCTTTCTCTCCTTCACCCTTATTTCCTGTCCTCATTCCGTGTAATCAATTATCATATCCTATCTTTTCAAGCTTGTACATATTTCTTGACTCAATTTCATCTCTCCGTCTTCTGTCCAACCCTCTAATTCAAACCAGAATGATCTTTTGTTATAATACAGCAAATATGCCTGAATTGGTCCCATTGAATCTATATCTTATTTAATTCCCTAATAGCTAGATTAATCTTTCTATGGTGGAAATTAAATCATTCTAGCTATAACTTTGCTTAAAATAGTTTATGGATTTCAACTATTCCTCAAATAAAGTTGAAAAGGATTCACAGAACTAAAACAAAAATTTTTTTTAGATTTATATGGGGACACAAAAGACCCTAAATAACCAAATCATTTTTGAGAAAGAAAAACAGAACTGGAGGAATCAGGCTCCCTGACTTCAGGCTATATTACAAAGATATAGTCGTCAAAACAATATGATACTATCATAGAAATAGAAATATAGCCTAGTGGAACAGGATAGAATGCTCAGAAATAAACCCATGCTCCTATGGTCAATTAATCTATGTCAAAGGAGGCAAGACTACACAAGGTTGGAAAGACAATCTCTTAAACAAAAGGGGCTGAGAAAACTAGACAGCTACTATTAAAAAAAAAAAAAAAGGAAAGAAAGAAAGAAAAAAATAAGATCATTCTTTAATGCTGTACACAAAAAACAAACTTAGAATGGATTGAAGACCAAACGTGAGACTGGACACTATAAAATTCACAGAGGAAAACATAGGCAGAACACTCTCTGACACAAATGGCAGAGATATCTTTCCCATCCGTTTTCCAGAATGATGGAAATAAAAACAAAAGTAAGCAAATAGGGCCTACTTAAACTCAGAAGCTCTTGCACAGCAAAGAGAAAAATAAAAAAAATGAAAAGACAACCCACAGATGAAAACAATTGCAATGACATGACTGACAAGGGATTAGCTTTCAAAATTTACAAATAGCTCATGAGGTTTAATATCATCAAAACAAACAACTCAATCAAAAAATGGGCAGAAAACCTAAACAGACATTTCCTTCTCCAGAGAAGACATAGCAATGGCCAAGAGGCACATGAAAAGATGTTCAACATCACTAATTATTAGAGAAAAGTAAGTCAAAACTGCAATGAGATATCACCTCAAACCAGACAAAATAGCTATCTTCAAAAAATTCACAAACAATAAATACTGGAGAGGGTGTGGAAAGAAGGGAACCCTCTTACAGTGTTGGAGGAAATGTAAATAGGTACAGCCACTATGGAGAACAATATGAAGGTTCCTTAAAAACCTAAACCTAGAGCTCCCATATGACCCTGCACTCCCACCCGTGGGTATATATCTGGAGAAAAACATGGTTCAAGAGGATACACCTAGTCAAACTGTTCACTGCAGCACTGTTTATAATAGCCAGGACAAGGAAGCAATCTTAATGTCCACTGGCAGAGGAATGGATAAAGATGTGGCACATACATACAATGGAATATTACTCAGCCATTAAAAGAATGAAATAATGCCCTTTGTAACAACATGGATGAACCTAGATTATCATACTGAATGAAGTAAGTCAGAGAAGGAGAAATATCATATGACATCCCTTATATGCAGAATCTAAAAAGAAATGATACAAATGAACTTATTTAAAAAGCAGAAACAGACTCACAGAGAATGAACGTATGGTTTCCAGAGGGGAGGGGTAAGGGGAATGGATAGTTGGGTAGTTAGGGATGACATGTTCACAGTGTATATTTAAAATGGGTAAGCAACAAGGTCCTACTATACAGTACAGGGAACTCTGCCCAATGTTATGTGGCAACCTGGATGGGAGGTAAGTTAAACATAGATAAATAAAACACTAACAAAAAAGAAAAACTGATAGGTCTCATTTCAGTGATGTCAGATTCTACCTTAAGAAACTAGGAAATTAAGACCAAACTAAACTATAGTAAGCAGGAAAAAAAAAGGAAATAGTCGTGATCATAGTGAAATCCAATAATATAAAAAGCAGGAAGACAACAAAGAAAACAGCACCAAAGGTATGTTTTTGTTCTTGTTTTTTGCCTTCAATATTAATAAAATTAATAGATCTCTAATCAAAATGATCAGGGAAGAAGAGAGATGATACAATTTAATTCTATTATGTTCATACAGATTCTTTATGTTTCACTGCTTTTAAAGCACTGCCAACTTTTGACAAGAATAAAGTTTAAAGAATTATTTTATGACATCCGTTAAGTGTCTTAATTTCACTGAGAAGTGAATCAATGTGGGATAATTGTCTGTGATAACAAGGAACACATACAGGTGTCATGCTAAATATAACGCCAGGCCAAACCATGAGCCCGAGTTAGAAAAGTAATAAACAGGTCAGATGTTTTTTCATTGGCTGCCCAAGTAGCTCAGATGGTAAAGAATCTGCCTACAATGCAGAAAACCTGGGTTTGATTCTTGGGTCGGAAAGATCCCCTGGAGAAGGGAATGGCAACTGAATCCAGTGTTCCTGCCTGGAGAACTCCATGGACAGAGGAGCCTGGCGTGGGCTGCAATCCATGTGGCCGTAGAGAGTGGAACACTACTGAGTGACACATCACTTCACTTCACTTCTAATCATCTTGAGAGCAGCCAGAATCAGTAGACCAAGTGGGGTCAGAATTTGAACTTTGGGCAGGAAAGGGAAAACGTTAATGACCTATGGAACAATGAGAAAGACTATTCAAGTTAATGGAAGAGAGGTTTAAAGCGGGTGACGATTTGAAAATTTATTCTTAGATCTTACTTAATAACTGAAAATGTCTTGGATCTAAAAATCAGAGGAGGAAGGAAATCTATGGTATCTGCCTGTGACAGAGAAGTAAGATCTGACTGAGGGTTTTCTAAGATCTGACTGAAGTAAAGTGAAAGTCGCTCAGTCAAGTCAGACTTGTGGTGACCCAAGGACAAAAGAGCAGATAAAACCAAGGAGGGTCTTGGAATGCAAGAACAGAAAAACCAGACCCTTATTGTCCTTCCCTCCCCCATGTTGTAACTATTAATGGAACAGTATAACCTGTCTCCCCTCCTACCCCATAGGGAAAAGGTATTTGCCCTACTCTTCCCCCACCCAGTATACACTCCTCATCCAATCAGCATATGACCCACAAGACCCCTATCCCACTCCTTGTGCCCTGGATATAAAAGTGAACCAAGGACCCCTGTTCATCATCGGTTCTCCCTTGAGCTGAGAACGCAGTTCTAACAGCATCTCCCACTCTAATATATTTTATCTCCCTCTCATGCCTGGAAATTTTTTTCCAACCCATGCACAAACCATGCACGACATGACTCTCTGCAACTCCATGGACTGTATAATCCATGGAATTCTCCAGGCCAGAATACTGGAGTGGGTAGCCCTTTTCCTTCTCCAGGGGATCTTCCCAACCCAGGGATTGAACTCAGGTCTCCCACATTGCAGATGGATTCTTTACCAGCTGAGCCACAAGGGAAGCCCAGATATGGCTGAGGGAAAAATAAATAAAGCTTTTCTGATTATCCAATATAAAGTTCAACCTGTTTAATAAGCTGGTTTTACAAGCAATATTGCCAAGGACTAAATCTGCAGGAGAAATAATTGACACAGGGAAGAAGCCTTTTTTTTTTTTTTTTTTTTTTGAGTAAAATTGCTTTACAATTGAGAGGGTAACAGGCAGGAAAGGCCAGGTGGTCTCCAAACAGAGGGAAAAGGCTGCACGTATCAGACATTTTTATCTCTCTCTTAAGTGGCAGGAGGAAACTAACAAGTGTTAGATTTTTTTCCCCTTCTCTATACAAATTTAAAAAGAGGTTTCTCTTAAAATTCTCCATTGCCATTATGACACCTGGCTCTACCTGAACTTAACTTTTCTCAAATCTTGAGCTAACCAATGTGTTTTTCTTATGGAAATGTTTGTCTTAAGCTATGTTAATGAACTATGCATTTACCCTAGACTCTGTCTTCAAGTCAGTTCTGCCTAAGACTCAGAACAGACTTGACAAAAATGTATGTTTTACTCATACATTGTTCTCCTAATCTATGTTAGAAAGAAAGAAAGAAAGAGAAATTGCTCAGTCGTGCCCGACTCTCTGTGACCCCATGGACTGCAGCCTACCAGGCTTCCCCTGCCATGGGATTTTCCAGGCAAGTGTAGCAGAGTGGGTTGCCGTTTCCTTCTCCAGGGGATCTTTCCGACCCAGGGATCAAACCCAGGTCTCCTGCATTACAGGCAGATGCTTTACCCTCTGAGCCACCAGGAAAGCCTAATCTATGTTAATGAAACTATTTATTTACTTGGAAACCCACCTTTCTTCAAGAATCATGTCAATTGTTTTATGGCCAAGAATGACTCACCTGGTGCCAATGTTATCTCAGAATGCATGTTGTGGGTGAGGGGCCTGGTGCCACTCTGAGTTTTGAGACATCTCCTTTCCATAATTAGCAGACTGCTAGTAGCTATATAACATCTGACTAAAGACTAGCAGGGGGACACTGTTTCTGTCCCCTTCTGATGTCTATGCCAGAAGCTATCACTATCTGTTTTATACTTTAATAAAACTATTACACAAAAGTTCTGAGTGGTCAAGCCTCGTCACTGGCCCCAGATTGAATTCTTCTCTGGAGGCCAAGAATCCCAGCATCTTTCATGATTTAGCAGGAACCTCTCATGATGTTGTGTTCACTTCTCCTTTACAGTGAAGTGAATCAGAAATGTATATACCCATATCCCCTCCCTGTTGGTTCTCCCTCCCACCCATCCCCCATCCCACTCATTTAGGTCTTCATGGAGCACCAAGCTGAGTTTCCTGTAACTGACGCTGAAGTATCACTCTTCACAGCCAAGAATCTAATGTTATTACACCAGGAAGGACAACATTTCCTTTAGATTCAGAATGCGATAAAGCATATGTTGTTTACTTTTAGAAACTGGTTTGTCCCCTTGTCTAAGAGATAGCATCTTTTTTTTTTTCTCTTCCTAGTGGCCATTATATTACATTCTAATTCAGCACTCCTATATGTGGAATAGAAAGAATAGAACCACAAGGGAGCAAATCTATCAAAGACAAATTCAATATATTCTTTAATAAGAAAAAAAGGGGGACCCTGCTTATCTCTAAACTACTTTTTAAAGAAAAAGAGTTTTCAGAGAAATAATGTTTATACCATTCTTTCTGCAGAATTTCGGTAATACATGTCATGGCCTCTATGTGTACCATGCATTAGTATTGTTTGCATCTGCAGAATCCAGAAACTCAGCTATCATCTTTTTGTTCCTTTCCCTCTTTTCATACTAAATCACATGTATTGAGAAAGTGGTAGTTGCGGGGAGAAATATCAGTAACCTCAGATATGCAGATGACATCACCCTTATTGCAGAAAGTGAAGAGGAACTAAAAAGCCTCTTGATGAAAGTGAAAGAGGAGAGTAAAAAGTTGGCTTAAAGCTCAACATTCTGAAAACTAAGATCATGGCATCCAGTCCCATCACTTCATGGCAAATAGATAGGGAAACAGTGGAAACAGTGGCTGACTTTATTTTTCTGGGCTCCAAAATCACTGCAGATGGTGACTGCATTCATGAAATTAAAAGATGCTTACTCCTTGGAAGGAAGGTTATGACCAACCTAGATAGCATATTGAAAAGCAGAGACATTACTTTGCCAACAAAGGTTCGTCTAGTCAAGGCTATGGTTTTTCCAGTAGTCATGTATGGCTGTGAGAGTTGGATGGTGAAGAAAGCTGAATGCTGAAGAATTGATGCTTTTAAACTGTGGTGTTGGAAAAGACTCTTGAGAGTCCCTTTGACTGCAAGAAGATCCAACCAGTCCATCCTAAGGGAGATCAGTCCTGGGTGTTCATTGGAAGGACTGATGTTGAAGCTGAAACTCCAATACTTTGGCCACCTCCTGTGAAGAGTTGACTCATTGGAAAAGACCCTGATGCTGGGAAGGATTCGGGGCAGGAGAAGGGGACGACAGAGAATGAGATGGCTGGATGGCATCACCAATTCAATGGACATGGGTTTGGGTAGACTCCTGGAGTTGGTGATGGACAGGGAGGCCTGGCGTGCTGCAATTCATAAGGTCGCAAAGAGTCGGACACCACTGAGCGACTGGACTGAACTGATCTGTGGAATCTAGAAAAATGGTACAGATGAACTTATTTGCAAAGCAGAAATAGAAACACAGATGTAAAGAACAAACTTATGGACCCCTAAGGTGGAAGGGGGAGATGAGATGAATTGGGAGATTGTTACTGACATATATACCCTACAAAGTATAAAGCAGATAACTAATGAGAACCTACTGTATAGCATAGGGAACTCTACTCATTGCTATGTGGTCACCTAAATAGGAAGGAAATATAAAAAAGAGGGGATACATGCATATGTATAACTGATTCACTTTGATGTACAACAGAATCTAACACATATTGCAATCAACTCTACTCCAATAATATTTTTTAAGAAATAAAAATAAATGTTGAGTAAAGAAATTAAAAAAAATTATAAATTGAAGGAATGTTATCGGTAATTACCTCCCAAGAGCTCCTGAAAATATTCTCTGCAAATGATAAGAATATGTAAAGCATGTTAAAATGTATTATTTCACTTAAGTATTTTTTTCCTTCTTCTACCAATAGCATTTTTAGAAAAAAGTACCACTTTGTTTCTTTTCCTCTGGAATTTTGAACATGTTCTTTAGGAAACTCACTGAACTGTTAAGCCTTTAACTATCACCTGTTCTACTGTTCTCTTGAAGGAGGAAACAGACAGAACAGGCTCCATCTTGAAAGCAGGACTCCATCTTGGGCCAGACTGTGGACTTTGAGCTCTATGCCAAGTATCTATGGAAACGACATACCAACTGGAAAACCAGACCCCCTTGGATGGAAGAGACCCAGGACTCATACCTAGACTCTCCACTGCCTAAAAGAATACCCTAATTATCTGTGTAACCGAATAGAATCATAGATTCTGTTATGCTTATTGATGTATGTCCACAGATCTATAGTTAATTGTCCACTGTTAACTACCTAGGCTTAAGTCATAAAAATCACAGGTTAACTTTAAATGTATCTTTCTTTACCTTTGTTCAGACAAGTTTCAGGGAATTTGGGGAGGTGGGTTTAGGGTATATAAGGTTTTCACAAAAACTGGTCAGGGTCCTTGGCTAAGAGTCCCTGGACTCTGCCTTGGGCCCGCCAGTATAATAAACTGCATTCCATTATCTGTATTGTCCTTCTGAGTGAGTTTGTTTCCTGGAACATGTGGCTACAACACTCTCAAATAAATTCTGTTAGTAATGACATATATTGATTGTCAAGCTAAATGATATTTTCCAAAAAAAATTTTTTTCTTCACTTAGAAATAATAAATATCTTTATTTTAAATTCCTTTAGCTTATTATTTTCACTTAAAAAATAAAACTCTAATGTCAGAGAGGCTATCTTTCATCATTTGATATTCCCTTTTCTCTCTCCATCCAACTTCAGCATCAATGACACATTTCCCCAAAGCCACAACTTATAGTCATACCTCCTATGTAAATATAAGCATGTGCACTATGGAAACATAATTTTAAGATGTGTAATAACTTTCCAAAACACTATTTCCAACCAAACCGTCAGTAACAGTTAATCTTCTATGTAAAACTTCTGGTATTGGGAGTTTTAAAGAGCAATGAAATAGAATCTATATTTATAATATTTGTTATATAGTTCTTGATATTTCCCCTATACTTTTGTGTTAAATGCATGCATTGTCAAAGAATTTATATACCCTCGAATACAAAGAACCTGCTGTGAGCTGAATTCTTAGGTGACCCAGAGGATTTCTAACCTCTGGTGTGTAATTCCCTCTCCTTGAGTATAAATGGGACCTTCCAATGTAAGAGAGGGCGCTCTTGGATGAGATGACGCTGTTAGCAAAAGTGAAGAGATCTGAGATCTGAGTCCAGTGGCCAACACTCTGTGCTCCCAATGCAGGGGGCCCATGTTTCATCCCTGGTCTGGGAACTAGATCCTGCATGCCACAGCTAAGGGGCTTCCCCAGTGGCTCAGCAGTAAAGAATCTGCCTGCAGTGCAGGAGCCACAAGAGTCATGGGTTTGATACTAGGGTTGGGAAGATCCCATGGAGGAAGGTATGGCAACCCACTCCAGTATTCTGGCCTGGAGAGTCCTGTGGACAGAGGAGCCTGGTGGGTTACAGTCCATGGAGTTGCACAGCTGAAACAACTGAGCACAGCACAGCACATATTATATTTACAGAGAAATGTAAATATCATTTCGGTTCAGTTCAATCACTCAGTCATGTCTGACTCTTTGCGACCCCAGGGACTGTAGCACGCCAGGCTTCCCTGTCCATCACCAACATCATTATCTAATTTTGAAACATTTTCACATCCCCATTGAAATTCTATCCCCAGTAGCAATTACTCTCTATTCCCCTTTCCCTATAAAATCTGCCAGTCACTGGTTAGGTATCTATACAGATTTCTCAATTTGGATATTCCATATAAATGGAGTCATACAATATATAGCTTTTTGTGATAGGCTCCTTTCATTTAGTATAATATTTTCAAGGTTCATCTACATTGTAGCATGTATCAGTGCTACATTTCCTATAGTTTCCTTTGCATTCCTCAATAACATTCTACTGTATGGGTATCCTAAATTTTGTACATTCATTAATCAATACCATTTGAATGAAGAAGGTGCAATGGTGAAATTCCTGGTCCTCATAGTCTGAAATCCTGAAAATCAGAAGCACAAATGTGCTCCTAAGGGCAAGAGAAGATGGATTTCCCAACTTAAACAGTGAATTTCCCTTTCCTCCAGCTTTTTTTTTTATTCAGGTTCTCCATAGATTGGATGATGACCACCCTCACTGGTAAGCAAACTCTATTTTACTTAGGCTGCTGATTCAAATGCTAGTCTTTTCCAGAGACACTCTCACTGACGCACCAGAAATGACGTTTTGCCAGCTAAGTGGTCATTCCTTGACCCAATCAAATTGGTATGTAAAGTTAATCATCATTACATTAACTATTCTGTTTACCATTGTATTCTCATCACCTGATGCTTAAGATGCCTGGTATACACTAATTGTAGCAGTCAAAGATGGACCATGTAGTATTCAATATTTTCATGTGACTAGGAAATATCGTGACACAGATAGCAAAAGTTGTGAGCTAACAGGAAGAGCAAATGGTGGTTATGAAGGTCTTGCCACAGAATTTGAGGGACTGATTCAGTTTCACAAAATATGCTTGCTTTAACTTAGGGATGACTGAACTAATACTGTGGACTAGAAACAAAACTAGTCATTGATTAACCTATGAATAAAATCAACTGCATGAAGTAGAAATATCAGGAAGCTAGGAAGTAGTTTGACCCATTAAATATGGACACAGTACTTTGAAAATAAGAATGAAACTTAGAGCAGAAATCTTACCTAACTAACCTGGTTAACTACTAATTTAAAGTGTGAGAGTCAGATAAACCCAGAACAGTAAAAAACAGATTTTTTAGAAAATTAGGTTTGTGACAATAGAGTGATGCTGATACTGTCATTGCCGTCACTTCAGTTTGGGAGTTTCTTGCTACACTGCCGATAACAAAGTTTTGAGAAAATAGCAGGTAGCCAAGATGGTGTCAATCAGGCTGTCTCTCGCCAGGCTCTCATGCTCTCATGCCTTCTCGCCGAATATCCTTCTCATGGTTAGTAACAGCTGAGATCACTTTTAGCACTGCACACGCGCGTTACGTTGTATGTGCTTGGCCACAGGCCACTTTTGTTCTGTAACGTATAGTATATAAGCCCCACCTGAGATGCTCCTTTTGCCACAGCACCTGCTATCGGAGAATAAACATGTCTGCAGTTGCTTCTGCTCCTTAAGTTTTCTTCCAGCTTCCCGGCTCACACCTTGCCTACCTCGGGTTCAGCAAACAATATGAACAGCAAGGCAAAAGTATAAAAGGAGGATCATATTGTAGGTAAAGTGTGTGTCATATGGGAACACTTCAGTAAGAACATGTAAGAGAATGTCCATGTTCTACTCTGACTCGCTCAGATTCTTTATTAGCTACACATGACCATCTCTAGTTTCTTGTCCTGTTTTTTTTTTTTTTTTTTTTACCCAGAGAATTTTCTTTGGGCATTAGAGTTGCCTTCTTGCAAGCCCAGAAGGGTCTGGAGATTTTACCCACCTTGAACACAAACACACAACTTTTCTTGAAGCTAAGGACCAAGCTGTGTGGGAAAACCAAAGCCCAACACATTGCATAAGGAAGGAAAAATTCTCAGGTGTAATTTATGCTCTAAAGTTCCATTTGGATCTGAGTCTGAGACTTCATCTGTAATTAAACGCTTGCCTGATTCCTCTTCTTTCTTCATCATGCTTCCCCCTACCCCCAAGCTTTATTGGTTTTTCCTGAGAGCACTTTCTTAAATAGTCACTTCTACCTGAATTCATGGCTTAGAATCTGTTTTTATAGAAGCCAGTCTACAACACTTGGTACCAAGAATGGTCAAAGAAGCAGACCCTAATGATAGGACTGTGTGGTTAGATCACTCACTGCTGCTAAGTCACTTCAGTCGTGTCCTACTCTGTGCGACCCCATAGACGACAGCCCACCAGGCTACCCCATCTCTGGGATTCTCCAGGCAAGAACACTGGAGTGGGTTGCCATTTCCTTCTCCAATGCATGAAAGTGAAAGCGAAGTCGCTCAGTCATGTCTGACTCTTAGCGACCCTATGGACTATAGCCTACCAGGCTTCTCCATCCATGGGATTGTCCAGGCAAGAGTACTGGAGTGGGTTGCCATCGCCTTCTCCGGGATCACTCACTGGTGGGATGGAAATGATGAACCAGTCACTAGTGAGATGTAGAGTGTCAACAGCCCTAAAATATTACATGCTCTAGCCTAAAAAGTTCTAGACTCTAGTGATTCCAATGGAAATGTGCTGACTTAACTATTGTACATATAAGGACTGTGGAACTAGTTTTTATGGGATGATTCTGATGTGTTGGAGAAAATGATAGCTGTTGGTTAATTACTAATTTAAAGTGTGAGAGTCAGATAAACTCCATCTAGTATTTAAAAGAAATATATCGTTTGTAGCATTAAGGAAAATATAGCTGAAGACTAGGCACAGCATTTAATGTAAGAGTGAATTTCATATAAGAGTAAAATTTGCATATAAAGAAAACTGGGCTTCCCAGGTGGCACAGTAGTAAAGAATCTGCCTGCCAATACAGGAGGTGCAGAAGCCGCAGTTTCAATCCCTGGGTCAGGAAGACCCCCTGGAGTAAGAAATGACAACCCACTCCAGTCTTCTTGCCTGGAGAATCACATGGACAGAGAGTCTGGAAGGCTTCTGTCCATGGGGTCACAAAGAGTAGGACATGACTGAGCACTATGAATCAGAAGCAGCAAAGAAAGCTGATTTAAAAACACAGCTAGGTCTCCAACATCAAAATCAGTGTCCTGATAATGAATTGGGATCATGAGGCTGGCAGAGTGATTATATAAATAAATTCACCTGCATGCCCAGAAGCACAGCCTTCTGGCCCCGCAAAAGTAGCTCACTGTTGTAGACATACCACAGAGTCAGGATGGACCACCACCAAAACTTTAATTTGGGTATTGATCCTAATGACATCATCAAAAAGGTTTATTACTCGTGTACTGAGATTTTTCTGGAGAAAGTGGAGCAGTTCCAAAGAACGTTCCAAAATATATTGGGAAAGAAGGGAAAAGACACTGGCTTGGGGTTTCAATTGGGATTATGGGGTGGAGGTAGGGTGAAGCATCCTGAAGATAATTTGAATTTCCCACCAGACCCAAATGAAGACGCATCAGGACCTTTGTATTACATGGCTTATTTGTGAAGCTGACAGGAGCAGAGAGTGTGGAATTCAAAACTGTCAACAAACATCAAAAATGGAGCTGGACTTTATCATACATACCTACTTAACTTTATTGTGGTTCTTCCCTGGTGGCTCAGACAGTAAAGAATCCGCCTGTCAAGCAAGAGATATGGGTTTGGATCCCTGGGTCAGGAAGTTCCCCTGGAGAAGGCAATGGCAACCCACTCCAGTATTCCTGCCTGGGAAATCCCGTGGACAGAGGAGCCTGGTGGGCTACAGGCTGTGGGGTTGCAAAGACTAAACAACAACTTTAATATAGCAAAATTTTCCCCACCATTACTTGAATATTATGCTAAAGAAATTGCAATTTGTTTTTTCTCTTTACTACCTTCTTGGCCACCAAATCAAAAACAAGGGCCAAGCCTCAATGTAACCAAGAGTTAAACCTGATAAATAAAGAAAGCAACTTTTCACTGAAGGAAGTGCAAGACCTGGATAATATATACCAGAAGGAACAAGGTAAGTGACATACATGAATACAGATTTTTGAGATGTTGAATCAAAGGGAGTAGAATATCAATCTGAATGCAGTGGGTGAAAATTGAGGGCATTATGTGAAGTGAAATAAATCAGAGAATGACAAACATGGTCTCATTTATATGAGGTTTGGAAGGAAGAGGGTGTGTACGTGCTCAGTCATGTCCAACTCTCTACGACGCCACTGATAGTAGCCCACCAGGCTCCTTTGCCCATGGAATTTTACAGGCAACAATACTGGAGCAGATTGCCATTTCCTGCTCCAGGGGATCTTCCCAACATAGGATAGAACCTGCATCTCTTGTGTCGCCTGCATTGGCAGGCAGATTCTTTACCACTGAGCCACTTGGAAAGCCCAGGATGGAGGTAGGGGAGCAAACAGGTAAAAACGGTCTGAATGTACAAATTTCCAGTTAGGTAAATTCTGAGGATATAATGTTTGCATGATGACTATAGTTAATAATATAGTATTAGTTGTTTGGAAGGTGCCAAGAGTAGATCTTGAAAATTCTCGTCACAGGAAAAAATGTATGGTTATGTGTGGTGTTAGATGTTGGCTGAACTTACTGTAGTGATCATTTTGCAATATATACAATGTATCAAATCATTATGTAGTACACCTGAAATTAACATAACATTATATGTTAATTATATCTCAATAACAAAGAACATCAATCTGAATAAGGAAGAATTTGTTGACATGCAGCTACTCTGCCATGACTCTGAGACGGTTCTTAGACACTCAGAAAAAAAGGGCCCACATAAAATAATGAAACAAAACCTACCATATGACCCAGCAATCCTGCTACTGGGCATATTTCCTGAGAAAAACCACAATTCAACAAGATACATGTACCCTGATGTTCACTGCAGCAATATTTATAATAACCAGGACATGAAAGCAACCTAGATGTCCATCAACAGATGAATAAAGAAATTGTGGTACATTTATACAATGGAATATTAGCCATAAAAAGAAACAAATTTGAGTCAACTGTAGTGAGGTGGATGAATCTAGAGCCTCTTACAAAGAGTGAAGTAAATCAAAAAAAGTATCATATATATTAATGTATATATATGGAATCTAGAAAAATGGTACTGATGAACCTAGTAGAGAACCAACTCGAAACAGCTGGGGAAGGAGAAGGTGGGACAAATTGAGAAAGCAGCATTAACACAGATACACTATTATGTGTAAAACAGTTCGTGGGAAGTTGCTAAAGAACAAAGGAAGCCCAGCCTGGTGCTCTGTGATGACCTAGATGGGTGGGAAGGGCCGAGGGGAGAGAGGCTCGGCGGGGAGGAGGGATATATATATCTAATTATGACTGATTCGCATTGTTGTACAGCAGAAACCAACACAAAATTGCAAAGCAATTTTCCACCAATTGAGAAATTAAAAACAATGAAACAGTTTTCAAATAGAATGTGGAAGAAGGAAACAAATGTATCAGAAACAGGGTGACATTAAATGAATTTATTATGGTAGGTTAGAAATCCTACCAACTAACTTGTTTAATTTGCCCCTTATCACTCTAAACATTTTGTGCAAGTATACCAACAGGAAAGGAAAGACAAAAATAGTTACTAGTATTGGTCTGGGTAATTAACACTGGGTATCATGAAGAAATAGGGTTGCTGCTGTATAATTAGGAGAAGAGGAATATCTTTGGCAATCTGATTATTTACTGGGGCTTCTGAGTATGCTAAAGCCCAGTTTTATCAGTGAATGGGCAATTGCAGCAAAAATGAGTAAGCAGAATCATGACAACTTGGAGCTTTGACTTCTATAATAGGAATTCTATATATCCCTCCAGTGAAGACCCCAAAATGTGCAGAAGTGCTACCATAGGGTCAGGAGACTCAATAGATAGTAGAATGTGGAGTCAATAAGTATTAATTAAATCCTCAATTAACTGCATCTGTTAAGACCCTAGCTTATTTCACTAACTACTCACATATTTTTTCCAGCATTGTGGCTAATTAGAATTTAAGGGAGCTTTGTCAGCATAAAGTTAATGTAAAGTGAGATATAAGAGGACTTGAGAATAGAAATGGGTAATCTGTAGGGTTTCTTCTGACCAGTATTGACAGGAATACAAATTTCTCACCCCTGGTCCAACTGCTTTGAATAAAAAATGCTATATAAGAACAGAGTGTCTGGTTTATATACCTGAGATTCTACTGAACAGCAGTGCCCTGCCTAGTGCCCTTCAATTCCTTTTATGGTTTTGAGTACCCATGTTTCAGCTTCCGCACCCACAAACCTTCTGCTTGTGAATTTTTTGCCTTTTATCACTGAAATTATTGTATGGAGAGTTAGAAGTGGCAGAGTTTTAGGCCTTACCCTAACACCATTATTTTGTATTCTTTGGATTAGGTTTCTTCTCTGTGGTTCATTAAAATTTATATAGTTGTGTTCCTAATACTTAATAAACTGGGACTTCCCTGGTGGTCCAATAGTTAAGACATCACTTTCAACGCAGTTGTTACAAGTTTGATCCCTGATCAGAAGCTAAGATCCCACATGCCATAGAGCTAAAAAATAATGTAGCAAATTCAATAGAGACTTAAAAAAAATGATCCACATCAAAAAGATCTTTGAAAAAAAATAATAAAGTGCCTAAGCAGAAAGAGGGCTTCCCAGGTGGTACAAGTGATAAAGAAACCACCTGCCAATGCAGGAGACCCTGGGTTGGGAAGATCCTCTGGAGGAGGGCATGGCAACCCACTCAAGTATTCTTGCCTGGAGAATCCCATGGAGAGAAGAGCCTGGTGGGCTACAGTGCATAGGCTCCTAAAGAGTCAGACAACTGAAGCGACCTAGCACACACATAAGGAAGTAATTTATTGAGGGTAGGGGTTCAGCTCTTCTGCCTCCATGTAGAAACAACTCTGAGAAGACATGTATGTTCCAGAGCATGAATGTTCATATCCAACCAAGTCCCAAAAATGCCCTGTGATGTAAAGGCAAGAGTTTCTGTTCCATCACAGATAGCATGGCCAGATTCACACCAGCACTAATCAAAACAGATTTTACCATTACCCTCTCAAAACTCTTGTGTTCTTGCTCTCCCAAATTGGGAGAAACTAGAGGGTGAGAGAATATTAGGCAAAGTGGTTGAGCACTTTGGAATACGTGTGTGTTTATATATATAAATATATATATATTTAAAATCTCCCTTTCTCACTGCCAACCACTTGAAAAAATGGATCAGAACTGAACTGGCTACTGATTATGAGAAAATATGAACTGAATCTGAATTTTTATAATAGATTTTCCTATACTATTTCATATCTTAAAATATGATTGTTCTAATATCAGACTATAGCAAAAGAATACATGAAGTTGTGAAATACATTGTCTATGACAGATAAGACAGAAAATGGTTTTGGAAAATGTGGTAAGAAGAAAAAACATTTCCTGACTGGTCTGCATTTAATTCAACTTATTCAAAGAACTGGCTAAAGGAGTAGTTTTGCCAAAGCTAGTATTTATTCAACTCTTATTTATTGCTTCAAGTCTCCTCATTCTCTTTGCTGGCTTGTCTCTGAATAAAGAAATTAATATATTTGCCTAGACCCAGGATGCTGCTGGGGAAGAAAAGCAAACACTCTAAACTTATCCTTTTTTTAAAAAATTTTCTTTACTTTATTGTGTTGGTTTTGCCATACAATGACATGAAACTGCCATGGGTTTACATATGCTCCCCCTCCACAACCCCCCTCCCTCCTCCCTCCCCGTGGGTCATCTCTGGTGCACCAGCCCCGAGCATCAGCCCTGGGCTGGCAATTGATTTCACATATGATAATTAACATGTTTCAATGCCATTCTCCCATATCTTCCCACCCTTGCCCTCTTCCACAGAGTCCAAGAGTCTGTTCTATACATCTGCATTCCTTTTGCTGTCTCGCATGCAGTGTTCTCATTACCATCTTTCTAAATTCCATATATATGTGTTAGTATACTGTATTGTTGTTTTTCCTTTTGGCTTACTTCACTCTGGATAATAGGCTCCAGTTCCGTCCACCTGAGTAGAACTGATTCAAATGAATTTTTTTTTAACGCTGAGTAATATTCCATTGTGTGTATGTACCACAGCTTTCTTATCCATTCCTCAGTTGATGGGCATCTAGGTTGCTTCCATGTCCTGGCTATTGTAAACAATGTGGCGATGAACATTGGGGGTACACGTGTCTCTTTCAATTCTGGTTTCCTCGGTGTGTATGCCCAGCAGTGGGATTGCTGGGTCATATGGCAGGTCTATTTGTAGCTTTTTAAGGAATCTCCACACTGTTCTCCATAGTGGCTGTACTAGTTTGCATTCCCACCAACAGTGTAAGAGGGTTCCCTTTTCTCCACATCCTCTCCAGCATTTATTGCTTGTAGATTTTTGGATTACAGCCATTCTGACGGTGTAAAGTGGTACCTCATTGTGGTTTTGATTTGCATTTCTCTGATAATGAGTGATGTTGAGCATCTTTTCATGTATTTGTTAGCCATTTTTATGTCTTCTTTGGAGAAATGTCTGTTAAGTTCTTTGGCCCACTTTTTGATTGGGTGGTTTATTTTTCTAGAATGGAGCTGCAGGAGTTGCTTGTATATTTTTGAGATTAATTGTTTGTCCATTGCTTCATTGGCTATTATTCTCTCCCATTCTGAAGGCTGCCTTTTCACCTTGCTTATAGTTTCCTTTGTTGTGCAGAAGCTTTTAATTTTAATTAGGTCCCATTTGTTTATTCATGCTTTTATTTCCGATATTCCTGGAGGTAGGTCATGTAGGATCCCGCTTTGGTTTATGTCAGAGAGTGTTTTGCCTATGTTATCCTCTAGGAGTTTTATAGTTCCTGGTCTTATGATTAGATCTTTGATCCATTTTGAGTTTATTTTTGTGTATGGTGTTGAAAGTGTTCTAGTTTCATTCTTTTACAAGTGGCTGTCCAGTTTTCCCAGCACCACTTGTTAAAGAGGTTGTCTTTTCTCCATTGTATATTCTTGCCTCCTTTGTCAAAGATAAAGTGTCCATAGATGCATGGATTTATCTATGGGCTTTCTATTTTGTTCCATTGATCTATATTTCTGTCTTCGTGCCAGTACCATACTGTCTTGATGACTGTGGCTTTGTAGTATAGCCTAACGTCAGGCAGGTTGGTTCCTCCAGTTCCATTCTTCTTTCTCAAGATTGATTTGGCTATTTGAGGTTTTTTGTATTTCCATACAAATTGTGAAATTATTTGTTCTAATTCTCTGAAAAAGACCTCTGGTAGCTTGATAGGAATTGCATTGAATCTATAGATTGCTCTGGGTAGTATACTCATTTTCACTATATTGATTCTTCCAATCCACGAACACGGTATATTTCTCCATCTATTTGTGTCCTCTTTGATTTCTTTCATCAGTGTTTTATAGTTTTCTATATACAAGTCTTTTGTTTCTTTAGGTAGAAATACTCCTAAGTATTTTATTCTTTTTGTGTCGATGGTGAATGGAATTGTTTCCTTAATTTCTCTTTCTGTTTTCTCATTGTTAGTGTATAGGAAAACTTATCCCTTTTGGACTGAATTCCTTTCATGGCCCATAGAATATTTTATATACAGTCAAGCCCTCAGTGCTGAATAAAGTGGCTATATGCACTAAGTATTTGCCTCAGCAATTTCTTGAGAATTGGAGCAAATGTGTATCTTTCTTTCATATGTATTTTCTTTCTGTGAATATTCCACATCAAGTATTTTTGAATTTTTTAGAAAATGTGTATATTCTTTCATTACACTCTTTGGGAATTTTAGATAGATTCTACATGGTATCATTGTGCTATGCAGATTTTTTTGTCAAATGTCTAAACACATGGTTCTAGTACTATATTCTATATCTGGTGTAATGGCCTAAGATTTTCCCTCAAAGCATCAAATATTCCCTCAAATGTAGTAATTTTCAAATATCTAATAAGCTTTTTCCTAACTTTTAATATTGTTTTTCAGCCTACGATATCCCTCTTTTTTGTTTGTAGTCCGTGACATCATGATCTGCATTATCCACACTCTCTCTGTGGACACACCACCAGATTAAGATACAAGCCAGTTAAAACTGCTGTGTTCATACTTTTCTCAACTAGACCTTCTAACTAGACCTGCCAATGGTAATCCACCCACAATGAAATTATGTATTTGGAAACATATAGTAGTAATAATGTGAATAGTATGAAAGTGTTAGTCATATTGACTATTTTGGAACCCCAAGACTGTAGCCTGCCAAGATCCGCTGTCCATTGGATTTCCTAGGTAAGAATACTGGAGTGGGTTGCCATTCCCTTCTTCAGGGGATCTTCTTGACCCAGGGACTGAACCTGGGTCCCCTTGCACTGCAGGCAGATTCTGTACCATCTAATAATAGTATATATTGCATTTTATTTATTTGGCCTTTGAAATTAGATCTCTAATGTGTTTCTGGGTAATGCTTTGCAATGTTTGAAAGTTTATTTGCCTATAAGGATACACAAAACATCCAAATCTTTTTTTTATTGAAGTATAGTTGATTTACAGTATTATGTTAACTTTTGCTATACAGCAGTGATTGTTATACATACATACACATCCTTTTAAAACTTCCTTCCCATTATGGTTTATCACAGGATATTGAATATATTCCCCCATGCTTTATATAAGGACCTTGTTGTTTATCCATAATAGTTCACATCTATTAACCCAAACTCCCAATCCATCTTTCCCCTACCTCCCATTCCCCTTGGCAACCACAGTTTTGCTGTCTGTGAATCTGTTTCTATTTTGTAGATAGGTTCGTTTGTGTCATATTTTAGATTCCATATATGATGTCATATATTATTTTTCTATCTTATTTTTAGTTCACTTAGTATGAAAATCTCTAAATCCATCCATGGTGCTGCAAATGGGATTATCTTATTTTTTATGACTGGGTAGTATTCTATTGTATATATATAACACATCTTTTTTACCCATTCATCTATTGATGGACATTTAGATTGTTGCTTCCATGTCTTGGCTATTAGGAAGAATATTGCTATGAACATAGGGGTGGATGTACCTTTTTGAACTATAGTTTTGTCCAGATACGTGCCCAGGGATGGGATTACTGGGTTATATGCCAACTCTATAGCTTCTTGAAGAACCTCCATACTGTTTTCCATAGTTGCTGCAACAACTTTCATGTCAACCAATCGTGTAACAGAGTTCCCTTTTTTCCACACACTTTCCAGCATTTGTTATTTGTTGACTCTTAAATGATGGCCAGTCTGATTGGTGTGATGTGGGACCTCATTATACTCTTGATTTGTGTTTCTTTCATAATTATTGATGTTGAACATCTTTTCATCAGCCTATTGGCTATCTGTATGCCTTCTTTAGAGAGTTGTCTATTTAGGTCTTCTGCCAATTTTCCAACTGGGTTGTTTTGTTGCTGTTGAGCTTTATGAGATATTTGTATATTTTGGAAGTTGAGCTCTTGTTTGTTGCATTATTTGCAAATATTTTTTTCAGTCTGTAGGTTGCCTTTTCATTTTGTTTATGGCTTTCTTTGCTATGCAAAAGCTTGTAAGTTTGATTAGGTCCCATTTGTTTAGTTTTGCTTTTGTTTCTGTTGCTTTGGGAGACTGATCATCTTTATTATATGATCATATTACTCATTAGTTGAGCATTTTTCTTTTTGATTTCCTACATATTACACTGATGAAAGTAATCAAAGACAACATAAACAGATGGAGAGATATTCCATGTTCCTGGATTCAGTTCAGTTGCTCAGTCGTGTCTGACTCCTTGCAACCCCATGAACAGCAGCACACCAGGCCTCCCTGGCCATCACCAACTCCCATAGTCTACCCAAACCAATGTCCCTTGAGTCCGTGATACCGTCCAACCATCTCATCCTCTGCCGTCCCCTTCTCCTCCTGCCTTCGATTTTTCCCAGCATCAGGGTGTTTTCCCAATGAGTCAGTTCTTCGCATCAGATGGCCAAAGGATTGGAGTTTCAGCTGCAACATCAGTCCTACCAATGAATAGGTAGTTCTTTAGGAAGGACTGGTTGGATCTCCTTGCAATCCAAGCAACTCTCAAGAGTCTTCTCCAACACCACAGTTCAAAAGCATCAATTCTTCAGCACTCAGCTTGCTTTATAGTCCAACTCTCACATCCAGGACCTTTGTTGACAAAGTAATGTCTCTGCTCTTTAATATGCTGTCTTGGTTGATCATAACTTTCCTTCCAAAGAGTAAGCATCTTTTAATTTCATGTCTGCAATCAGCATCTGCAGTGATTTTGGAGCCCCCCAAAATAAAGTCTGACACTGTCTCCACTGTTTCCCCATCTATTCACCATGAAGTGATGGGAACAGATGCCATGATCTTTGGTTTTCTAAATGTTGAGCTTTTAGCCAACTTTTTCACTCTCCTCTTTCACTTTACTTACAGAATATATAATTTTTATGTTAATAATTCTTATAAAAATCTAATAAAAGCCCAAGTGTATTTAGCAAGATTTTGCAAGTGATATAATCAATATAAAGATAATTGAACTAAAATGAACTTTAATGCTAGCAATAAACAACCAAAAACGCACAAATACAATGCAAAAATGAAACACCCAACTATAAATCTGACAAAAGACAAAGTACAGTGGAAAAGTAAAACGAGAAATGACTGAAAGAAATCTAAACAAGTAGATATATCAAATTTATGGAGTAACTGACACAGCAGTAACATATTTCTTAACCTGTGTGGTAAGACCTAATAAAGAAGGTTAAGGTTAGGCAACTGTTTTTCCTCCACTGTATTAGTTTGCCATGGCTGCCATAACAAAATACCACACACAAAAACTGGATGGCTTACTGTAACAGAAATGTATATCCTTACAGCTCTGGAAGCGCTAAAAGACCTTTGTGAAATTTTTTACCCATATAGTTTACCTAATTCTGGGAGATCTCAAAATAAAAAATCATATTAAATTGCTAAGCTATATTTACTTTTAACCATTTAAAAGTATAAATTGGAGATATACATCTTATAAAATATCTCCATGCATTACCACATAGGAAAATAGAAAACCAGAATATTTTATTCCTTAGCTCCGTGAAATCAGAATGTGTAATAGTCTTCGATGTTATGCTAAATCATCTCATAACTACAATCTGTCTTCGCACAAAAGCTACATAGTAGCTTGCCTTTTCTCCATGTCCATGATGATGTCATGCGGTGGAGGATTAAAGGTCTCAAGTAAAACAGACAATGCTGAGGCTGCTATGTGGAAGATATATAAAATATCTCCTATGTATATGTACTAGAGCTGATAATCTGGCAGCAAATGAAAAACTGCCCTGTAGAGTTAACTGTCAAAGAAAGGCATTTCTTCTAAAAGCCTGAACCTGTAAGTTCTATAAGTTCTAGCTCATATGAACCATTTCTCAGTGGAGCCTACTTAGATCACTCAGGCCCAGGCCCAGATGAATTCCATTATTCCTTGCTAGACACACTAAACACTTGCTAACATCCCATAAAATGCATCATTTTCATTTTAGATATAACTTTTATTTTCTCATCCATATGGTAAGGAGTTTGAAGTTTTATTTTCTATTTTTTACACAGAATTTCCAACAAATGTGCTTTTCAGTTTTCGTATCTGTAAAACTGAGAAAGCACATTAAAGGAAAGGTTACCTAACACAACACTGGGGTTGCTTGATAAAACACAGAAGTTAAATTTGAATTTCAGATTAAAAATGTTTTAGGATTAGTATGTGCCTTGCAACATTTATTTATCCTAAAATGTCTTTTATCTGAAATTTAAACTTAAATAGATATGCTGTATCCTCTTGTTTTCTGGTTTTTCTTTTCACTAAATCTGGCAGCCCCTGACAGTATATGTGAATGGACACTATAAATTTCAAAAATATAAGGACATATTAGGGGCTCCATAGTATCTGACTAATGAATAATTTTCTTATAGAAATTGAAAATCCTGAAAGAAAGATTTTCAATAAAATTTAAATAAAAACAAAGGAACTTAAATAAAGGAATTTAAATAAAAATAAAGGAACTTTCTCAACTATTTCATTCAAATTAATAGCTAATGTTATCATGACACAATTTTTAGGAAATTGTATAAAGCAGCTATTTCACATTTTCTCATTTGATATCCACTAAAATATCCGTGATGATAGTGGGCATATATTATGTTCCTTATTTTTAAATGAGAACATTGAGCTTCAAAAAATTAAGAAAACTGGGTCAAGAACATAGTTATTCAGAAGTATACCCAAGATAATATCCAGAGTCAGTTGTTTCATGTGAAACCAATGCTTTATGCTTATTACTTTATCTATCAATTGATAAAGTGAAACATGCTAGAAATATCAGCAAGTTCTCTGCAAACAGAAAAACATGGTATGTTCCCTGCTATAAGGGAACAAATTCTCTAATATATATATGAAAGATATTGCTTCAGAAGATTTCTTTCTCTCACATGTATGAAGAAGCATGAATAGCAATTGATAATTAAGAGTTTTACCTTGAAAGCTCGTGGAGTATTTGGTAACAGTAACAGAAAAATTTGTAGTGGTTAACTAAAATAGAATAGTATTAATAGGGAAATTAAACCAGATTTTCAGCAAGTAAACAAGTAAAAAATTTTGAAATACCCTCCCAAAAGTAATAGGTGAAATATTTTTCATGTTTTCTTTTCCACATTGTCTGAAATTATTCCATTATATTTTAAATGTATTAGTTTATTTACAATTGTCAAAGTTCTCTAAGATATGGCTTATTAAGAAAGTACCTTCCTAAGAATACACTAGTGAGAAACAATGAGATGAGTATCACATTTAAGTTTCTGCACATGAGAGAAAATCTTGACATAAAATTGTAATCCTGTTAGACACAGGCCCATAATTTATGTTTGCAGGTAACACTAGGCATTGTGTCATCATACTTTTGTCCATTACTTAATGCACAACATTTTGCTTTTTGCAGATGAGAGTAAAGTGTCTATAGGAAGGTGTATCTTTAGGAAATCATATAACTTCTCTTGCTCTCATTTTCCTCATCTGTAAAATCAGGCTAGAAATAAAATTATCTCATATGAGTAAGCTATAGATTTTAACAATTACTCTTTTATTTATACTTTCTGACCATTTACAGTGTATCTAGTATGTTATCCAAGTTCTCATATAGCTATACTGTATTATGAAGAACATACATTTAAACAATTAGCGATAAAGAGAAATAATGTCTAATGTTACTTAGTCTTCAGTAATTTGGAGTTGAATTTTTATATATCTGATTTTAAACATTATGCTGCTAACTTTTTGACTGTTCTGCATTTTAATATAAATAGAATTGATCAGTTTATCAGTGAAAAAGCTTTCTCTTCCCAACATTTAGTAGAATCTTGTTAAGGTCCATTCTGCCTTTTCATGTCAGTATTTCCATTCTCCTAGTTTCTGTAAATTGTAACCATTCAACAGGCTCATTTCCAAATACTTGATTCATTACAGATTTTAAAAATTCTTTCCTGCCTCGTTTTGTATATGTCTCCCTGGTGGTTCAGACAGTAAAGAATCCACCTACAATGTGGGAGACCTGGGTTTGAACGCTGGGTTGGGAAGATCCCCTGGAAGAGGGCATGGTAACCACTCCAGTATTCTTGCTTGGAGAATCCCCATGGACAGAGGAGCTGGGTGGGCTACAGTCAATGCAGTTGCAAAGAGTCAGATATGACTGAGCAACTAAGTACACAAACACACACACACACACAGGAATTTTTAATAAAAGGAAAAATCAGGGACTCCCAAAAGTGTGTAGCATGACTCTGGAATAGTTGAATACACATTAGAATATAAAAATGCGGACTACTTATGATAAAGAAAAAAGATACAAAATATTACCCTGTACATCACACATTTAACAATGACATCATTTATCTGAATAGTTTTTGATTGTATCCATTTTTTCCTTCATTTTTTAAAGTATTTATTTTTTCTTTACATTATTGCATTGGTTTGCAATACATTGACATGAATCCACTATGGGTATAAATGTGTTTCCCTTCCAGAAAGCCCCTCTCACCTCCCTCCCGATTCCATCCCTCTGTGTCATCCCAGTGCACCAGCCCTGAGCACCCTGTATCATGCATCAAACCTGGGCTGGCGATTCATTTCACATATGATAATTTATGTGTTTCAATGCTGTTCTCCCATATTATCCCACCCTTGCCCTCTCCCATAGAGTCCAAAAGACTGTTCTATACATCTGCATCTCTTTTCTGTCTCGCATAAAGGGTTATTGTTACCATCTTTCTAAATTCCATATATATGTGTTAGTATACTGTGTTGTTGTTTTTCCTTCTGGCTTACTTCACTCTATATAATAGGATCCAGTTTTGTCTGCCTCAGTAGAACTGATTTGAAAGTATACTTTTTAATGGCTGAGTAATATTCCATTGTGTATATGTACCACAGCTTTCTTATACATTCATCTGCTGATGGACATCTAGGTTGCTTCCATGTCCTGGCTATTGTAAACAGTGCGGTGATGAACACTGGGGTACACGTGTCTCTTTCAATACTGATTTCCTCGATGTGTATGCCCTGCAGTGGAATTGCTAGGTCATATGACAGTTCTATTTCCAGTTCTTTAAGGAATCTCCACACTGTTCTCCATAGTGGCTGTACTAGTTTGCATTCCCACCAACAGTTTAAGAGGGTTCCCTTTTCTCCACATTCTCTCCAGCATTTATTGCTTGTAGACTTTTTGATCTCAAAAAAAAATTTTTTTTTAAAAAAGCAAAACACCAAAAAATGTTTAGTTCAACTAAAAGGACTTTTATTCCCAAAATTGCTCCTTCTGCTCCTGTACTCTGCCCAAACTCTACAAAGGAAACAAACCAAAGATGATTGTTTCCTAAAACTGCATGGGTGTAGGTGATATTAAAAGTACTTGATAACTGATAAAGTAATTTAAATAATTGGAAAAGTGTATAAACAAATAGTTAAAATATATTACTTAACTTTTCACTGCTTTTTAGTGGTATAGAAATTCTTTTTCAATAATTCTACTAAAAAAATCATTTGTCACTTATTTGAAACCATTGATGCACTCTTTTGTTTGACAGGGTCCTACAACAACTGAGCCATAGTTTGTCAGAAAAACATCAGCAAACTCTCCCTGAGAATTTTGCATTTAATTAATTGCATTAGGTAATTTGTAGTCATGGTAAAGAATCTTTTCCCTGTTCCTTGTGAAGTATCAGAAATATTTCAACTGCCTTTTTCTATTATTTTAGATTCTTATTAGTTTATATATACAATAAATTAATTTTCTATATTCAACATATAGATACAGCATATTTTATATTTATATATTAAGTTTATAAACCCAATATTTATAAACACTGTTCATCAGTTGCATATACTTTTCAATTTAAAACATCATAGGGTAATCAAAAACAAGGCTATTTATATATTTTTATCCATTACTATATTCCAGTCACTGACATCATACATACACATCTGAATTTTAACAGGCATTTATATCATATTGGATCACTTTCCATTAATATATCATGTTCTGTATTGCTCAAGAAAATTAAACTTCTTGGCCTTTGTTTTTTTTTTTTTCTTAAATGAGTATAGTAATTATAATTAACCAACCATTTACATTAATCCATCAAACATTTAATACTTATCATAAGATATGTGACAAAGCCTATGTTATTGCAGACATAAAGTCCTTTAAAAAGAAAATGCCAGTAATTTGATTTTTATCATACTTTCCCATTTAGAAAGTAGTGATGATGCAGTAGGCCTGAAATTAATAGGTTATCTGTGAAATTTGCTGAGATAGCAGTCCATATCCTTCAAATAAACCCAAATCAATCCAGAATCATGGAATGCGTGGAAAACTCAAGTGCTAGCATCAGTTGCAAGATGGCAGTGAAAGCAGCCATTTGAATATTTTAGACCAACCCATCAACAGGGATGTCATGTCAGGAAAACAGAGAATCAAAATGAGAGAATGAGTATCCACTGGTGACCCTTCATTTCCTTCAATGCCTAGTAGAGGGCACACACAAAGAGCCTTTGGAACAACTGAACACATCACACTAGTCATTCCTTTTAAATTCCCAATATTAAAATAATTTTTCAAGTCCACACATATCAGGTACACACAAGGGACGATAACTGCCAGGATTTGAATCTTCCCTGACTTCTTACATTTCACTTTTTTTATTTCAGATGCATTGATGGTAGTGAGAAATGAGACTGAAAAAATGGAAACCATGCTTCCCTTACCTTTGTAGTCAGACCTTGTGCAACATCTCTCTTTTCATTGATATAGGGAATTCCTGGAGCTCTTTTAATGCCTGATCTGTTTTTTCAGTTGTAAATGAGCCAGCAGACCACCGCTGAGGTTCAAATGTTTGAAAAGAGACAGATGTATTACTTGTGGGGAGATGCCACATTCCTAGAAGGAAATAAACAGATGCCTGTCTTTTCATAGAAAGAAAAGGTCTTTCTAATGTATATAATCCCTTCTATTTGCAAAGAGCACTCCTGGTTTTAACTAACCCTCTACCTACTTATCCAGAGAAGGCAATGGCACCCCACACCAGTACTCTTGCCTGGAAAGTACCATGGATGGAGGAGCCTGGTAGGCTGTAGTCCATGGGGTCGCTGAGAGTCGGGCATGACTGAGTGACTTCACTTTCACTTTTTACTTTTATGCATTGGAGAAGGAAATGGCAACCCACTCCAGTGTTCTTGCCTGGAGAATCTCAGAGACAGGGGAGCCTGGTGGGCTGCCGCCTATGGAGTCTCACAGAGTTGAACACGACTGAAGCAACTTAGCAGCAGCAGCAGCTACCTACTTATCAGGGCTTCCCTGGTAGCTCAGACAGTAAAGAATCTGCCCACAGTATGGGAGGTCTGGGTTCAATCCCAGGAAGATCCCTTGGAGAAGAGAATGGCTATCCACTCCAGTATTTTTGGCTGGAAAATTCCATGGACAGAGGAGGCAGGTGGGCTACAGTCCATGAAGTCACAAAGAGTTGGACACTATTGAGCAACTAACACTTGCACTAACTACTCATCAACCCCACAGTCATACCCTGTTTCCATTCATCCTATACTTTGAAAACAAGATTTTCTGATATTGATTTCTGAGAAAGGAGTAAAGATTCCCTCATTTAAAAATTACATGTGCTTTCTTTTCTTTCAAAAGACATGCAAATTTATTCATAGAAAAAAGGTTTTCTGATAGTATAAATGCATTGTGAAAGTTATACTATCATACAAAATGTGATAAGTCCTAGGAAGGAGTGTGTAATAAAAAGAATGGTGTACCAGAGACCAAGGAATGCATCAAGGAAGCAAAGCTTTATAAACTGAGACCTGAATTAGGAATGGGATGAAACTAGATTAGAGGTGGGAATCAAATGAGATGAGAATGTAGGAAGGGGCCTTATGATGAAGGATCTTGTAAAAGACATATGTTTTCCTAAATGCTATGGAAAACCATTGAAGAATATGAGTAAGACACTCCATCATATCTGAACATATAAAAGGTCACAATGACATGTTTAAGCAAATGAAGAGACTGCTAATGACACTAGAAGACAGAAGATGGAGACGTGGATGAACAAGAGAAGTCAGTTATTCATGACTTGGTACTGATTGTCATCTAGATACATTTTCTTATAAGTTCCACCATTATGACAAAATGATTCAGAAGGAACCTCAGCAACTAGAAAGACGAGCCATGGTTGAAACAGTAGATTATAGTAGAATGTAAGTCCCACCTGATGTGAAGAGTAATGCATTTCTCTGATTAAATCTGAATAGATTGTTTTATTCCCAGATGCTAATGAAATATGTGGTATACATATTGATATATGTTACCTTTTAAATTTTGTGACTTTCTAAAATCTTTTTGGTTCTGAGAATACCATCTATGTATTATGGATTATATTACCAACCTTTCAAGACACCTCACATAAAGCAAATTTCTGTCTCCTCCCTCTTTCTTCTTTAAATAAGCTTTTCTGTGAATTCATTAGCAACTTCTGATTGTTTCTTGAATTACCATCTTATAAAAATTAAATTCAACACTGGAAAGAAATTCATATACATTTTGAATAACCTGTCTTGAAATGACAGAGATAAATATACCCCAGTTATGATATTACTAGGCATGTGACTATAAAAGAGAGGCTTAACTTCTCTTAGTCTTCTTACATCCACCTTTGTTGAAGATAGACCTACTTGTAACTCACAGAATATTATGAAGATAGATCTATACATGGCAGAGCACTAATAGCTAACTTTTGCTGAGCACTTCTATGTGCCAGGTAATTTTCAAATATTTTACCTAAATATTTGAAAATTTTCAAATTTTTATATTATTAATCCTCACAACTCTGATAGTTACTATCATGTTATATAGAAAAATCAGTGTTTTCTCAAGACAAAATCAGGAGTTTTAATAATTATGCCATGGTAATAGTAATAAGTGGAGATTGCCCTGGGAGGCCAGTATATAAAGTAACTCTAAATTTAGTAATCTAAGGTAGAAAGATGCTCAATTGTGAGTGACAGATAAGATTTTAACCCAGGTAGTCTGAGTCCTGAGCCTTCACCCTTAATTATAATACTGAAATATCTCAAGCACATTCAATTAAAAATCTTGTAAAAGGTGTTTCCTGATCTCTTTTTAAATAAATGAAAAGTCCATAGAGTATAAAGTGTAAGTCAATATATGAGAGATCCATGAAGTATAAAGTCAAAGATATAAAGCTATAGTTATTGGCTTTGAAACCACATCTATCCTTTTGTATATAGATCTGAATATACAAAATTTTCAGATCTCAATCTAAGTTCTTTGGCTTGTATTTCATATATGTGTGTGTATGTGTGTGTACAGGAGAAGGAAATGGCAACCCACTCCAGTATTCCTGCCTGGAAAATCCCATGGACAGAGGAGCCTGGCAGGCCACAATTCATGGGTTGCAAAGAGTCGGACATGATTGAACACATATGTGTATATAGATAGATAGAATTCTGAGCAAGATACATCATTAATCTGGATTTATGAAATGTCATGACATGAGTAAGTAAATGAGACTTAGAAAAGTACAAATGAGAGATGATGGTGGCATGGATGAAAGAGATAAATTAGAGTTATTTATATAATACATATATTATATGCATCTAAAAACAATAATATAAGCTAAAACACTTAGCCTGAGACCTGAACACTTTATATATTCAAAAATTGCATTTTTCAATTATATGTATACTTGCATACTCAAAAAATTTCTCACTCCCTTTTCTTAGGTTTAAATATTTGTGTCAACTGGAAACGGTATCTTACGCCTCATGAAATCATGTCACAGATCCATATTAAATTCATTCCTGGTGACAAATTATTAATTTATTACCTCAATCATGGAGCATATGTAAACCCATGGTGGTTTCATGTCATTGTATGGCAAAACCAACACAATAAAGAAAATTTAAAAAAAAAAAGTACTTAGATCAAATATGTACCCATCCAGTCATGCTGTCTCCAACTCCGTGTTATGCATGGCTAACCATTGGGATCTCAGAGTCGCCACTGTGTCTGGCAGAACCAACCAACGACAGTGCTCTGACTTCCAGTTTGGGCCAATCAGAACAGAGACCCTCAGCAGGGCTTCAGCTGACAGGTGGACTGCAATACTGATTTCAGATATGAAGTTGTCAAGGAGCTTGACTCAGCAGTGGTGCACAGGAATAGTCACTAAGTGTCTTCCATGAGGTCACTAGAGAATGACAGGATATTTGCAAATATTCAAAAGATAACATTCAAATTCTGAAACCACCTGTCTTTGTCTCCCTGTTTTAGGGGTTCACTCAAGGCCATGGTTTATGACTGGGAATATCAGCTGTAGAACAATAAGTTTTCTAGGATAGAAATTACAATTTTTAAGAAATCTTTAACTGATTAATAGATTATTCCTAAAGTATTGTGTAGAATGAATAAATGGAAGAATAAATACTGAATAATTGAAGAATAAATAAGTAAATTGAAGGTATTATTTTTTGAAACAGCAAAGTTAATTTTCCCTATCTTCTTAATAAAGTGGTGACATGGCCAACTGAATTTGGTTTACTTCACTCAAGTGTAATGTGCTCTATTTCATAAAGACAAAACATTTCATAGAGGTGTCCCTAAGTAGGCAGTTGACTTGAATTTATACCATTGATAACAATTACAGTTAACCTGAAATGTAACATCTCCTACTTAGCCTAGAAGAAATAGTTTGTTCCAGTCCTTTTGAAACTATGTGACAGAAATTATACACCTGCAAACACATACCAAAATAAGAATTACCTACTCTAACCCTGATTGAAAAAAAGATAGGGCTGCCCAAAACAGTATGAGTGTCTAGAAATTGAAGAGAATAAGTAGTCTTTGTGGACCCACATCAAAGTGAGCTCTAAAGAACTGTAAGGGTTGCCTACTGATGATTTTGGGTGAAGAGAATTCCTGGAGAGAAAGCAGGTTTTAAGGTATTAAGCTGAGAAAAGTATATAAAGTGCTGCTGAAGTTGGCCTTTCATAGTTTGATGCTTGGAAACAACAACAAAATTCATGCATCGAGACTAATGGGGCAGTCTAATGGATACTACTTTAATTGCAGAAAGTCAAAAGGAGCTAAGCTTCTTGATGAAGCGAAAGAGGAGAGTGAAAAAGCTGGCTTAAAACTCAACATTCAGAAATCTAAGATCATGGCATCTGGTCCCATCACCTCATGGCAAGTAGAAGGGGAAAAAGTGGAAACAGTGACAGAGTTTATTTTCTTGGGCTTCAAAATCACTGTGGACTGTGACTGCAGCCATGAAATTAAAAGACAATTGCTCCTTGGGAGAAAAGCTACGACCAACCTAGATAGCATACCAAAAAGCAGAGACATCCCACTGTGCCAACAGTCACCTCTGGCACCCATGCACACCACCTGAGAGTTAAATAATTGAAATGAAGTTTTACCTCACTTGTTTATTTATATTTATATACTGGAAGCTAATTTATGTAACAAAAGAGAACATATAATGCTGTCCAGGCACTCATGAAAATTAACCAAACAAGAGTGCCAGCTGACTCTCAGGCAGAGAACAGAGCTGGAAACAGAGCAATGTTAGGTTTCCCCTTATTATTCTCTGCCTTTTTGTATACATATATATCTCAGGTTGGAAATTTTTCTCTCTTACCATCACTACTCTCACCCAGGCTCCATTATCTCTACCTAGGCAAGCTAAAATATTTAGAGAACATTTGTCCAAGATAAAATAAAATAGAAAATAAAAAACTGGAATACAGTCGGTGACATATTTCAATCTTTAAAATAATAAAGGTTTTTATCCAACTGAGTTAATGCTCTCCAAATACTGACTATGGCAAAAAATGAAACAAAATAAGCAAACTTTGAGAATAAGTGATGTATTGACCCCAGCAAGTTAGCTCAGACATGAACTCAAGGACACAGCAGATGAGTAAGAGCAGCAGTTTTTCCTATCCATATGTGTATCCCATTTGCTCAAATTCTATTGGCCAGAGCAAGCCATATGAGAAAATGCAAATTCAGAAGGCAGGGAAACATTTCTGCCTCTTCAGTTAGAGAAATTGCATAGTCACATGTCAAAAGTCATGGGTACAGAAATAGGTGGTGATTTCAAATTTATCACAGTAATTTCATTGAATATGAATTATCCGATTTTCCAATATTAATTTCAACTCATAATTCTTTACTTTCCACTCAATGAAACCAACTTTACATTTTTTAGTCATTTAAAGTATGATTAATGAAATTTTGAATGCAATTTCCCCTTTTCCCAGAAAAAGTGATGAATGAAGACCAACATTATGGATTAAATGGTTTTAACTCATCATGTCAAAATGCCTTGCAGGCAACTGGGAGTTTGCCCATACTGTCTTAGTACCATTTTATCATTCTAACGCTGCTTCCAACAACAAACCTTAAAAAAAAAACAAAACTTTTTTTTTGAGAAGAGTGAAATTTGAAGTCTTCGAAGTGAGCAGTTATAACTTTGTGGGTGTAATATTTTTACTGAGAGGTGATTCCCTCCCTGTACCAGGTAGAAGTGACAAACATGATTTCTTTACCTGAAATCAAAAGAAAATGTCTCCAGGAGAACCATTCCTAACCATTTTGGAGAGTAATCTCTCCTATTTGGACAACTGTTTAGGAGACACACTTGGGATCTGTATCTGGCACTCTACTCACAAGAAAAATGAATGGAAGAGTGAAGCCAAGGCAGACAGAGGATGCTGAAGTAAGGAGACCTATGTATCCATTGGATAAATAAAAGATGAGAGAACTTCCCCTGGGCCAAAAGTGCAACTGAGCAACTTTCACTTACTTATATATATAGAAATTAGTTTTTATCTGCTAATCCCAAGCTCAGTTGTGTCCGACTCTTAGCAACCCCATGGTCTATACAGTCCATGGAATTCTCCAGGCCAGAATATTGGAGTGGGTAGCCATTCCCTTCTCCAGGGGATCTTCCCAACCCAGGGATCAAACCCAGGTCTCCTGCATTGCAGGTGGATTCTTCACTAGCTGAGCCAAAAGGAAAGTCCATATATACATATATATATGTACATATATATATGTGTGTGTATATATATATATAACAACAAGGTCCTACTGTATAGTGCAAGGAACTATATTCAATATTCTATAGTAAACCATAATGTAAAAGAATATAGAAAAGAATACATACATATCTATATAACTGAATCACTTTGCTATATACCAGAAACAATCTATACTGTAAATTAACTATGCTTCAATGAAAAATATTGGCAAATCAAACATTTAATAAAGGACTTGTATCCAGGTGGCTCGGATGGTAAAGAATCTGCCTGCAATGCAAGAGACCTGGGTTCGATCCCCGAGTGAGGAAGATCCCCTGGAGAAGGGAATGGCAACCCACTTCAGTATTCTTGCCTGGAAAATTCCAGGGACAGAGGAGCCTGGCAGTGGCTACAGTCCATGGGGTGACCAAGAGTCAGACACAACTAAGAGACTCACACTCACACACACACACACACACACACACACACACACACACCCCCAAGATCTCTTTTTTAAAAAAAAAACCAACCCTACAACTTAGCAATAAGAAGACAAAACAACCAATTTAAAAAACTGGAAAACTAGTTTTGGACAGATAATTTTCCAAAATGGCCAATAAGCACATGGAAAGATGTTCAACATCGTTAGTCATGAGGAAAATGCAAGTCAAACCCATAATGAGATACTACTTCTCACCAACCAGAATGACTAGAATTAAAACAAGCAAGCATACAAAAACCTTGCAATAACAAGTGTTGGTAAGGATGTGAAGAAAGAACCCTCACACATTGCTGGTAAAATTTAAAAAATGGTACTGTCACCTTGGAAAATAGTTTAGTATTTCCACACAAAGTAAAGCCTGGAATTATCATGATGTTGCTTATTGCTTAGCAGCTAAGTGGTATCCAATTCTTTTATGACCCCATGGACTTCTGCCTCCCAAGCTCCTCTGTCCATGGGATTTCTTAGGCAAGAATACTGGAGTGGGTTGCAATTTTCTTCACCAGGGGATCTTCTCAACCAAGGGATTGAGCCCACATCTCCTGCATTGCCAGAGAGATTCTTGGTGAATTCTTTACCACTGAGCCACCAGGGAAATCCCTACAGTTATCATATGACACAGCAATTCCACTCCTAGATGCTGCTAAAAGATAAACTGGGCATGCTAAAATTTTTAAGTTTCTTTGAGCAAATATCAGCTCCTTCCTTTAGGTCGGATTTTCGGCCTGAGAGAGATAATTAAAATATAAGGCATTAGGGCTGCTCTCAACCACCACTCTAGAGTTCTCACAGGCTTTTCTCTTTTGTGTGTCTGTGTGTGGTATTCACAGGTCATGACATCAGGTTCACACTCTTTAAGCTGGACATTCTCTTTGTTCCTTTTCTAACATTCTAATCTTAGAGAGGTGATTTGCTTGGTGGTTAGTGATGCAAACATGCATCTAAAACTTTTGACAGAATGCAGTGTGCTATGGAGGCCAGACTAGGATAAGCAGAGTAATTCCCAAGAGCACTTCAGAGCCATGATCCTCAAGACTCAAAGCAATCATAATCAAATAAGTGAAAGACAGACCCCATTGTAGGAGTCATCTTTTTAAGCCAAAAGTCTTGGTCAATGATCTTACGTAGCTGAGTCTCAACTTGCCCAGAAGTCTCAATCCAAAGGCAAGTGGTGTTGGCCACAGCACAGTCACTTCCTTGCTCAGTTGAAAGCTGTTCTCTGAGTGTTACTTGAGATATCTCCTGGGCTTGCATTCCTACAACTTCCACTGAATAAAACATAACTCTCAACTTTTAGGTTGTGAATAATTTTTTTGATTGGCAACGGCCCATTTGCAACCTAGATTTCATAAAGTACATAACTGCTAGTAAGAGAAGTTTAACCCTACTTAATTTCAGGATTCCAGAAATGCCACTACTCTTTACTCTTAAGATCATCTCAGTTTTTTGAACTTTTAGAGATATTCACTAATTTATTTAATTCATTTACTCTTACATATATATAGGTTTCCCTGGTGGCTCAGATGGTAAAGAATCTGCCTGCAGTGCTGGAGACCCAGGTTCGATCCCTGGGTCAGGAAGATCCCCTGGAAAAGGGCATGGCAACCCACTCCAGTATTCTTGCCTGGAGAATCCCATGGACAGAGGAGCCTGGTGGGCTACAGTCCGTAGGGTTGCAAGAGTCAGTGATTAACATTTTCACTTACATATATGCATGTATTGCACATTCATTAATTGAATGTTATGAGCGAGAGTAGTGGTCACTTGTCATTAATTAAGCAAATGCAAACACTTTCTCATACCAAGTATTCAAGTTTAACCACCCACTCAGAAGAGCCTTCCCTGAGCACCTGGTACTCCCTATCACCCCACTTCTTTCTATCTCTGAAAAATCTTAGAATACTGGCTGTTTTCTACTTATTTAGGCATGTTTTTTGGTGTTTGACTTACTTCAACAATACCAAAGGCAAAATGAACATGGAAAAAGATAGCTGAACAGTAAATCCTGAGCCAATGTAAGTACTGCTGATTTTATTCTGGGCATGCAGGTAAAGTGCCTTAGTACACAGTGAAATTCTTAAGACTGCCTGTGTTCCATTCATTATTATATGCTCAGTCCTAATATTATTTGAAAATATTTTTTGACTTAAACTGATGGAGAAGAGAGCAAAGGGAAGGGGGACATTAATATAAATAACAAACCTAGGAGAAATCATCACAACCCTTCTGGGGCCAGACATGTTTCTCTTTACTACACATCATAAAGAGAAACTGACAGTTTTTGATAATGTGGTTTCTTTAGTAACAGAGCTTTTTCCTCAGTGGAGTAGGGGCCGTTAGAAAACAAAGCATGCATTCAATGAATGGAGAAAATAGCATCGACATATATACACTACAATGTGTACAACAGACAGGCAGTGAGAAGTTGCTATATAACACAGGGAGCTCAGCCTGGTGCTCTGTGATGACCTGGGTCGGGAGGGGAAGGAGGCTCAAGAGGAAGGTGATATAGGTATGATTATAGCTGACTGGGACTGGTGTACAGCAGAAGCCGGTATAACATTGTAAAGCATATTTTCTCCAGTTAAAAAATTAATTTAAAAAAGAAAACAAAACTTGCAAATAAAAAAGCTTCACTTTACTTGGACCAGTGATTAAAACAGATTTGCTTTATAAGCAAGAGTGATTTTAATAACAGAGTACTTTGTGTCATTTGCAGGTCTACACTATTAAGAATCTAGGAGAATTTTAACCATGAGGGTTTGGTTAAGCCCACACACAGATGACAGACAAGTACTTTGCATTTTTGCCCTTAATTACTAATGAAATATGGATAACAAACATTTTGCTGTACACCTGAAATTATCACAACATTGTAAATCAACTGTACTCCAGTATGAAACTTAAATTTAAACAATGAAAACCAAAAAAATATACTAGTGGAGCTACCTCAATCAGAGCTATAGTCAGGGTCTCCTTACTTCCCATAACCCATAACCAGCCCCTACCTGAATTTTAAAGTCGGTGCCAAGATTATGAATTAACTTAAAGCTAGTTTTTTGTCAAAGAATAGACTGCAATTGTGTTTTAAGAAAAAATAACCTATACCTTGCTTAGACTGAATGGAAAATAACATTTGAGCTTGGGCTTACAACTAATTAGATAACCAGTCATTTGCTTAATTAATATAAATTAATAAAAACAAATGTATCCTCAAAGAAAGTACTTTATATGTAATAAAAAAGAAAAATCAGATATTTATGTCATAAGATTTCAAAGGCAAAGATAAAATAAGTATCAAGCAATAACAATAATTACAGAAAATATTTAAGTGTTCATTGTCTGCTAGGTTTGTGCTAATTGTTTTATTTATTGTTTTATTCCCACCACAAAACTCTGACATTATTTCATTTGGAAGAAAAGGACTATAAGGATTATAAAGGCTAAGACTCTTTTCAAGGGCCGTATAATGCAAAAACATGAACCTAAGGTAGAAACACAAGCTGTACGATTTCTAAACCTAAACTGGCTACTGAAAGTCTCTGAAAGTGTTAGTTCCTCAGTCATGTCCGACTCTTTGTGACTCCATCGACTATGGGCTCCTGTGCCCATGGCAAGAACACTGGAGTGGGTAACCATTCTCTTCGCCAGGGGATCTTCCCAACCTAGGAATTGAACCTGCGTCTGCTGCACTGCAGACATTTTTTTTTTTTAATCATCTGAGCCACAGGAACTACTGGGTCTCTCGGTTCAGTTCAGTCACTCAGTCGTTTCCAACTCTTTGCAACCCCATGGACTGCAGCATGCCAGTCTTCCCTGTCCATTGCCAACTCCTGGAGCTTGCTCAAACTCATGTCCATCAAGTTGGTGATGTCATCCAACCATCTCATCTTCTGTTGTCCCCTTCTCCTCCTGCCTTCAGGCTTTCCCAACATCAGGGTATTTTCTAATGAGTCAGTTCTTCACATCAGGTGGCCGAAGTATTGGAGCTTCAGCTTCAGCATAAGTCCTTCCAATGAATATTAAGGACTGATTTCCTTTAGAATTGACTGGTTGGATCTCCCAGAAGTCCAAAGAGACTTTCAACAGTCTTCTCCAACACAGTTCAGTTAAGTTCAGTTCAGTCGCTCAGTCATGTCTGACACTTTGCGACCCCATGAACTGCAGCACGCCAGGTCTCCCTATCCATCACCAACCCCCAGAGTCTTCCCAAACCCATGTCCATTGTGTTGGCGATGCCATCCAGCCATCTCATCCTCTCTCGTCCCCTTTTCCTCCTGTCCCCAGCCTTCCCAGCATCAGGGTCTTTTCCTATGAGTCAACTCTTCGTATGAGGTGGCCCAAGTACTGGAGATTCAGCTTCAACATCAGTCATTCCAATGAACACCCAGGACTGATCTCCTTTAGGATGGACCGGTTGGATCTCCTTGCAGTCCAAGGGACTCTCAAGTGTCTTCTCCAACACCACAATTAAAAAGCATCAATTCTTCAGCACTCAGCCTTTTTCACTGTCCAACTCTCACATCCATACATGACTACTGGAAAAACCATAGCCTTGACTAGATGGATCATTGCTGGCAAAGTAATGTCTCTGTTTTTCAATATGCTATCCAGGTTGGCCATAACCTTCCTTCCAAGGAGTAAGCATCTTTTAATTTCATGGTAGAAATCACCATCTGCAGTGATTTTGGAGCCCCCAAAAATAAACTCTGAAATTGTTTCCACTGTTTCCCCATCTATTTGCCATGAAGTGATGGGACCAGATGCCATAATCTGAGTTTTCTTAATGTTGAGCCTTAAGCCAACTTGTTCACTCTCCTCTTTCACTTTCATCAAGAGGCTTTTTAGCTCCTCTTCACTTTGTGCTATAAGGGTGGTGTCGTCTGCATATCTGAGGTTATTGATATTTCTCTGGCAATCTTGATTCCATCTTGTGCTTCTTCCAGCACAGTGTTTCTCATGATGTACTCTGCATATAAGTTAAATAAGCAGGGTGACAATATACAGCCTTGACGTACTTCCTTTTCCTATTTGGAACCAGTCTGTTGTTCCATGTCCAGTTCTAACTGTTGCTTCCTGACCTGCATACAGGATTCTCAAGAGACAGGTCAGATGGTCTGCTATTTCCATCTCTTTAAGAATTTTGCACAGTTTATTGTGATCCACACAGTCAAAGGCTTTGGCATAATCAATAAAGCAGAAGTACATGTTTTTCTGGAACTCTCTTGCTTTTTTGATAATCCAGCGGATGTTGGCAATTTGATCTCTGGTCCCTCTACCTTTTCTAAAACCAGCTTGAACATCTGAAAGTTCACGATTCATGTATTGCTGAAGCCTGGCTTGGAGAATTTTGAGCATAACTTTACTAGCATGTGAGATGAGTGCAATTGTGCAATAGTTTGAGCATTCTTTGGCATTGCCTTTCTTTGGGATAGGAATGAAAACTGACCTTTTCCAGTCCTGTGGCAATTGCTGAGTTTTCCAAATTTGCTGGCATATTGAGTGCAGCACTTTCACAGCATCGTCTTTTAGGATTTGAAAGAGCTCAAATGGAATTCCATCACCTCCACTAGCTTTGTTTGTAGTGATGCTTTCTAAGGCCCACTTGACTTCACATTCCAGGATGTCTGGCTCTAGGTGAGTGATCCCACCATTGTGATTATCTGAGTCATGAAGATCTTTTTTGTACAGTTTTTCTGTGTATTCTTGCCACCTCTTCTTAATATCTTCTGCTTCAGTTAGGTCCACACCATTTCTGTCCTTTATGGAGCCCATATCTTTGCATGAAATGTTCCCTTGGTATCTCAAATTTTTGTTTCTTTTTTCTTTTTAACTTTATTTATTTATTTTAATTTTCTTTACATTATCGTGTTGGTTTTGCCATACATTGACATGAATCTGCCATGGGTATACTTGTGTTCCCCTTCCAGAACCCCCCTCCCACCTCCCTCCCGATTCCCTCTCTGTGGGTCATCCCAGTGCACCAGCCCTGAGCATCAAACCTGGGCTGGTGATTGATTTCACATATGATGATTAACATGTTTCAATGCCATTGTCCCATATCTTCCCACCCTTGCCCTCTCCCATAGAGTCCAAAAGACTGTTCTATACATCTGCATTTCTTTTCCTGTCTCGCATACAGAGTTCTCGTTACTATCTTTCTAAATTCCATATATATGTGTTAGTATACTGTATTGTTGTTTTTCCTTCTGGCTTACTTCACTCTGGATAATAGGCTCCAGTTCCGTCCACCTGAGTAGAACTGATTCAAATGAATTTTTTTAATGGCTGAGTTATATTCCATTGTGTATATGTACCACAGCTTTCTTTTCCATTCGTCTGTTGATGGACATCTAAGTTGCTTCCATGTCCTGGCTATTGTAAACAATGCAGCGATGAACATTGGGGTACACGTGTCTCTTTCAATTCTGGTTTCCTCGGTGTGTATGCCCAGCAGTGGGATTGCTGGGTCATATGGAAGTTCTATTTCCAGTTTTTTAAGGAATCTCCACACTGTTCTCCATAGTGGCTGCACTAGTTTGCATTCCCACCAACAGTGTAAGAGGGTTCCCTTTTCTCCACGTCCTCTCCAGCATTTATTGCTTCTAGCCTTTTGGATGGCAGCCATTCTGACTGGTGTAAAGTGGTACCTCACTGTGGTTTTGATTTGCATTTCTCTGACAATGAATTATGTTGAGCATCTTTTCATGTGTTTGTTAGCCAAACACTCTCTGACATAAACCAAAGCAGGATCCTCTATGACCCATCTCCCAGACTATTGGAAATAAAAGCACAAATAAACAAATGGGACCTAATTAAAATGAAAAGCTTCTGCAAAACAAAGGAAACTAAAAGCAAGGTGAAAAGACAGCCTTCAGAATGAGAGAAAATAATAGCAAACGAAGCAACAGACAGACAATTAATCTCAAAAATATACAAGCAACTCCTGCAGCTCCATTCCAGAAAAATAAACAACCCAATCAAAAAGTGGGCCAAAGAACTAAACAGACATTTCTCCAAAGAAGACATAAAAATGGCTAACAAACACATGAAAAGATGCTCAACATCACTCATTATCAGAGAAATGCAAATCAAATTTTCTTGAAGAGATCTCTAGTCTTTCCCATACTTTTTTTCCCGTCTATTTCTTTGCATTGATCTCTAAGGAAGGCTTTCTTATCTCTCCTGGCTATTCTTTGGAACTCTGCATTCAGATAGGAATATCGTTCCTTTTCTCCTTTGCTTTTCACTTCTCTTCTTTTCACAGCTATTTTTAAGGCCTCCTTAGACAGCCATTTTGCTTTTTTGCATTTCTTTTTGTGGGGATGCTCTTAATCCCTGTCTCCTGTACAATGTCATGAACCTCTGTCCATAGTTCATCAGGCACTCTGTCAGATCTAGTCCCTTAAATCTATTTCTCATTTCCACTGTATAATCATAAGGGATTTGATTTAGGTTATACCTGAATGGTCTAGTGGTTTTCCGTACTTTTTTCAATTTAAGTCTGAATTTGGCAATAAGGAGTTCATGATCCAAGCCACAGTCAGCTCCCCGTCTTGTTTTGGCTGACTGTATAGAGCTTCTCCATCTTTGGCAGCAAAGAATAGAATCAATCTGATTTCAATGTTGACCATTTGGTGATGTCCACGTGTAGAGTCTTCTCTTGTGTTGTTGGAAGAGGGTGTTTGCTATGACCAGTGCATTCTCTTGTCAAAACTCTATTAGTCTGTGCCCTGCTTCATTCTGTACTCCAAGGCCAAATTTGCCTGTTACTCCAGGTGTTTCTTGACTTCCTACTTTTGCATTCCAATCCCCCATAATGAAAAGGATATCTTTTTTGGGTGTTAGTTCTAAAAGATCTTGTAGGTCTTCATAGAACCGTTCAACTTCAGCTTCTTCAGCATTACTGGTTGGGGCATAGGCTTGGATTACCGTGATATTGAATGGTTTGCCTTGGAAACAAATAGAGAACATTCTGTCATGTTTGAGATTGCATCCAATTACTGCATTTCGGACTCTTTTGTTGACCACGATGGCTACTCCATTTCTTCTAAGGGATTCCTGCCCACAGTAGTAGATATAATGGTCATCTGAGTTAAATTCACCCATTCCAGTCCATCTCAGTTCGCTGATTCCTAGAATGTTGATGTTCACTCTTGCCATCTCCTGTTTGACCACTTCCAATTTGCCTTGATTCATGGACCTAACATTCCAGGTTCCTATGCAATATTGCTCTTTACAACATTGGACCTTGGTTCTATCACCAGTCACATCCACAACTAGGCATCAATTTTGCTTTGGCTCCATCCCTTCATTCTTTCTGGAATTATTTTTCCACCGATCTCCAGTAGCATATTGGGCACCTACTGACCTGGGGAGTTCATCTTTTTGTTTCCTATCTTTTTGCCTTTTCATACTGTTCATGGGGTTCTCAAGGCAAGAATACTGAAGTGGTTTGCCATTCCCTTCTCCAGTGGACCACATTCTGTCAGACCTCTCCACCATGACCCTTGCACCTTGGGTGGTCCCACAGGGCATAACTTAGTTTCACTGAGTTAGACAAGGCTGTGGTCCGGGTGATGAGATTGGCTAGTGTTCTGTGATTATGGTCCTAGTATGTCTGCCCTCTGATGCCCTTTTGCAACACTTACCCTCTTGCTTGGGTTTCTCCTACCTTGGACGTGGGGTATCTCTTCCTGGCTGCTCCGGCAAAGTGCAGCCGCTGCTCCTTACCTTGGACGATGGGTATCTCCTCACAGCCACCCCTCCTAACCTTGACCGTGGAGTGGCTACTCTCAGCCCTCCTGCCCCCATGCAGCCGCTGCTCCTTAGGCATGAGGTAGCTCCTCTCGGCCACGCTACACAGTTCAGAAGCATCAATTCTTCAGCACTCAGCTTTCTTTATCATCCAACTCTCACATCCATACATGACTACTGGAAAAACCATAGTTTGACTAGATGGACCTTTGTCGGCAAGGTAACGTCTCTGCTTTTTAATATGCTGTCTAACTTGGTCATAGCTTTTCTTCAAAGGAACAAGTGTCTTTAGATTTCATGGATGCAGTCACCATCTGGGTCTCTAGAAGTCAGAAATTACAAAGCTCTTCATACACCATATGTCTTGAACTTTGCCAGAAGAGAATAGGTACATTTATTTGACAATGGTGAATAGCTGTTGGTCACAGAAAAGTATTTGAATAGCTTACAGAGTGAAAGTCACTCAGTGGTGTCTGACTCTGCGACCCCATGGATAGCCCATGGAATTCTCCAGGCAAGAATACTGGAATGGGTAACCTTTTCCTTCTCCAGGGAATTTTCCCAACCCAGGGATCAAGTCCAGGTCTCCCAGATGGATTTTATACCAGCTGAGCCACCAGGGAAGCTCAACCAACCCTAACAGTCAACCAAATAAGACCTTGAAGATAATAAAGAAGAGCAGTAATTAAAAAAACAAAAAAACCTTGCTGATCTGTATGCTTAAAACAAGACTCCTAGTTATTAAAAAACAGAACAAAACAAGCAACAAAAAAGCTGCAATAATTAGTCTTGCTATAAACTTAGGTTTTCAGAAATGAAAAAAGAAGTCAAATTAAAAGGTATTGTGTACTGTTACTTTAGTAATTCCTTCTTTAAAAGTCTCTACATTTTAATTACTTCTTTTTTTTTTAAATGTTCCAGTACATTTTATTTTTTTTTTTTTTTTTTTTGCCATACATTGTCATGATATCACCATGGGTTTACATATGCTTCCCCTCCGGAACCCCCCCCCCTCCCCCCCCCCCCCTGGGAAATCTCGCTGCACCAGTCCCGAGGATCAATCCTGGGCTGGCGATTGATTAGACACATGACAATTAACATGCTTCAATGCCCTTCTCCCATATCATCCCACCCTTACCCTCATCCACAAATTACTTCTTATATATGAGTTTGGGGGGAAAATGCAGATTTTTACCAGAACTAAAAATTTTATGAGATATTTTGAAAAACAAAATTAGCAAATGAGCAGATAATAGTATAATATATTTAACCTTACATGATAGATTTTTTTGGCTAAAATTTTTTGAAAATTTTCTTTATAAAGCTAATTAATTTCCCATTAACTTCGAGCAACTGCTAGAGATTAAATATATTTTCAAGCATCTATTGTTTGTCTAACTTTGGTTAGGGACAGAGTCCATGTTGTTAAGAGTCTTAAATAAGGGAAGATCAAATGATGACCCATAAAATTTTTAGAGAACAAGTTACATTCTAAACCATGTGAAAAATTCCCCATTTTCTTGAGATTTTACTACACTTAATTACTAGAGGACAGAAAGGAGATCAAATCAGTCAATCTTAAGGGAGATCAAATCAGTCAATCTTAAGGGAGATCCACCTGAATACTCATAGGAAGGACTGATGCTGAAGCTGAAACTCCAGTATTTTAGTTGTCTGATGCAAAAAGCTGACTCACTGGAAAAGTCCCTGATCCTAGGAAAGATTGAGGGCAGAAGGAGAAGAGGGCATCAGAGGATGAGATGGCTGGATGGCATCACTGAGGCAATGGACATAAACTTGGGCAAACTTCAGGAGATGGTGAGCGACAGAGAGGCCTGGTGTGCTGCAGTCAGTGGAAGTACTAGAGGAAGGTATCAAGTAGAAAGTAGGACTCAAAAAAGTTTAAAAAACCTATAAACATGGGGGAAATGTATTTCATATGTGAACTAGGAAGTATAATTTTTTTAAAAAAACATGAAAGATGAAGGAATCATTGAATAAATCATAAGGGAACCAGCATAAATGGAGGATTAAGTGATGTGTTGGAGAATAGTAAGGAATATAGTGAATAGACCGTATAGATAAAACACAGTTACAGAAAATCTAATCTTAAATATAGATCATATAAAAATCCAGTAGGAAAAATAAATCCTTATGAATTCTCAAATAGAAAGAAGATGTGTTTTTGGAAAATCATACTAGCAAAGATTAGCTGCGGATTTGAACATGGCTAACATGTTTCATCTGATACTTGCACAGTCAAGCATCGGTGATATGTCCTATAAGTAGGTGAAACACGAAATCAGAGATAAACATTGAAATCAGAAGGATGAACTAACTAGAGAGGTGATTGCAAAGAGGAATCAGCTGAGGGTAAATAAGTATTAATAAATCCTTGGGGAACCTAACATAAGAAACAAAAGGCTAACAAACAATAAGAATAAAACACAATATTTATGATAAGTTCCTAGAAGTATACAATTTACCAAAACTGAATCATGAAGATACAGAAAGTCTGCACAGACCTATAACTAGTAAGAAGATTGAATCAGTAATCAGAAACCTCCCTACACTCAAAAGTACAGAAACAGATGTCTTCACTGGCAAATTCCATCAAAGAAGTAATGCCAACCCTTCTCAAAGACTCACAAAAAGTTGAAAAGGAAGGAATACTTACAAAATCATTTTATGACTCAGTATTATGGCCCTGATGCCAAAGCCAGACAAAGATACCAGAAGAAAACTACAAGCCAATATTCCTGATGAACATAGATGTAAAATCCTCACCAAAATATTGGCAAATCAAATTCAGTAGCACATTAAAATAATCATACACCATGACCAATTAGAATTTTTCCCTGAGATGCAAAGATAGTTCAACATGCAAAAATCAATTAATGTGATATACCAATTGATAGAATGAAGAATAAAAAGTACATGATACAAAAAGATGCTCAACTTCACTATACATCAGTTCAGTTCAGTAGCTCAGTCATGTCCGATTCTTTGCAACCCCAGGGACTACAGCATGCCAGGCCTCCCTGTCCATCCAACTCCTGGAGTTTACTCAGACTCATGCCCATTGATTCAGTGATCCTATCCAACCATCTCATCCTCTGTCATCCCCTCCTCCTCCCGCCTTCATCTTTCCCAGCATCAGGGTCTTTTCCAATGAGTCAGTTCTTCACATCAGGTGCAAAAGTATGGAGTTTCAACTTCAGCATCAGTCCTTCCAATGGATATTTAGGACTTATTTCCTATAGGATGGACTGGTTGGATCTCCTTGTTGTCCAAGGGACTCTCAAGAGTCTTCTCCAACACCACAGTTCAAAAGCATCAATTCTTCGGTGCTCAGCCTTTTTCATTGTCCAACTCTCACATCCATACATGACTACTGGAAAAACCATAGCTTTGACTAGATGGATCTTTGTTGGCAAAGAAATGTCTCTGCTTTTTGATATGCTGTTTAGGTTGGTCATAGCTTTTCTTCCAAGGAGCAAGCGTCTTCTAATTTCATGGCTATAGTCACCATCTGCAGTGATTTTGGAGCTCCCCAAAATAAAGTCTGTCACTGTTTCCATTGTTTCCCCATCTATTTGCCAGAAAGTGATGGGACCAGATGCCATGATCGTAGTTTTCTGAGTTTTGAGTTTTAAGCCAACTTTTCCAGTCTCCTCTTTCACTTTCACCAAGAGGCTCTTCTTCTTCACTTTCTTCCATAAGGGTGGTTTCATCTGCATATGTGAGTTTATTGATATTTCTCCCAACAATCTTGATTCCAGCTTGTGTTTCATCCAGCCTGACATTTTGCATGATGTACTATGCATGTAAGTTAAATAAGCAAGGTGACAATGTACAGCTTTGACGTACTCCTTTCCCGATTTGGAACCAGTATGTTGTTCCATGTCCAGTTCTACCTGTTGCTTGCTGACCTGAGGTTTCTCAAGAGGTATGTCAGGTTGTCTGGTATTCCCATCTCTTTAAGAATTTTCCAGAGTTTGTTGTGAGCCACACAGTCAGAGGCTTTGTCATAGTCAATATACATTCCCCTTACTATACTTCAGGGGAATGTAAATCAAAACCACAATGAGATATCACCTCACCCTTAAAAAAAAGAAAAAGAAAAAGAAAAAACAATGTGGATGTGGAAAGAGCAGAATATTTGTGGGTGGAATTCCCATTGGTGGGAATAAAGATGGTGCAGCTGCTATTGAATACAGGATGAATGTTCCTTAAAAAAATTAAAAGTAGAGTACCATATGCTCCAGCAATTTTATTTCTGGTTATTTATCCAAAAGATTGAAACTAGGATCTCAAAAAGATATTACCACTTCCATGGTCATTTGTATCATTTCTTAGTCTGTTCAGGCTACTATAATAAAGTACCACATACTGGACAGCTTGTAAACATAAATTTATTGCTCTCTCTATCACAGTACATCTATTTTCTAAATTCTCCCTCACACACAGGTTTTTGGCAACATTTCAACAAATATCCACAACATAATACCCCAAAAAAGAATGAATATGGACTTTTTGAAGCATTTACTAATGTAGATAACAAGTCAAACTGTTAACAGCTCAGTGTTCTCAACAGAGAGAGAGATAAGCATAAAGTCTCAAGCTTGGCATTTTGAGAGCATTACAGGCTCCCTAATTCTCTTGTGACAAGATTGTCTAGCCCTGATTTCTTCTCCAGAATTACATCTTGCCTTTCCTGGTCCACCTCAGCATATACAACCCAAACATGGTAGAGTATCTTCTGTTCCTCAAAACTACTGACCCAAATATAAGGCCAAATATTACAAAACTCTAAAAGGAAAACATAGACAGAACCCTCTCTAACATAAACTACAGCAAGATCTTTTTTGATCCACAACCTAGAGTAATGAAAATAAACAAATGGGACTCAATTAAGCTTAAAAGTTTTGCAAACAAAAGAAACCATAAAATAAGACAGCCCTCAAATGGGAGAAAATATGTGCAAATGAAGCAACTGACAAAGGATTAATCTCCAAGATATACAAACAGTTCATGGAGCTGAATATAAAAAAATAAACAAACAACCCAATCAAAATAATGGGCAGAACATCTAAACAGACATACAGGTGGCCAAGAGGTACCTGTATGTTGAAAGATACTAATCATCACTAATTATTAGAGAAATGCAAATCAAAATTGCATTGAGGTTTCAACTTACACAGGTCAGAATGGCCATCCTCAGAAATCTACAAACAATAAATGCTAGAGAAGATGTGGAAAAAATGGAACCCTCCTGTACTATTGCTAGTATAGGGGTTTCCCAGGTAGCTCAGCTGGTAAAAAAAATCCACCTGCAATGCAGGAAACCCTGGTTCAATTCCTGGGTTGAAAAGTTCCACTGCAGAAGGGACAGGCTACCCACTCCAGTATTCTTGAGCTTCCCTGGTGACTCAGGCAGTAAAGAATCTACCTACAATGCCAGAGACCTGGGTTTGATCCCTGGGTTGGAAAGATCCCCTGGAGGGGGGCATGGTATCCCACACCCATATTTTTGCCTGGAGAATCCCCATAGGCAGAGGAGCCTGGTGGGCTATATAGTCCATGGGATCACAAAGAACTGGACACAGCTGAGTGACTAAGCACAGCACACATACTACTAGTGGAAATGTAAATTGGTACAACCATTATGGAGAATAGTAAGGAGGTTCCTTAAAAACTAAATACAGAACTACCATATGATCCAGCAATCCTGCTCCTGGGCATATATCTAGAGAGATTCATAATTTGAAAAGATAGGTTCACTGTTCATTGCAACACTATTTACACTAGCCAGTATATAGGAGCAATCTAAATGTCCATCAACAGAGGAGTGGATAAAAAAAGATGTGGTACATACATATAAGAGAACTTTACTCAGCCATAAAAAGGAACAAAATAATGCCAATTGCAGCAACATGGATATACCTAGAGATTGTCATACTGAGTGAAGTCAGAGAAGGACAAATATATGGCATCACTTACATGTGAAATCTAAAAAAATTATGATACTAATGAATTTATCTACAAAACAGAAATACAGTCACAGATGTAAAAACAAGCTTATGGTTACCAGGGGAAGGGAAGTAAATTGGGAGATTGGGATTGACATATACACATTACTATGTATATATATAATAGATAACTAATAAGGACCTACTTATTACATAGCACAGGGAACTAAATGCTGTGTAATGATAATTTACATGTTTCAATGCCATTCTCCCATATCATCCCACCCTTGCCCTCTTCCACAGAGTCCATGAGTCTGTTCTATACATCTGCGTTCCTTTTGCTGTCTTGCATGCAGGGTTCTCGTTACCATCTTTCTAAATTCCATATATATGCGTTAGTATACTGTATTGTTGTTTTTCCTTCTGGCTTACTTCACTCTGGATAATAGGCTCCAGTTCCATCCACCTGAGTAGAACTGATTCAAATGAATTTTTTTTAATACTGAGTAATATTCCATTGTGTATATGTACCACAGCTTTCTTATCCATTTGTCAGTTGATGGGCATCTAGGTTGCTTCCATGTCCTGGCTATTGTAAACAATGCGGCGATGAACAAGTTCCCCAAAGTTTGAGGCATCAATACCCTGGTGATTCAGATGGTGAACAATCTGCCTGCAGTGCAGAAGACCGGGGTTCGATCCCTGGGTTGGGAAGATACCCTGGCAAAGGGAACGGCAACCCAGTCCGGTGTTCTTGCTGGAGAATCCCATGGACAGGGCCACAGCCCATGGGGTCACAAAGAGTTGGACATGACTGAGCGACTAACACAAACACACATCCCACCTTAGAAACAAGCCCACCCCCCTGAGCACGCTGGCCCAGAGCTGCCTTCATCCATGTGGAGCTCCTTTTTCTAATTTGTAAGCCAAAAAGGGAGATTTGGGGAAGGCTGCCTTGTACAAATTTCCTCCAGTGATGCGTGTGTGTGTGCTCAGTCATGTCCAACTCTTGACTGTACCTTTCTAGGCCCCTCTGTCCATGGGATTCTCCAGCAAGAACGTTGGAGTGGGTTGCCATGCCCTCCCCCAGGGGATGTTCCCCACCCAGGAGTCTGACCCATGTTTCTTGCATCTGTCTTCTGCATGGGCTGGTGGGTTTTTTTTTACCATGGTACCATCCTCATAACTCTACTAGAAAAGCCACTTTTTGCTAATTCACTCCAAGAAGCCATGTAGAATGGCACATGACACCAAAATGATTTAATACATTTTTTTGGGGGGGTGGGTAGATAGCTCAGTGGTCCCCAGCTGTTGTGTCTGCACCAGCTCCTCTGCAGCTGATGGCTGGTGGTTTTTCCTTAACATGACAAGATCCCCAGCCTAGAGGTGGCAAGCTTGAACCGGATGCACAGCTGTGAGTTTGAATTTGTAATCAAAGTAAGCATGAATGAAAAGGTGAGGCTTGTTGGGCTGTGTGGGTCCTGCCAGAAAGATGGATCTCTTTGGTTCCAGGCAATCTGACTAGTTATCTTGCTCAAAATAAATAAATAAATAAATAAATAAATAAATAAATGCTGTGTAATGGCCTATGGGGAAAAGAATCTAAAAAAGAGTGGCTATACATGTATATATAACTATTTACCTTGCTGGATAGCAGAAATACAACACTCTATTGGGTTGGCTAAAAAGTTCTTTGGGGATTTTCCATAGTATCTTGTGGAAAAACCCAAACAAACTTTTGGCCCACCCAACAAATCAGCTACACTCTAATTCCTCTTTGCGTTAATATAACAGATGGTACTTTTCCTATTGGAACACTTTTATTGTAACCTCCATTAGGCTGTAAGTATTTTGCACCAAGCACCACATCTGTTTTGTTCTGGTGAAAGTGAGAGAGTTAGTCACTCGGTCGTAACTGACTCTTTGTGACCCCATGGACTGTAGCCAGCTAGGCAATTCTGTCCATAGGATTTCCTAGGCAGGGATATTGGAGCGGGTTGCCATTTCCTTCTCCAGAGGGATCTTCCAGACCCAGGGATTGAACCCACATCTCCTGCATAGGCAGGAAGTTTCTTCACAGCTGAGTCACCAGGAAAGCCCCAACATTCGCATCACCCAGTCTTTTATCCACGTTTGCTGTCTTGATTGGTCCATTTCCCTGGTTCTGATCTATAACTTTATCTTTCTGCTCAAGTTCTTTACTTCTTTCATCAATCTGCTCTCACACATCCACTAATCTAACCTATCTTGTCTGACTATGAAACAAAAACTCCTCCTCCCTTGTCATTCATAGACAGTTCTTTCTAGCATAGCCTGGTACTCCCAGCCTCTGATCCTTTGCTGTCTCAATACTTGAACCATTCGCAATAGAAACCAGGGTACTAGAGCAGAAGGAAATGGATTGCAATGCAGGACTCTGTGTATCCACAGGCTGCGAGGAGTATGAGGAGACGACTGCAATTGGAAAACAACTTAAAGGACAGGAGTTCTTATGTGTAAGAAGACACATTCAAGGGAAGCAAAAGGATTCTGAAGATGAAATCTGGACTATTTTTCAACTTGATTCCACGGGTTCTACAGTGAAAAGTTGTCTCAAAAATAATCTCAATACACTAGGAAAAGCACAAAGGCTGAGTCACTGCACTGTCCTCATTTTTCTTCACTAAATTTCATTTCATGTTCTTTACTCATTCTGAATTCTGATCTTTTATTCTGTAAAAGATGTATTCTGTATTCTGATCTTACCAGCTTAGGTCCCAGTTTTATCATTCCCAACTGATCATATTCTGCAAAGTTTCACTTTAAGCTTAACCTGACACCACATGTTTTATAGAATTTGGATGAACTCTAGAGAGAGACTAGATTTTCAAGTTGTTCTACATGGGGGTCCATTGAGACATATTAAGGAATGGTGCCTAATATAAAAGCAGTTACATGAAGACAAAATTTTGAACCCATACCAATATTTTGAGCAAAGCAGCTTCCCTATAACCTAATATATTGATTTTATCTTAAGATTTTACTTTAAGAAAGCATAGCATAGCCTAAAAAGCAAGTTTGAAAATCAATGACTATCATTCTTCAATTTATAAATGGCATGACAGAAAGAGAAATAGTATTTTCCCCAGTATCACAAAATTAGTGATATTAAGTGGCAAATTCTGACTCCCTGGTATGGGACCTTTCCATGACTCCTCAGCACCAGTTCCATCATTCCTAAACTGAGATTTTGGCCATATATGGTACCCAGACATTCAACAAGAAAAATTTGAAATCTATGGTCAGGTATCAATTTGAAGAATGAGGAAGACTCTGTGAACAACAGAATAGATTAGAGACAAAGCTTAAGAATTTCTGTCCAAACAAGCAGAGCTAAAGAAATGTCAAACTAAGGTATAAGAAGAAAACAGAAAGTGATTCAAGACACAAAGCCAAGGTTAGCTTCAAGAGAGCCATTTTATGATATGATAAAAGGGATAGGATGCAAAATCCAATGAGGAACCTGGAATTCATATCCAAAATCCAACCCTACACACACACACACACACACACACACATACACACACAAAATGGAAGAAGGATGGAAAGCAAATCTATAAAAAATTAACAGTTCAATACCAGCAACACAGCAATGTCCCATCTCATCTTTGAGACTAGGCTCAAGATGAGCTCTGTGCTCTAATCTTGTTTGGAAACCTAAAGCAGTGGGACTTATTCTTTTACTAGGTAGAGAGCCAGAGAGAAACAGGGTTCACCCTTGGACTGCCAGGTGGTCTGAAGGTAGGGATCTGGTCTATGCTGGATATGATAATTAGTCACAATAGCAGAGAACATCATGTTTCCAGCAAGAGCAGAGTTCATCCCCGGAGAATAATAAGTGCCTTCATTAAATCAAAACACAATAGCTTTGATTTCCACATTTTGGCCCCAGTCAATGATTTTCTTACTTACACTGAGAGTGAGGCCAACTCACTCTCAAAATCAGTTTTGAAAAGCTGAGAACCTGCTAATACTATCTAAAATAGTCAGCTCAGGGTTACTTCAGACAATGCCAGACTACCTGTTCCCAACGAAGGCCAGTGAATAGCAGAGAATGTATGCTCACTATGGACAAGAAACATAATTTACCCAGGGCTGAATATTATTCTGCAAAAATTTGGCAAAGTCATTTTCTTAAGGTGAATTAATTTCCTCAATTTTGCTTGGCTTTTATTGCTTTCTCAAAATTCAGACACATAATATCAAACAGATGGCTTGAACCAATGAATAAATAAGTCATAAAAGGGTTTCGTATACTTCATTGTTCTGGTTTATGGCAACACACGGCAATCAAGCTCTGTTGAAACCTGGATAAAATTGCTAGTTTTACTTTGTTTGAGTTCCAGATGATCTGGAAGAAATAAAACTTCTCCAGGAGCAAGTGTTTTTGGAATCCCTTCTTCATGTAATTTGCCCAAGAAATCAATTCAACCTTTCTAAGGTTTTCCAAGCTATAGCTTTAGAAAAAAATCTAAGAGAATGATAGTTTAATCATTGTTCACACAGATCAAAAATGCTACCTGGTTACTTACAGAGATACCATGGAAATTATTCAAGAGATAGAGTAGGGAGTGAGGGTATAAACACAATGGAGAAGTTGTATGGACACTATAAATATAGAGCTCAAATCGATAAAACTATGCACTGAGAATCTATCAGTACAGGTACAGTCCTCCCAGATGGCAAAAGATCATATTCAAGTAACCTTAGACAAGGGATTTTATTTCCTTATCTTTCCACTCTGAGAACTAGATTTTACATTAAAATTGTCAACCATGGTCTTTTCTTACAACTAGCTAGCTGACCATTGAGATTCTTTATTGAGATAAAGACCATTGAGGTTCTTTATTGAGATTTTATGAGAATAAACAGAAGGCTGAGACATAGACACAGACTATATATGAAGCTATATGAAACAACCAGTTACATAATATAGTGAATTATCTGATATTAGGGAAATATGATAATGATGGTAACCAGGACAGGTAATGTTCCATCTAAAGGGACAGATGCTGCTTCATTCCAGCCAATGCTGCTATGTGTGTTTTGCCAGAACTTCTAATTTGTCAAAGAGAATCTTTTCCCAGATTCAGTTCGGTTAATATAAAACCTGATAGACAACCTTTATTCATAAACTGTCCAATATGCAATCTGAAACTTAAAATGACTGAGCTCTGAGAAGCACAATGCACCAAGGAGTATCTAAATCATAGGAAACCAGAATGGTTACCTGGTTTGACAAGTCTCTTAACAAAGGAATCCAATTGCAATGCAATGCAGTATCCCTAACAAACTGGGTGCTCAACCACTGCTTATACACCATGAAGGAAACTTACTGCTGAATGTATGAAATGCTTAGATTTATAATCAAGATAATTCCTTTGAAGAATATGGACCACTATCATGGCTCCTATTCTACTCAAACCTAATGAGCTGAGACCAGAAAATTGTTGGATTCAGACTTTGGCCCCTGGAAAGATATTGGGTGCTATCTTGCTACCTGAAAAATGGTCACTAAAAGAAGTTCCCATCAAAAACTACATAGTAAAAAATATACTACAATTTGTATGGTACATTATGTATGTTATATACACTAAATATCAAAATAGTTACTTAAATATGTTACAAATGAAATTATTTATAAACAAACGTACAGACATAGAAAACAAACTAGTGGGGAGGAGGATAAATTAGGAATTTGAGATTAGCAGATACACGCTTAGACAAGCAATAAGGTCTTACTGCACAGCACAAAGAACTATACTCAGTAACCTGTAATAAATAATTTATAATAAAAAGAATTAGAAAAGAATATGTATGTACTTAACTGAATCACTCTGCTATACATCAGAAACTAACACAACATTGTAAATCAACTCCACTTCAATAAAAAGTTTTAAAAATTAAAAATAGTTATTTAATGCAATGCAGTAGCATGAATGTATCCTGAACAACAACAACAAAAGAGAAGTCAGTGGAAAGACTAGTAAAATTCAAATAAAATCTGTATTTTAATTAATAGTTTGTTCTATTGTTAACTGTGTATTTGAGATAAATATATCATTGTTATGGAAGATGTTCCCTGGTGACTCAGATGGTAAAGAGTCCTCCTGCAATGTAAAAGACCCAGTTTTGATCCCTGTTTCAGGGAGATCCCCTGGAGGAGGGCATGTCAACCCCCTCCAATACCCTTGCCTGGAGAATTCTATGGAGAGATAAGACTGGTGGGCTACAGTCTATGGGGTCACATAGAGTCGGACATGACTGAGCAACTATCACTTTCACTTTAATATTAGGAGAAGATGAATGAGGGTTATATGGGATTTTTGCAACATATTTGCAACTTTCCTGGAATCTAAAATAGTTCCACAATACAAAATAAAATATACATTTTATCTTTTTTTTTTTTTTAATGTGCTGTGTAAAGTTAGTCTAGTCTGAAGCCATTTTGGTAAACTACCCCAACAGTGTGAAGTTAGAATTCCTTCAGGGTGATGCCAGGTTCCATTTGAAATTTATTTACAACATGCTTGATGGAGAAGCTGTTCTCTTCAGAACCTTGGTGTAGTTGAACTGACAGTTACTGTGTTGTGACCTGGAGTTCACCATTAAAAGGGTCACCCATGCAAAGTCATGGAGGGTTTTTTTTGGTTATTGATGATTGTTGGCACATCCTATGCAATATATCTAAATTGAATTATGGTACCAGATAAAGTTATAGATGGGAATGAAGCTTGTATATCATCCATTATCATGTGTAATCAATAAAAGATTTAATATCCTCTTGAAAAAAATTAAAAAATAAAATATACATTTTAATTTGTTTTTAGCTGCAAATGCCACATGAATATGGCACTACTTAAATGAAAAGTAAATGAAAACCAAACTAGGTTGGTGTGGAAGCAAGAGTCTGCTCCAATAAGACAACCAGAGCTATTAATTGCCAACCAAATATTGGCAGCTACAAACCAATTGGGTTGGTAAATTTGAAAGACCACAGGATGGATTTAAAGCTTTACCAATATCTATCCAAAAGATTTATTAGGTTATTTACTTTCTTTGGTTCACCCACAAATGGTGTAATGCCTATAATTTGTTAAGAAATAACAGTGGTCAAATGCCTATTATTTGATGCTAGTGGTAAAGAACCTACCTGCCAACGCAGGAGATGTTAAGAGATTCAGGTTCGATCCCTGGGTTGGGAAGATACCCCTGGAGGAGGACGTGGTGACCCACTCCAGTATTCCAGCCTGGAGAATCTCATGGACAGAGGATCCTGGCAGGCTATAGTCCATAGGGGTGCAAAGAGTTGGACACAACTGAAGTTACTTAGCACTCATGGAGTTCTGGGAGATTCTGGCTGACCTAAACAGACATAGTTCCTGCTCTCCTGGAGCTTACTGTATAACTAAGAGACACAGACTTTGAACTAACAAGCATACAAGTCAATTCCAATGAAAACCAGCCCTAAATCCGGCAAAGGCAATGGCACCCCATTCCAGTACTCTTGCCTGGAAAATCCCATGGATGGAGGAGCCTGGTAGGCTGCAGTCCATGGGGTCATGAAGAGTCGGACACGACTGAGCGACTTCACTTTCACTTTTCACTTTCATGCATTGGAGAAGGAAATGGCAACCCACTCCAGTGTTCTTGCCTGGAGAAAATCAGGGATGGGGGAGCCTGGTGGGCTGCCATCTCTGGGGTCGCACAGAGTCGGACATGACTGAAGCGACTTAGCAGCAGCAGCAGCAGCCCTAAATCAACCAGACAGCCCATAGTCCAAAATAGTATGTGCACATACAAAATCTGAGAGAAAAATTAAAATAGACTATGCTTGTCTTCATCATACTTTTTACACTGATGTATAGTCCACAGGATGAGAAGGAAATTTTGAAGTGGATCATCCACTTTATCTCTTGAGCTTTCCATACCTCAATTTTTTCACTACAGTGTAGTCTCAGTTCTTCAGAACAGTCACACAACTCTATTCTCAGGGTAGTTAGGGAATCTTTCCTCTTGGGCTTTCTGTTACAGGTTCCTCATAAGGGAGGGAGCAAGGGAGGGAAGAATGAAAAAGAAAAATGAGAATATCTTTCATATCCCACATCCAGAGCTATCTTTCCAAGTTTTGTTTTGCTTTGGTATATCACTGTTATCACCTACTTTAAATTGGTTTATCTTTCCTGTATTGTAAGTTATCATTATAAGCTTTTAAAAACCATTTTTGGAAAATAGATATTGGCTCAAATTGGACAATAATAGAAGATATCACCTTCTCTCTTGCATGTCTTCTGGACCTGCTCTAACAAAACACCATAAACAGTATAGTTTAAATTTCATTATGTCACAGCTCTGGTAGACAGGTCTATGTCCAATATCAAGGGCAGGTACAGACTTTATCTCTCTGGAAGCTCTGAGAAGAATCCCTCCCCTATGTTCTTAGCTCTGGTGGTTGCCAGCAATCTCTGTTCTTCTTGCCTGGTAGCTACATCACCCGTTTCTGCCTCCATGTTCGCACGGTCATCTACCATCTGTGTATGCCTCTAACTCTGCATCTCTACACTCTGGACTTCTTTGTCTTTTCTTTCATATTAAGGGCCACCCTAAGCCAATCTGACTTTAGTTTGATTACATCTGCAAAGATTCTATTTCCAATAAGATTACGTTCATAGTACAGGAAATTAGGACTTGAGAAAATCTTTTTTTGGGGGTGGACACAATTCAATTCACAATGTTTGCCTCCTCAAATGAGTACATGACAACCATCACAGGCTTTCAATTTTCAATGCTTTCTGCTCAGAAGAAAATTTTCATTTTGGTATCATTCAACATTCATTTAACCACACTGAAAGAGAACTCTTATTTAGAATGTTTTGATATAGCACAGTGAAGTGAAAACTGTAGTAGACTTGGAGGCAAAAAAATTGGGGTTTCTATCCCAATTTCCTACTTACTGTTCTAAGGACCATAAAATGTAAACCATATGTCAGCTGAGTTAAATTTGGCCTGAACCCCAATTCTACCCCCTGTCAAAGTCCAAAGCCCTCCCCTTCACATTCATGGATTCCCAGTTGCTTAGTTCCTCAGGTTTCTTTCCAAGTCAGCATCTTGGCTTCAAGCTTGTTCCTTTAGTGCTGCTCCCAACAATCTGATGGCTGTCAGGGAAAATTATGAAAGACTTTGAAATGGGCAAAATAGTCTCTGAGTGGCCTATAACCCTTCTGGGCTATCTGTACCTTTCTGGTCTTCAAGCTATTTCATGACTCCTAACTTGTAGGAAAATGATAGTAATACATATAAATGGTTCCTATCCATTGAAACACAAATGCCTTTTGACCAGTGGAGATGTAATTCATAGACTTTCTCCACTCGAAGAAGCTAGTTCTGCACCTATTTATAAAATAGTTTCAGTAATCCTGGCTGATTTTATATCAATAAATGCAGGTCCTTTTAATATTCTTTTGTACTGCTTATAATATTTTATTTGTTCTCACAATTAATGAGATATAAAATATTTGACACAAGCTTAATTTTATATAATTAATGATTTTACTTTGCTTGAAACTTCTTATTTTATATTGGAGTAGAACCAGTTAACAATGTTGTGATAGTTTAAGGTGGACAGCAAAGGGACTCAGCCATACATGTGTATCCATTCTCCCCAAGACTTCCCTCCAATCCAGGCTGCCACATAACATTGAGCAGTTCCCTGTGCTGTACAGTAGGACCTTGTTGGTTAACCATTTTAAATATAGTAGAGTGTACACGTCCATCCCAAACTTCCTATCTCTTCCCCACATTACTTCCCGCTCCAGCAATCATAAGTTTGTTCTCAAAGTCTGTGAGTCTCTTTCTGTTTCATAAGTAAATTCATCTGTATAATTTCTTTTTAGATTCCACATGTAAGGGATATCATACAATATTTCTCCTCTGCCTGACTTAGTTGATTTTTTTTTAAATTATCATTGGGACTTCACTATTGGGTCAGTGGTTAAGATCCCATGTTCCAGGCACAGGTTTGATCCCTGGTTGGGAAACTAAGATTTCACATACCATGCAGCATAGCCTACACACACACACACACACACACACACACACACACACACACACATAATTAAACAAGGCAAAGTTCAAGACTTGCACTTCAAAATATATTTGCCTCAAGATTTTCAAGGATTTGGTTAAGTTTCCTAAAACCTGGTAGTAAGAATTACAAGTGAGGACCTTTGTCTTTCCCTATGCTTCCATATCTCCCTTACATCCCCTCCTTCTGGCTCTCTTAACTTGAAAATATTCTTCCACAATCTACACAGGGTTTCACATATATTCATATCCTGGAGGTTCAGTAACCACTCCGAATGGTCTTTAAAAAATCACACGCTCAACAAAAATAGGTCTCCCTGCAAGAACTTGTAAACAGTTGATTAAAGCATAAATTTTCTTTTTTCCATCATGGAAGTTTGTACAAACTTTCTGAGCCTTAATCACTCCATAAGCCAAATAGTGCTTAGTGCAGCTATCTCAAGCATCACATGAGATTTAAATATGATAGTAGATATATTCAATAGAAAGGCACATGGTACAGAGGCAGAGAGAGGAGTTTCAATCCATTTTAGCTGAACCTGAAACCACTTTGATAAAGTACAACTGAAATACAGAGTTGGTATAAAGATAACAGTTACAGTTGTCTTAAAGTCTCAGATATGGATCATTCTTTAGTTGTCAATAACCCAAATAAGAGGAGGTAAATCGCATAGTCATCCTCAAACTCTAATAGGAACTGTTTGCAAAAGGAATTCCTTGCCTCCTGCTCTCTGCCAACCAATGCTGCACAATGCGGTTTGGCCTGAGAGAGGCGCTGACTGATGATCTTTTCTATTGGTTATACACTGTTATGAAAAAGATCCCTCCTTCCATGATTTACTCTGAAACCGAGGCTTGCTTATTTGCCCCCATTAAACTAAAGAGACTTCCTTGGACTGTGGGGAGAAACAGGAAGAAGGGGCCTCAGAGATTTCATACGTGAGTGACTTTGCAGTGGATTTCTATTCTGAATCCAGAATCTAGTTCTAGACAGAAGCCTTCACCTGGGGTTGAATTACACTTCTATCATTTACTAACTGTTCTTCCTGGGAGTCTCCTCAAATCTCACCATCTTCATCTGTAGAAGTGTACCATTATTTTTCATTCACCTTCTACTTGCTCATCTCCCAGTGTTATCCTTAGCTAAACGTTTCGTATTCAAAGAAAGATCAAAATCTGGAGGTCAAGAGAAGTGCCAGGACACAGGTTATTTTGATTAAAGAGCTGCAAAGAAAGGACAAGAAAGGGAGACATCTTCCAAAACACAGAAAGAAAACTTTCCATTGGTTTGAGATCTATAGCCCTTTAATGCAATTCAGGAATGCTGTCCATAGAGCTTCTTTCTTTCTGAGATCCACTTTATGATGATGTTTTGGTCTAAAATTAGTACCCAGCAAAGACCCATATGTAGCAACCTTTTCACAACCAATTAACTCTTAACCAAATGTTACTCATTTGGAACCAAATGAGTAATATTTGGTTATATGTATATAAAAGAAGAGTGGAAGATTAAATATTCAGAAAAGTGCATATAAGCATATTTTGAGAAAAGTAATGTGAAAAGCAGGGACTTTGTGGCCAAGCTAACACTTGAAGTTAATCACAGATCTATTACTAATTAATGTTTGACCATGGAAATTTATATAAATCTCTGAATCTTAATTTACTTATCTATAAAATGATATAATGGATTCTATCTATAAGATTCTTGTACAAAGGATATTATTTAAATATCACCTCCATAAAAATTTAATTCCCAGACCAGCTAGATACTTACTCTAACCCAGCACTTTATTGTTTCCTTCATAGTAATTTAAATTCAAAATTCTATACTTACATTTATATGTATGTACATCTGCATATATTTTTGTTAATTTGATAATTTATTTGTTTACACATGAATATTACTTAGGTCTTCTACTAAACTATGAGCCTTATTTGAGAACTGATTTTGATTTTGCTCATCTCTCTGTTCCTAGAATTACATACATTGTGGATGCTCTGCAAACCTTTGTGTAATTAATAATTTAGTTCATTTTGTTAACATTAGTTTGTGTTTTAAAAGCATGTAGTACTATCATCAGAGTTCAACTATAATATAAACAGTAAAATTATGAACTGTTCAACAGAGGGTAAGCTATTTTGTAAAGAAAAACTAAGAGAAGTTTCAAGCACAAACAAAATAAATAACCATGTTTCAGGGTTGCCATAGCAAAATGTTCTGCCCTAAATTGAAGTTTGGACTCATTTAATAAAATCATGTAGGCTTCTTACCATGAGTTAAAAACTACTGATGAGCAAAGGTAAAGCCAGCCAAAACCCCCCAAGTAAGTTCACATCTGCCAAGAAGAGGGAACATGGAGACAAAATGACCATAAGGTCATTTTCTGACTTAGCTTCTGACCAAGACACTCAGCTTTTAGATCTGAAGATGGCTTCTCATGACCTCCAGATTGAAAATTCAAGGATTTCCAACAAAACACGGGAGGAACATTAAAAGCGCCATCAGTGAAATATACAACAGGCAAAAAAAATGGAATAGAGATACCCCACCCTTGGCCTCCCTCCCCTGAAAACAGTTCCTACCCCAACCACAGGCTTAAATCACTTACCAATAGAGAAGAAAGATTAGAAGTGGGAAAATTGCTCAAGCCATGACAGAGAGGGTCCATGCTTCACATCAGTTTCCTGCTCCCTTGGGATTTCCAGGCAATGGAATACAGTAATTGTTATCTTTCTCATTTAATTCTCTTAGCAACCACTGAGTAAGGAGGGGGGAAAATGACTCAGATAGAGATTTAAGTGGGGCCATAAGGCTATTAGTTATCAAGGTCAGAGTTAACCCTCAAGAAAATCCAGTTCTCTTATTTTTCCCCCTAAACAAAAACAACCTTACACAGTCACTCTGACCTCTGTCCTACCTCTTGACTCATTAAGCGCAGAGTTCTAACAATTTTTGTAGAGAGTTCTTGTCAAGGGGCTTGAACGTCTTATAAACAAAGAAAGCTGGAGATGTAGAGGTACATTTGCCTCATCCCTCCTGTAAACCGTCGTGCCCGGGAGAAGAGTGATGATGTGGGATTTAGAAGGTAGCTTTCTTCCCTGAGAGTGAAAAGAACCGCTGTGTTGTTGAGAAGAGAAAAAAAAAAAAAATCATCAGGGATCTCTGACTTCACGGTCTGGCCCATATTTTTGTTTTCTAATTTTGGTCATCACTCTTGTCAAATGGTACTTGATAACTCATATCTTTCAAAATATTTCTTACAGGATCCAGCTTATTCCAAAGTCAAAGAAAGATATGTAAAACAAGCAAAAAAAATTTCGTTTCCACAACCTTGGTCCTTTACATAAATTGATGTGCTTCCATTTTAACTATTCAGTCATTTTGTTTCATCTTGAGAGCATAGGCTAGGACAGCAAGAGGGACAGAGCAGAAGGATTAAGTCTTGATTCTTGGACTCAAGTTTGTCCAAGGCACCACTGAATTTATTTTACATTGATGATTCCTTTCTTCCTCACTGGCCACATCTGGTCAATCCTGAAGCCCTGTTGGTACCAGTTCATTTATATTTCTTGAAACAACCCACTTATCTTTTGCAGGGCCTGTCCACACTTAATACCACCATCATCCCTTCCAGGGATTATCTTGGTATTTTTCCTTGCTTTAAATCTCACTACTGTTTCCTTCCTCATTTAGTCTCCACTCAGCAGCCAAAATGCAGATCTGATCTTACCCTTCTCACCATCCTCTTCCTTAAAATCTTTCTGTATTTTACATTTATCCCTGAAATTAAATGGTGTTGGGTAGGGAAACTGGGGGGATTATTCAGGTAAGTATTTGTAATTGAAATAAAGAAACTATAAAAATTTCAAGTGCTTGCAATTTCCCTAACCTCACACTGCTAGTTTTAAAATGGAAGCGCCTCTGAGATGCTGTATCTATCTTGAAAACTAATGACTGAATTTTGGGGGATGTTAGTGGTAAAAACAGGGATGACAGGCTAAAGGTTTATTCTGGAATGCTCAGAGAATAACTACCTGGATCAAAATGGGGTAAGAAATTAAAGGAGGCCAAGAAAAAAAAAAAGAAAAAATGGAATGCACATGTTAGGTGAACATGTTTGGGGAAGTTTGAAAGCAGTACCTAGAGGACTGGGGGGATACTGTTGTATTTATAGAAAATGGAAGGATATGAGGTAAAGAGTTTTGCTGTTCATTATTAATACAACCCTCACTGTTAGTGGTTTTCATAGTATAAATTATGGTGAAAGTATATGTCGCATTTTTTTTTTAATATGGAACTGATGTATCTTAGAATTCCACAGCAAGAAAATCCTATCCCACTCATGGGCTATTTACAAGATGATTCCTCCTGACAGTCCTGATTTTTCCTGAATTTCCCCCAAATTTAAGCAAACAAAACAAAACAAAACTTTAGATCAAGCCTCAATAGCACTGGCTGTAGTTATTACTAAAATCCATCAGATTGTCACCTACTCTTCATGCTATGCTCATTCGTTGACCAGAACTTATTTTTTCAGGCTTATCTCCCAGGGGCACAAAAGACCCTACACAAAGTGCTTGTTTATTTTCTTAACAATCTCATAACCGCAGTATCTGCCGGAGAGAAACTGGAGCTAATACTAATGTAGAAAAGCACCCTTGTGTAACCACTTCCATATGAGGGTCATTATCATTGCAACCTATCTCAGTTGTCAGAAGACTTAGGATATAAAGATGTGTATACCAAGTCTTTTTGACCTTTGCAGTCTGTTTAACAGCATCAGTGTCCTGAGAAAAATAATTTATATTCCTACTACCTATCCACACACAGACCTGTGTACTCATGAACCACAGTAACTAGGTAGATAGATGTTGATGATATAGATGGATGGAGAGCTAATAGAAATAGATGATAAAATATGCACACATAAAGAGAGTATAGATTTTTATACCAACAGCCAGACTTTACATAATTGTATTAGTTTTAATAACTGTTATATTAATATAAAAATAATAGTACATGTTAATGTGAATAAAATATTATTTAACTGTTATAGTATCCATCTTTTTTATAATTGTATTTATCTACCAATTTATTTTTGGTTATGCTGGATCTTTGTTGCTGCATGGGCTTTTGTCTAGCTGCAGAGCGGAAGCTACTCTCTAGGTGAGGTGCTTGGTCTTCTCTTGATCCAGAGCACGAGCTCTAGGGAGGGTGGACTCAGTAGTTGCAGCTCGCAGGCTCTAGAGCACAGGCTCAGTAGCTACGGCACACACGCTTAGTTGCTCCCCACCCCCTCCACATGTGGAGCCTTTCTGGACCAGGGACCCTGCATTGGCAGGGGGCTTCTTTACCACTGAGCCACCAGAAAGCCCCTGTATCCCCCTTTATACAAGTAAATACACAAATCAGAAGATATCCATTGTCAGACCACATGGCCTGGGGTTATATCCAAATCATTGTGGTTATAAGGAGCATTAAGCCTACAGAATTGTCATATGGAATCAGGGATCTCTCTATATCAAGACTGTCCCTCTCGTCCTATTTACCAGCAGAGAGCTAAGTGGTTGGGAATACCATCAGTGAGGTCAGAACTAGGCTAACCTCCAATTTGGCTATTACTAGCTCCAGCCTTCGGCAATTTAACTCTTCTCTCTAAGCCTCATTAAACTAGTCTATAATAATAGAAATAATAAAATCCCCCTCCTAAAATCTTCATGAGAATTAAACAACAAAACATAAGCTAAAGCATCTGCTGAATACCTAGTACAGGGCAAGTTTTTAAACAATATTTGTATTATTAAAACAATTACTAATATCCTCAAAGGTCATGCATGAGGTAAATGGACAGAGGAAAGGAGATTCCTGACTCTTGCCAAAGATCTGGTGTGAAACTTGATAGTTTGGGACAAAACCTCTTCTTTGTGAGCAAGAATACCACGGTGGCCTTTAGCACTTTTCTTTCCCCTCATTTTTCTACATAACCCAACTGAGACTCTCTCTCTCTTTCTCTCTCTTTTTTTTCTTTTCTATTCCCACATTGTTTTCAGATTTCATTGTAAACATAAATAACTTACTTAGAATTTAACATCTCACATCACTTTAGGATTTATCAGTACTGAAACACTGGTTGGTTCTTTCCCACAGACAGTTCTATTTTACCATCTTTCTTTAATCTTCATACTCTTTCTCGGTCACTCCCTCATTCATTATATTTTCTTACATTAAATCCTTATCAATAGTTTCTGTAACAAAAAACAATTGAGAGGAGGGAAGACAGCTCTTGTTTCTTCAATGTGACTAACTTCCGATATATGGCAAAAACCACCACAATATTGTAAAGTAATTAGCCTCCAATTAAAATAAATTTAAAAAGTAAAATAAAAAATACAATCTCAATTCATGAAACTTATCCATATTCTGCTTAGAACAAATGCTAGATTTTCACCTTTTAAAATTATTATGGCAACCTTCTGTAAATTATCTGTAATTTAATTGATGATTTTAAATTTTAATCTTCTCTCTGATATTTTTCTATTCACTCTCTTTGTTCTCTATGTATTTGATTTTGAACTCCATTTATTGTAAAAATCAATTGCAACAGGCAACAGATCTGGCTGAACAAAAATAAAACTCTTTGATGCAGCTTCTTTCCATATTCTAATAAAATACTCATAAACACAGAAAGATAAAACTTGCAACAACACTCAGGATGTCAATCAACTCTAGCATTTGGAGAGGATTTTCATTGAGTACACATAAATGTGAAATATAAAAGAAACTGTACGCATGCTCTGTATTAGGTTAGTCAAAAAGTTCCTTTGGGTTTATCTGTTAACTTTTTGGCCAACCCAATATATCACATTCCACTTACACCCTGTCTCACAAGCTCTTTGCCCCCTTTTTACTCCAGTACTGCTACGGCAACTGACTCTGGGCTGATGGAACCCAACAAGTCCTCACCTCAGCTACACTGACTATCTCGCTTTCTGCCAATACATCTCTACTGCTGCTGTGAGTGACACCCACAGGACTATATAGCTATTTGGGCACGTTGGCAAACTTGTGAGAATGAGAAAGTCACCCCACAGAGCCACCCTTGCCCAGTGAGGCAAGGGCCCAAGTGGATAAACCCCTTCCTGTATCTCAGGATCTCCAGCTGCCTATGGCAGTCACCAGTTCAACAGCAGACCCTGGGACTGGCTTTGCTTTCTCCTCTGTTGTTCTCTTCTTGGTTCTTAAAGAGTCTAAAGTCAACGAACTCTGTGAAAGCTTATCTCAGGCTCTGCTCAATTTTTTTCCAGAACTCAGGCCAGGATACTGTGTCTGCTTAGAATAGGAAGGAGATGCTTTCTCTCTTTTTCTCTCTCTTTCTCTCTCTCTCTCTCTCTCTGTGTGTCTCTCTCTCTCTCCTCCCGCCACTCCCCCCCTTCAAACAAGCAGCCCTTCTCCACTGGGTGGACACGACTTTCTAAGGAATCAAGACTATTGTGTATCTCCTACTTTTCCAATCCACCCACATCAACTTCTCTCTTTACACCTAAGTTAGACAATGTGATTCCTAGAGCAACAGAAGAATTAGTAGGAGGAAAACAATAGAAGGAAGAAATAATGAGAGGAGCAAGGGGCTGGCCAATTGAATCCGGGAGGTCTCCCTGCAGCCTCTGTAAATTTGGCACTTAAGTTCAGGACTGAGATAGGAAAATTCTGATGCAAAGCAAACAGGGATGTAGGTTTTCTGCCCGATTTCAATTCATCAGAGGGCTAGGAAGGGAGAAGACCTCAGCTGATCCAAAGAGTTGCCGCAGCTGAATGCATCTGATGCACCGGAACTCTAGGTGGATGCTCTGCAGCGGAGGGTCGCGCTACACCCAGGTGGATACAGAGTGAGAACACGTGAAATCCAAGGACCAGGACATTGAGAGATGTAAGTCTAGAGAGAGGAACATCTCCATACTCCACATGAAATGTTTCTAAAACTATGGCTTTTACTCGTGCCCTCTGTATAAGAACTTCTAGAAATCTTATTACTTCTTCAACCTACATCAGCAAGCATGTAAAAATACTTCATAGCACACATTTTCTGTGTTACCCTCCTCACTAGACTCTTAGTTTCTTGCCTTCAGTTCACCTTGTAAGATTAATTTGTAAACGTTTATATTTTGTTATAATGGTTTTGTTCAGTTCATTCACTCAGTCCTGTCTGACTCTTTGTAACCCCATGGACTGCAGCACCCCAGGCTTCCCTGTCCATCATGAACTCCTGGAGCTTGCTCAAACTCACGTCCATTGAGTTGGTGATGCCATCCAACCATCTCATCCCCTCCTCCTGCCTTCAATCTTTTCCAGCATCAGGGTCTTTTCCAATGAGTCAGTTTTTTGCATCAGGTGGCCAAAGTATTAGAGTTTCAGCTTGAGCATCAGTCCTTCCAATTGATATTCAGGACTGACTTCATTTAGGATTGACTGGTTTGATCTCCTTGCAGTCCAAAGGACTCTCAAGAGTCTTATCCAACACCATAGTTCAAAAGCATCACTTCTTGGGTGCTCAGCTTTCTTTATAGTTCAACTCTCACATTCATATATGACTACTGGAAAAACCATAGTTTTAACTAGATGAACCTTTGTTGACAATGTTTTTGTAAACTTCCTCAAATCTGTGGTATGTGGCATATATTAAAAATAAGCATATTTGAAACTTGAATAGAGCATAGTAGTAAAATAAATGATATAATAAGCTATAATCCATGGAGCAACTTTTGAAAACAGAAAGAAAATACAACTTTCTGCCACTTTTCCTTTGAGTTCTTACTAAGGCTAGCAGTTCTTGGCTTCAAAAACTGAGTGACATACTGTATCCCCATTTTGCCTTCCTATACCCTTGTCCTTTTTTTTTTTTATTACTTTTTAATTGTTTTTGCCATACATTGTTATGATATCACCATGGGTTTACATATGCTTCCCCTCCGGAACCCCCCTCCCTCTTCCCTCCCCCCCCCCCGGGAAATCTCGCTGCACCAGCCCCGAGCATCAGTCCTGGGCTGGCGATTGACTAGACATATGAAAATTAACATGCTTCAATGCCCTTCTCCCATATCATCCCACCCTTACACTCATCCACAAAGTCCACGAGTCTATTCTATACATCTGCGTTCCTTTTGCTGTCTCGTATGTTGGGTTCTCGTTACCGTCTTTCTAAATTCCATATATATGCGTTAATATACTATATTGTTGTTTTTGCTTCTGGCTTACTTCACTCTGGATAATGGGCTCCAGTTTCGTCCATCTGAGTAGAATTGCTTCAAATGAATTTTTTTTTAATGCTGAGTAATATTCCATTGTGTATATGTACCACAGCTTTCTTATCCATTCGTCAGTTGATGGGCATCTAGGTTGCTTCCATGTCCTTTTTTTTTTAAAGTGAAGCATAGGTGATTTACAATATTTCAGGTGCATAGCAAAATGATTGAGCTATACTCATATATCTATTCTTTTTCTTTTTTTAATGATGATTCCAAACTTTTTATTTTTTTAGTTAATTAATTCATTTTGTTTGGAGGATAGTTACAACATTGTGATGGTTCTTTTCCATTCTAGGTTGTTACAAGATATTGAATATAGTTCCATCTGCTTGTAGAGTATGTACTTGTCGTTTCTATATTTTTTTTTGAGATTTCTGATGTAGACCATGTTAAAGTCTTTATTGAATTTGTTACAATACGGCTTCTGCTTTGTTTTGTTTTGTTGTTTTGTTTATTGGTCATGAGGCATGTGGGAACTTAGCTGCCCAACCAGGAATCAACCTCCACCCCCTGCACTGGAAGGCAAAGTCCCCACCACTGGACCACCAGTGAAGTCCTATATTTTATATATAGTAGTCCATATCTATTAATCTCTCCAAATCCATGCACCCCTTTCCCCTCTTTCCCCTTTGATAACCATCAATTTGTTTTCTATCTCTGTGAGTCTATTTCTGTTTTGTAAAAAAGTTCATTTGTATCACTTTTTTTAGATTCCACATATAAGTGACATCATATGATATCTGTCTCTGCTTCTTTCAAATCCCATTGTCATCATACCTGCCGAATTGTTCTATTTGGAGCTGTACTCCAGCTGCACAGTCACTCTCTCTTTTCTTCAGTCATTAGGACTTCCTGTGCTGTCACCCAGGGAACCACAGGATTTAGCAGCGTGTATTAAGATTTTAATCGCTAATTATGAACTTCTTTTAAGGTCCATATCAAATCACAAGAACATAGTGGTAGTGATTTAAGGTCACCAGTAGTTGCTGGAGAATATTATGGGATATAGACATCTTCTAAGTGCCATGAAGATCCCTCTCTCCTGCGGCTACTTCGTAACCAATGCCTTATGCAAAATAAATCCAACAAGGTAACTCCCCTTTCTGTTCAATTCAGTCTTTCCAGAAAACGCTAAGGTCTCAAAAGTCAAAGTTTTAGTACTTCATCAAAGCCATCTAATAAAATCCCAAGCTGAATTCAACATGTTATTTCTATCACATATATGTGCTGCCTTAGGGACCATTAAAATTAACTTTTCTTTAGAAATATTTCTATAATCTTTTGTATCAAATATGTTCCTCCTGCTTATTTTTATTTTTTTACTTTTTGCTACCATTCTAAACAGGCAGGCAGGACTCTCTTGTTTCCTCACATTTTGGTGGATTTTTTGATGGTGAAAGTTAGAAGTCAGAGTGATGTTACTTTTCTTTTTCAAAAATTCTCTGACATTATTATAAGGGTCTAATTATGAGGTGAAAGAGCAAAAAGTACTTGAGGGCAGGAAATCAGGAGATTCTGGCAGAAAGGACAAAAATTCAGAAATCAGAGGGCCTTGAGTAGTGGAGAGCTGCTGCTGTTGCTGCCGACTCTGTGCGACCCTATAGATGGCAGCCCACTAGGCTCCCCGTCCCGGGGATTCTCCAGGCAAGAACGCTGGAGTGGGTTGCCATTTCCTTCTCCAATGCATGAAAGTGAAAAGTGAAAGTGAAGTTGCTCAGTCGTGTCCGACTCTTAGCGACCCCATGGACTGCACCCTACCAGGCTCCTCCGTCCATGGGATTTTCCAGGCGAGAGTACTGGAGAGGGTTGCCATTGCCTTCTCCAAGTGGAGAACTACATGGTACCTAATGGCAATGCCCTAGAAAGTAAATGGACCTTCACCCAGTATTTCCACAGAGATATCATGGAGTCAACAGCTTTTCCAAGTCTGAAGAGATCATCTGGGCTTGAACAGCAAAATTCTTGGTAGAGCTCAGTATAGACTAATAACTGAAAAAGTTCCTCCTGCTCCAGTGTACTGAGCAAGACTATATGCTTAGAGCTGGATTTAAGCTTAATGCATTATTACAAAAAGACCTCCAAATGCAGTGGTCTGTTTATGATAGGAGCTTATTCCTCTCTCATACACAAGTCCAGAAAACATTATCCCAGAGCTGGCAAGCTGACATGTCCCAAAATCCCAGAGGTCCTTCATTACGTGATCAAAGAAGACTTCCCTTCATATCCATGTTCCATCATGTCAAATCAACATAAAAAGAAATCTGGAGTTCTATCTTTAAGGATCTGACCATCTAGTTACGTGCATTGTGCTTGCTCAGTCACTAAGTTGTGTTCAACTCTTTGTGACCCCATGGACTATAGCCCACCAAGTCCTTAGTCCATGGGATTTCCCAGGCAAAAGTACAAGAGTGGGTTGCCATTTCCTTCTCCAGGGGATCTTCCCAACACAGGAACTGAACTCATATCTCCTGCATTGGCAAATAGATTCCTTACCACTGAGCCACATGGGAAGCCCCAGTTATATTCATTACTTCTGCTCATATTTCTTTTGGCCTGAAATTACTCACTTGCATAGCTGTCTTACTATAAGGAAGATTAAGATTATATAGTCTCTAGCTGAAGACCACAAGCCAAGCAAATTGTGTAGAGTAATGGCTATTTTTAAGATGAGGAAGGAGTTAATGAAAAAAAAAGATTTTATCAACACAATCAATAGGTATGATAATTCCCTTATGATATATGAATCTAAGTATTAACCATAATAGGTAGATAAGAGAATAGTGATATATGGATGATGCTGTATTTTTAAAGCACAAAATTGTCAAGGTATTTTTCTTCAAGTTATTTTATAACCTCATTAAAAAGAGGCATAGGATGGCTCTCATAGAGCACAGATATCACAGAGATATCAGACAGGAAAATTAGGGTATCACTGGTCTTTAGAGGGAACTGGGGGTGAGGGATAGTAAAGAAAACACAGAACATAATCTTGAGTAGAAAGCAGATCAGTCATGCCTTGAAGCTAACATGTGCAAAACATTCTATAGACTTTCTGACAAAACTACAGAGCCCATCAATATGGAGTTTTCATCAAAATCCACACCTTTTAAAACTCATAGAACATCAGGTTTTTAATAATGTATTTCCATGCACATTGAAGAAATGTATGAGTGTTACAAAAAGATATGAATGTCCCAGCATCCAGGCTCCTGGCTCCAAGAACCATATGTTTTTTGTGAAACTGGAAAATCTCCCATAAGTTCTCCCCATGATGATTTGGAAGAGTCCTGCCCTCTCATTCATTTCTCTGTGTCTTTCCTGTTTCATTATCTCTTCTGCCTCCTTCCCTATATCTGTTTCTTTACTTTGGACCACCTCTCTCTACATCTTTGTCTATGTCTCCATCTCTCTGTCCTCTGTCTCCTTACTCTCTGCTCTTTTCTCTTTGTTGAATGGCTTCTCTGCCTATCTTCCACCCACAAACTGGCTCAAAATCTAATTTCGAATATAATGACTTGATGTTGACCTAAATACAGGCACCTTCTCTCTCTTCCATAAACTCAATGCTAGATTTTTCAAACACTAGAATGATCATCAGAAATGTCCTTTCTGCCAAACTACAAAAAAATTGTGAATTCTTTTGCAGTTTACAAGACTTTCCCAACAGAATAAACATGAATTTCACAGTAAATTTCTCTGTTCCTCAAGGGAAATCAACATTTTTTTCCATTTCCAAAAAAAAAACACACCAGCTTCTGTGTAAGATAGTTATTTAATAAAGCAGATAATAATCAAGATAGATATCAAAAATTGATTTATATTCTTTGATGCCCAACTAAAATGGCAAAGTCTTGTATCATTGTACAGTCTACATGATGACTTAACTAATGTATTATTACAGTAACATGAGTGTCTTAGGAAGAGGAAATCTGGAATGAGCTTGGAAACTAAAGTGCTTTGTTCACTCAGGTTCTGAATCAGGTCATCACATGACCTAATGGATCACTAAGATCATCAGGGTCATTTTTGGCATACTAATCAGAAGAGTTTAGGTTTTCCAAAGAGTAGATCATTAGGGTCATTTTTGGCATACTAATCAGAAGAGTTTAGGTTTTCCAAAGAGTAGATCACATTCATACTGCATCTACAAAACACTATATATGCAAAAATGTTTCAAACCATTCAGTTGATTCCCCTCAAAGTCAGATTTGCTTTTCTTTTTAAACTAACTTGGCTCTTGGTTATTAATGGGTCACCTAAGCCTCTGTTAACTTCCAGGCTGCCTAGAAGTCATAGGACCCATACTTCCTAGTGACCATTCCTGTCAGATTTCCTCGGATGTTCATCCCAGTTGCAGAGTGGAAAATCAGCCAGGTTATACATTGTAAAATAGCAACAATCAAATGGATGAATTGGCACCAAACACAAAAAAAGAAAAATGTCCACATTTCAAGTTGATGCTTGTACATTTTATATGGGGTAGTAACTGTATTGCCACCTAGAGCATTATTGAAATTTTGATTATAGTTGTCTCCTGTATTGCCCTAATACCTGAAGATTCTGCATCTCCTTCATTAATGTCAAGTCCAGAAGCTAGAATTGATGCTGGTAGCTATGGTGGGACAGAAGGAACATGTGAGAGGTACAAACATGGCCATCTGCAAACCAGTGAAGACTTATTGTCTAACACTGTATTAAATGGCTTCGACAATAACAAAAGCAGATAAGGTATTTTCCTTTCCCAGTGTGACATTTTAAGCTACTTAGACAGACAAGTCTTACATTCATCAAATTACTAACAAATAAAAAATAAGATACAGTACAGGAAGAGATGATCAAATATTCTACCCACCTTCTCTGTGCAAAGCCATTACTCTTCCAAGTTCACAGGTGACAGAGTTGGGGGAATTTAGGTAAGAATTTAAGAGAGCTGTAAGAAACTATTTTTAAACAGCCAACACTTACTGAGCATATACTACATGCCAGGCATTGCACTCCATAGTTTAAATCCATTGTTTTATTTTCATAATAACACATTTAGGTGGCAATTCCTGTTCCCAAGTTCTTACCACTAGTATGTGGTAGAGTCAAGATATATATCTGTTCTTGTCTCTCAGAAGGTCATACCGTTAAGTATCATAACTTTTAGCATTAGATAGTACATTAAAAGTTATAAAATAGATAGCATCAGAAGTGTACATATGTCAATCCCCACCTCCAACTTCCTCCCATCCCACCCCTTTCCCCCTTGGTATCCATTTATTTGTTATCTACATCTCTGTCTCTATTTCTGCTTTGCAAATAAGGTCATCTATACCATTTTCTTAGATTCTCTATATGTGCATTAATATATGATACTGTTTTTCTCTTTCTGACTTACTCTGTATGACACTCTCTAGGTCCATCCACAGTCTCTACAAATGACAGTTTGTATAAAATAGACAGCTGATGGGAACCTACTTTATAGCACAGGGAGCCTCACTTAATGCACCATAGTGTCCTAAATGGGAAGATGGTCCAAAAGGGAGGGGATCTACATAAACGTATAACTGATTCTATAACTGATCTATGTAAATGTGGGACATTTGCTGTACAGTAGAAACTAACACAACATTGTAAAGCAACTATGCTGCAATAAAAATTAATTAAAAAAACAAAGCAAAACAAAAGTTATGAAAGAGACATATCTGAAATGGAATTCTGACAATATGTTGCATATGTACGTGTGTGCATGTATTAATATGCACACATACAGGGTATCTTGCCATCAAGTACCATGGTTAGATGGCAAGAGTTCTCTCATCTTCAAACCACCAGGAAGCTCTTTGATCAGGAAGCTTGGGTTCACTAGTCCCAAGAGACTTAAAATTTTATGTGGTTAGTATTTCCCAGCATTGCGGGTCTCGAGGCACAGATCCATAGTGACCGCTGACACCCTGTCCCAAACCCCAGGGACAACAAAACTGCAAAACATCCCTGGGTCATTCTCACTGTAAAGTTATATTTTCATTCACAATTGATTCAATACTGAAGAATGTTCACTGGTATTACTTGCAGCTTCAACCATCTGTTCTGAAAAACAAAACAACAAAAAGGCTTCGCTTCGAAGATAAGTTCATTTGTACACTTCTCTTCAGATTCCACATATGAGTGATATATATTTATCTTTCTTTGCCTCACTTCACTCATTATGACAATCTCTAGAGCCCATATAGCAAAAGAATCTAAGGAAGAGTTGATATATGTATATGATAACTGATTCACTTTCCCATAGAGCAGAAACAAACACAATATTGTAAATCAACTATACTCCAATGAAAAGATGTTTGTTTTTTAATTTTTTGTTCTTCCCTAGTATTCTACTGATCCACACAATCTCTCTATCCTAGAGAGATATAAATTATCTACTTGTTCTTTCATCCAAGCCTTGAATTCCCATTGTCCTGCAGAGAAGACTCATCTTTCTCTGGTGAACGACTCTAATCAAGATATAGCAATAGTAATGGAAGTTTTAACTTACCCCATACACCCATCACAAATAGGGAGCCAATATGGGTCATAACCAACCCACTAAATAATCAACATTCACCTCCCACCCTCACCAATTAACTATTGTCTAAAAGTGAAATATTTTCATTTGAAAATCTTAGTGAAACGAAGAGATAAAATGAAGGGGACTGAAAAGTCAGATTAAAAATATCTGTCAAATGTATGTTGATGATGTAGAAAACATACCTGAAAATTAATTTTCCTTAAGAATAAAAACAGAATTAAAGTGGTTAATCACTTTGTGACTCGACAGCTGAACAGATTTATAAGAGGATTTTTTAAAATTAAATATCAAGAATCCTTGAGCCAAAATTGATATAGGGAAGCAAACGAAAATTCTCTTCCAAAGTATGTCTGATAAAATGAAGAAAATTTACTGGAATCTCAACTACATAGGGACCCTTGACAGCTGATAAGAAAACCTAACCCTCTGCCTCCAGGCAGAGCTACAGCAAGATCTGTATAATCATCAAACTATTGGGGGAAATATTGAAAATATAGTTAACCACCAGCGATTCTGTCTACTTGACATAAATAATCTATATGTTTTGACAATTCACTCTCCTATTTTTTTTCCATCTCAAGTAGATTTTCTTTTCTTGTTAGCACCAATCATTCCAATGATTAAAAGGCTAAGGTATTTAGATATCAATACACTGCAACTCTAACATAAGAATTCTGCTAAAGAGAAATTCCTGGTAAAGTTATTAAGGCAAAATTTATTTCTAAGCACTTCAGTATTTCATCATCCAAGGAAGAAACATCAGAATAATTGCCTGTATTTTCCCCCTAAATAACATATCTTCAAATTAACCCAGTCAAAGGAAGGTCATCTGTCAAAATCTGAGAGCCAGACTTTTTAAGATATCTCAGAGTCTGAGGTCAGAAGGAATTCTTCCTTGAACAAAGGAATATACATTCTTTGACAATAGGGGCTTGTCAAATAACTTCTCCTCATTCAGAATCTTTTATAACATCAGATAACTAAAATTGTTTACCAACACAGATTAGAACTGAAGAGAGAGAACGGCAGACTATGTTTTTAAATTAAACAACTTGATATTATTTTAAAGTTATAAAATATAAGAGATTTTCATAACTTTTTTCATTTATTTATTTATTTTTTTACTTTACAATATTGTATTGGTTTTGCCATACATTGACATGAATCCGCCACGGGTGTACATGTGTTCCCCATCCAGAACTCCCCTCCCACCTCCCTTCCCATCCCATCCCTCTGGGTCATCCCAGTGCACCAGCCCGAAGCACCCTGTATCATGCATTGAAACTGGACTGGCAATGCGTTTCACATATGATAATTTACATGTTTCAATGCCATTCTCCCATATCATCCTGCCCTCGCCCTCTCCCATAGAGTCCAAAAGACTGTTCTATGCATCTGTGTCTCTTTTGCTGTCTTGCATACAAGGTTATCATTACCATCTTTCTAAATTCCATACATTAGTATATTGTATTGGTGTTTTTCTTTCTGGTTTACTTCACTCTGTATAATAGGTTCCAGTTTCATCCACCTCATTAGAACTGATTCAGAATGGCTGCTATCCAAACGTCTACAAGCAATAAATGCTGGAGAGGATGTGGAGAAAAGGGAACCCTATCACACTGTTGGTGGGAATGCAAACTAGTGCAGCCACTATGGAGAACAGTATGGCGATTCCTTAAAAAACTGGAAATAGAACTGCCATATGACCCAGCAATCCCACTGCTGGTCATATACACCAAGGAAACCAGAATTGAAAAAGACATGTGTACCCTCAATGTTCATTGCAGCACTATTTATAGTAGCCAGGACACGGAAGCAACCTAGATGTTCATCAGCAGACGAATGGATAAGAAAGCTGTGGTACATATGCACGATGGAATATTACTCAGCCATTAAAAAGAGATTGTCATAACTTTAAAGGTAAAGGCAATCATAATAAGTAGTCTTCTAGAGGGATTTCCACTAGGTTTGCCAATCATGAGGGAAAACTGATTTTGTCATCCTGTGAGGTCTTGAACAGTGACTGTCTTGTGGGACCTCCTAAGGTTCCAACACTAAGTAAGAAAATCACGGGGTCTGGAGGCTCTGGGCAGCAGTGAGATCAGGAACCAAATCAGAAAACTCAAATCCAGAGGCTAAAGACCATATGAATGAGTCCACATCTACATTTCAAGTTCACATGATAGACAGTAACCAGGAGTGGACATCATCCTGGTTACTGTCATCAGCCTGGATGAGCTCAGGCTCATCCTGCAGCAGTCAGCTCCATCTTTCACCTAGGATTAACCCTACCCTGGTCTTGAACTCATCTCAATCAGGACTGGACTCGCTTAGGAGCATTCAGCTTGTGGGTCTGAAATGTACAATGCAGTTGTTAGCTTATATTAACCTTGAAAAAACTCTGCTATTGCACATCCACTGAGCCATAACCTGTTCTTCATTCCCATTCTTTCTTTATAGACTTGCCTTCTACCTTACTTCCTGTTTAGTTCTTCATTCTTCTGCTCAGAGTAGATACTCTGAAAGGCAACTTATTCCTGGTCTCAAGAACGTATCATACTTTTGTCAACCCTCCTCCCTAGCAAGCTGAACGTTGTAGGAAACTGCGCTTGATTGACTGCTCATCTAAAATATGCCATCCCACCTAATTTTGAATATTATGTACATATTCTATTCCCGCTGCAAACCACCAATTATAAAGTCACTAACCTCAGTGAAGCCCAAGTTTTTTGTGCTACTTCTCCCACAGCATTTTTGGAATACCTTAAAGGCCAAATCCATGCCAATCTCATTTCCCAATTTTGGTCCATCTTCTGCCTATTTGGGCTTCCCTGGTGGTTCAGACAGTAAAAAATTCACCTTCAATGAGGGACACCTGGGCTCTATCCCTATATTGGGAAGATCTCCTAAAGGAGGGCATGGCAACTCACTCCAGTATTCTTGCCTGGAAAATCCCCATGGACAGAGGAGCGTGACAGGCTACAATCAATGGGGTAGCAAAGAGTCAAACACAACTGAGTGATTAAACACACACCTGCCTATTTTGGTTCATTTACCACCTATCTATACTAATATGTAAAGAATTTAAGTAACCAGAAGCCAAGAAAGGAGATGGCAACAGGAGCACACACAAAAAAACTGGTTTAAAATATCCAAATTTAATCGGCCTTATGTAAGTACAATCACAGCCATTATCTTGTAATAATTTCTAATGGAGTATAATCTGTAAAAATGCTAATCACTGTCCTGTACATCTGAAACTAATATAACATTTGAAATCAACTGCACCTAAATGCAAAAAAATTCTTTTAAAATAAAATATTTAATTAACCTGATGATAGAATTAGACTAAGTCTTTAGACTATGTCTAGATCTATCACTAGGCCAATCCCTCTAAATAGTCCCACTTGGCGCTAACAGCCACCCCATCCTTACCTGTATAACAAAGACACAGAGATCCCTGAAGGACCTGTGGTGTGTCCATTCATGAGTGAATCTGGGAGCTCATAAAGTCACTCTTTTGTTACTGTTAGTCACTCAATCGTGTCTGAATTTTGTGACCCCGTAGACTGTAGCCCACAAGGATCCTCTGTCCATGGGATTCTCAAGGCAAGAATACTGGCATGTGTAGCCATTCCTTCTCCAGGGAATCTTCCTGACCCAGGGATCAAACCCGTGTCGCCTCCGTTGCAGGCAGATTCTTTACCAACTTAGCTGCCAGGGAAGTCCAAAGTCACTCCTTACCTGGAACATAGTTTCCTATCTTAAAATATGAGGGAATAATTCTGTACTGAGACTTTTGCCATCAAAATCACCTATATAACTGAGATGTACATATGCTCCAAGACAGTGTCTGATCATTTGCCTGTTTGCTCTCAGTTCTGTTTTTGCCATTCCTTTACTCTGAGATGGACCACTGGAGGCTACCTTTTGCAGGCTTCTTTGTCAGGTGGCTTGTGGTTAGGTTTGTCCAGTGTGAAACACTGGTAAGGTATCAGTGAATAAGAAGAGGGAAGCCACAGCATCACCCCCAGTCCTGCAGTTTTACTGCTCCTAATGAATGGGGAAGTACAGATATAAACAAGAGTTGCCTCCTAATGCTTGATTTAAGGCTTAGATATCAGGATCCATCTAAAGAGCAGTCAGCCTACTTCTCATGGACTCTCTGGGTGGCATTACTGGAAATATTCGATTGACTCCATGGCTTCCACTCTTGCTGCACAGCCTTTGATTCCAGCTCCCACAGGAAAACCTCCATCGCGGTTCTAGCTGCCTGGAGGGTCCTCCGGGCACTACCATCACCACCCCCTCTATCTGTCCCTTCAGCCTTAGGCAAGGAGTGTCTCCCTGGTCTTGCTAATTTATCTCTGGGTGCCTCATTCTGTCCTGTTTGATTTTTCATAATTACCTCAATAAGTTTCTATTTTTTTTTTAAACATACAAAGTGGTTTCTGTTTTCTTGACCAGACTGTGACAAACACATTTGTCTAGAGATTTTTATTCAGGAGAACTATCAGGTTGGCCAAAATGTTCATTCAGGTTTTTTGTACCATCTTATGGAAAAATCCAAACAAATTTTTGGCGATCTCAATACACTGTGCTCCTACTAGTTAAGACTCAGTGAATAAATGAACTCTACGACTTCTTGCTTTAAACACTTAGTTGTAAGAATTGTTTTTTTTTTTTTTAATTTTCTTTACTTTATTGTGTTGGTTTCGCCATACAATGACATGAAACCGCCATGGGTTTACATATGCTCCCCCTCCAGAACCCCCCTCCCCCCTCCCTCCCAATTCCCTCCCCCTGGAAATCCCTTCCAGGTTTAAAATACTATGATTATTAGCAGGAAAGACGACAGCTAGTAATTCAATTTAATTTAAGTATCACTTACTAAGCTTTACTACTATCAGACAACACACGTGTAGTTTGGAGATACCAGAATCTCAAATAAAATACAGGAGAAATACTACTGAAATACTATATCGGTGCCAGTGCTACCACTGACACTCAAATAACTATGTAGAAAACTAATCACCATCAGTGACAGGAAGATTCTTCTATATAAGCTTCCAGTTTAAAATCCACAGCTAGCTCAGTTCATTGACCAAGTCTAGGTCACTTGCCCATGCCATAGCTGCAAGAAAACCTGAGGGAAAAAATGGCATCTGGAATTTTCAACTTTTATAGTTAGAGATAAGCTTTCTCTTTCACTAAGAGTACTATGAATTCCTTCCAGGTAGTAAAGAAACTCAGAGGCTGCCACATTAAAAATGGACAAATTGTCATGATAGTTATTCCTTTAGGCTAGCAAACATCAAATAACACCTTCTTCCTCATAAATATTTTCAGCACACACATACATATACCCTAACATGAAATTACATTCCTAATAAATTCAATCATCCCCTGAACAAATCAATCCCAATTTTTTTCAGTTACTGAATCTAGCATAGGATCTAGCATAGGAATAGAGAGAAAAAATGCAAACACTCAAGGTCTTCTCTAAAGATTCTGATTTAGCAGCTGGAATGGGACCCAGGCATCTACAAGATGAAATGACCCATGGATAAGATGCCTCAAATTCCTAGTTAAAACCCATCATACACAATAACCTCTAAGTATCCTCTCATCTCTAAAATATCAATTGTATCAAGAATGTAAGTAATATGAACTTTCATAATCTTAGTCCAAAACTCCAAATTGTGAAGTGATAGACATGCAAATATCTTGAAGTACAAGAAATCCTTAATTTAAAAAAGTTAATATATACAGTCTATGGTCAGAATTAAATGTCTGCCTTTACTGCTCAAATCATACCCTAAACTTTCCTCAGCCAGCATCTCAGCAGGAGGAACCGCTCAAGAGCCCAACCAGGAAACTTTGTCAAAACACACATCCAACCCCTCCCATAGTGAGGAACCCTCACAATAAAGGGACAACACAGCAAGATGAACAAAATGAAAAGGCAGAGAAATACCCAGCAGGTAAAGGAACAGAATAAACGTCCTCCAGACCAAACAAAAGACGAAGAGATAGGATGTCTACCTGATAAAGAATTCCGAATAAGGATAGTGAAAATGATCCAAAACCTGGAAAATAAGTTGGAGTTGCAGTTCAATAACCTGCAGGCAAGGATTGAGAAGATGCAGGTAAGCTTTAACAAGGACTTAGAAGAAATGAAAAAGAGTCAAAATACAATAAATAATGCAATAAACGAGATCAAAAACACCCTGGAGGGAACCAACAGTAGAATAACAGAGATAGAAGACAGGATAAGTGAGGTAGAAGACAGAATGGCAGAAATAAATGAAACAGAAAGGAAAAATGAAAAAAGAATTACAAGAAATGAGGACAATCTTAGAGACCTCTGGGACAATATTAAACGCACCAATATTCGAATCATAGGAGTCCCAGAAGAAGAAGACAAAAAGAAAGACCATCAGAAAATTCTTGAAAAGATAATTGTTGAAAATTTCCCTAAATTGGGAAAGCAAATAACCTCTCAGGTCCAAGAAACACAGAGGGTCCCAAATAGAATGAACCCCAAGTGGAACACCCCAAGACACATATTAATCAAATTAACAAATATCAAATACAAAGACCAAATATTAAAAGCAGCAAGGGAGAAGCAAAAAATAACTCACAAGGGGAATCTCATAAGGTTAACAGCTGATCTCTCAATAGAAACGCTTCATGGAAGAAAACAAGCTACAACCCCGATTACTGTACCCAGCAAGGATCTCATTCAAATTTGAAAGAGAATTCAAAAGCTTTTCAGACAAGCAGAAACTGAGAGAATTCAGCAACACCAAACCAGCCCTCCAACGAATGCTAAGGGATCTTTCCTAGATAGGAAACACGGATGGGGTATATAATCTCGAACCCAAAGCAATAAAATAAATGGCAACAGGATCATACTTATCAATAATTACCTTAAATGTAAACGGCTTGAATGCCCCAACCAAAAGACAAAGATTGGCCAATTGGATACAGAAACAAGACCCCTATATATGTTGTCTACAAGAGACCCACCTCAAACCTAGGGACACATATAGACTGAAAGTTAAAGGCTGGAAAAAGATATTCCATGCAAATAAAGACCAAAAGAAAGGATTCATTTAAAAAAATTTTTTTTAATTTGTTGGAGTATGGTTGATTTTCAGTGTTGTACAGCAAACTGTATCAGTTATACATATACACATATCCTCTATTTTTTTTTTTAGATTCTTTTCCCATATAGATCATTCAAGGGTACTGAGTAGAGTTCTCTGTGCAACACAATAGGTCCTTATTAGTTATCTATTTTATCAAAAGTAGTATGTATATGTCAGTCCCAACCTCCTGGTTTATCTCTCCTTCTCCCCTTATTCGCTGGTCACCATAAGTTTGTTTCCATGACTCTCTACCTAACTTCATTCCTTAGAAACTCAACCTCTTGATTATTCTGCAACTATGACATAGATTTAATTATCTATTAACCATTATGATTATATCCCCTGATTTTGGTAGTTCCAATGAATCCTTGAATTTCTTTTATCTTTTTCCATATCCTACTTTTGTAAAAGCTATATTATTCTACTTGAAAGTAAAGATTAATAACTTCAGCTAATCCCATAACTCATCCACTTTTCCTTTATTTACCAGTTGCATATGAAGTTCAAAATGTTAGCATGGATCTTTAAGCTTCCAATTCAGAATAAACATTGCTGAATCTTTGTTTACCCCTTGGATATTTTAAGTTCTAAGGCAGTACAGGTCAAATGTCCAGAGGAGGAAGCCATGAAATACTGTCACTATGATATTTAAGAGGCCACTGGCTTCTGGATGATTGAGAAACCAAAGTATCATATGAGCAGTAGCTTATCGCCCAAATTCTTTTGTATTACAATGTGTTTCCTATTTCAAATAAACATTGTTGTTAATATAACCCTGCATATATTATTCAGTTAAGTCCACTGTTGGTAGAGTTGGCAAAAGCTAATACACAGAAAAATAAATGGAAGTTTGAGCATGAATACCTATTCCAAGGAAGATTAACCATTGTTTCCTCCATCATAGGCAGTGTCCAAGTAACAAACTTGCCTTTATCTCTTTTGTTCCCTGAGTAATTAATGGAATGTTAATGTTCAAAATAGTGCCTATAAACAATAAGCATCCCATTGAATTAATAAATGACAAGAGGCTCCATTTGCATGGCTACTTGATCTCATGGTCAAGTGTTTATTCTCTGCTAGGAACCCCCAGTAACAAGCCATGAGCTGCAATTTTTCAGAAGGGTGAAAGTTACTTATTACTTGATGAAGACAGCTTTGTTCTAAAACTTTTAAGATGACTTTTCCCCCTCAAGGGTTCAGTTCAGTTCAGTCAGTCACTCAGTTGTGTCCAACTTTGTGACCCCATGGACTGCAGCATGCCAGTTCCCCTGTCCATCACCAACTTCCAGAGTCCACCCAAACTCATATCCATTGAGTCGGTGATGCCATCCAACCATCTCATTCTCTGTCGTCCCCTTCTCCTCCCACCTTCAGTCTTTCCAAGCATCAGGGTCTTTTCAAATGAGTCAGTTCTTCGCATCAGGTGGCCAAAGGATTGGAGTTTCAGCTTCAACATCAATCCTTCCAAAGAACACCCAGGCCTGATCTCCCTTAGGATGGACTGGTTGGACCTTCTTGCAGTCCAAGGGACTCTCAAGAGTCTTCTCCAACACCACAGTTCAAAAGCATCAATTCTTCGGCACTCAGCTTTCTTTATAGTCCAACTCTCACATCCATCCATGACTACTGGGAAAACCACAGCCTTGAACAGACGGACCTTTGTTGGCAAAGTAATGTCTCTGCTTTTTAATATGCTGTCTAGGTTGGTCATAACCTCTCTTCCAAGGAGTAAGCGTCTTTTAATTTCATGGCTGCAGTCACCAACTGCAGTGATTTTGGAGCCCAGAAAATAAAGTCTGTTGGTCTACCACAAACATGTAGAGCATCATAGTGTCTATTAATTCATAAAGGCAGAGGGGTAGAAGTGGTTACAGCTTACAGTCTTACAGTTGGAAATTCTTCTTTTACTTTGGACAACACTCAAAGCAAACAACCTTCAGGGCCTAAGTTTGAAGTGGCACATCCAAATGTAATACACAATGCTGTCATGACTTAAAGTGGTTCTTCTTAATAGGAGAAGGTATAAGAGGTGGCACAGTCTTTCACATTAGAGAGGAAGCAAGGTCTGAAACCTTTCAAAGCAAGGCTGATCTCACAGATCTTGATGACTAACCCATTTTATTTTCAACCAATTCACCCAGACAGCTCAAAGCACTGCAGATGTCAATTGCTAAGAGTTAAACCTGGCCCCAAGAACTGTCTTTTCATGGCTCCTTGGCTCTCTCATGAAAGAAAAAAGTGCCATCAAGAACCTCGATGAGATTCCCTCCATATGCTTACCACACTCAAGCCCAAGCAGACTGTCTCTGCCCTCCATCTGCAGAAATCCTCCCAATATAGCCTGAACTTGCGTTTACCCTTGTCTATTAATGGAGTGTAATATATCAGTTCTATTCTGTCAATTTGTCTCATCCTCTATAGACATCCCAACAAATCTGTAGTTACTACGTAATAGACAAAAGGCACCACAAAGCAGAAATTCTACCCAGAGAAAGTTCCAGTATTCTCATAAACAGTATAAAACTCTACTGAATCCTTTTTTTTGAACATGAATTTCTCTGGGAAATGGTTTTGGTGATATATTAAACTAAGGAGGGCTTTAAAAGTACAATAACATAATCTTCATTTTTTCTGAATTTCCAGAGTTTTCTGCATCCTTACAATTAGTTTTAGGCACATGAAAATTTTATTTATTTTTTTTTCAGCATTGCTAGGCTGTATTTTTTTTAAATTTAATTTATTTATTTAATTTTCTTTACATTATTGTGTTGGTTTTGCCATACATTGACATGAATCTGTCAAAGATGGGGGCAAAGTGCTATTCTGCAATCCAACACTATTTTTAATCACAATTCACTCACCAACCATGGTTGGCCCAGGTTCTATATTCAGGCCTCTACTTATGACCAAAGGGGTCTTTTTGGTTTATAGAAGCTGGAAGGAGTCCCTCTTTCCTCCCATCTACCTATTTACTCCCAGATAAAATCCTGCAAAATCAGGCTTGACTTTTTGCTACCAATTATCCCCAGATTTATTTATCATAGGCAATTGATGACCAGACATCCCAGTTGACCCACAATGGGGAGTTTCCTGGGATTTGGGACTCTCAGAGCTAAAATCAGAACAGTCCCAGGAAAACTGGGACAAGTGGAAACACTAGTTCCTATGTACCTTCTCAGCTGTGGTTTAGAAAATCAACTCTGACAGATTCTCACTATGAAACTGATCAGATAAATTTCACTGATTAATGTTACCAGGCAAGTATAGTTAAACTTTGACATAACAGGCATCATTTCTGAAGTGTTTTTTGCAGGTTCCATGCATGCATGCATGCTAAGCTGCTTCAGTTGTGTTCTAGTTCTAATTAATTGAATAGAAGTCAACCTTCACACTAACAATGAGAAAACAGAAAGAGAAATTAAAGAAACAATTCCATTCACCATTGAAACCAAGAGAATAAAATACTTAGGAGTATTTCTACCTAAAAACAACAGACTTATATATAGAAAACTATAAAACACTGATGAAAGAAATCAAAGAGGACACAAATAGATGGAGAAATATATCATGTTCTTGGATTGGAAGAATCAATATAGTGAAAATGAGTATACTACCCAGAGCAATCTATAGATTCAATGCAATTCCTATCAAGCTACCAGAGGTCTTTTTCAGAGAATTAGAACAAATAACTTCACAATTTGTATGGAAATACAAAAAACCTCATATAGCCAAAGCAATCTTGAGAAAGAAGAATGGAACTGGAGGAATCAACCTACCTGACTTTAGGTTATACTACAAATCCACAGTCATTAAGACAGTATGGTACTGGCACAAAGACAGAAATATAGATCAATGGAACAGAATAGAAAGCCCAGAGATAAATCCACGCATCTATGGACACCTTATCTTTGACAAAGGAGGCAAGAATATACAATGGAGAAAAGACAACCTCTTTAACAAGTGGTGCTGGGAAAACTGGACAGCCACTTGTAAAAGAATGAAACTAGAACACTTTCAACACCATACACAAAAATAAACTCAAAATGGATCAAAGATCTAATCATAAGACCAGAAACTATAAAACTCCTAGAGGATAACATAGGCAAAACACTCTCCGACATAAACCAAAGCAGGATCCTCTATGACCCACCTCCCAGAATATCAGAAATAAAACCACGAATAAACAAATAGGACCTAATTAAAATTAAAAGCTTCTGCACAACAAAGGAAACTATAAGCAAGGTGAAAAGGCAGTCTTCAGAATGGGAGAAAATAATAGCCAACGAAGCAACGGACAAACAATTAATCTCAAAAATACACAAGCAACTGCTGCAGCTCCATTCCAGAAAAATAAACAACCCAATCAAAAAGTGGGCCAAAGAACTTAACACACATTTCTCCAAAGAAGACATAAAAATGGCTAACAAACACATGAAAAGATGCTCAACATCACTCATTATCAGAGAAATGCAAATCAAAACCACAATGAGGTACCACTTTACACCAGTCAGAATGGCTGCCATCCAAAAGTCTACAAGCAGTAAATGCTGGAGAGTATGTGGAGAAAAGGGAACCCTCTTACACTGTTGGTGGGAATGCAAACTAGTACAGCCACTATGGAGAACAGTGCGGAGATTCCTTAAAAAACTGAACATAGAACTGCCATATGACCCAGCAATACTACTGCTGGGCATACACACCGAGGAAACCAGAATCGAAAGAGACACGTGTACCCCAATGTTCATCACTGCATTGTTTACAATAGCCAGGACATGGAAGCAACCTAGATGCCCATCAACTGACGAATGGATAAGAAAGCTGTGGTACAATGCAATTACTCAGCATTAAAAAAAAAATTCATTTGAATCAGTTCTACTCAGGTGGATGGAACTGGAGCCTATTATCCAGAGTGAAGTAAACCAGAAGGAAAAACAACAATACAGTATACTAAAGCATATATATGGAATTTAGAAAGATGGTAATGAGAACCCTGCATGCGAGACAGCAAAAGAAACACAGATGTATAGAACAGACTCGTGGACTCTGTGGAAGAGGGCAAGGGTGGGATGATATGGGAGAATGGCATTGAAACATGTTAATTATCATATGTGAAATCAATCGCCAGCCCAGGATTGATGCTCGGGGCTGGTGCACCGAGATGCCCCAAAGGGAGGGAATCAGGAGGGAGGAGGGAGGGGGGTTCTGGAGGGGGAGCATATGTAAACCCATGGCGGTTTCATGTCATTGTATGGCAAAACCAACACAATAAAGTAAAGAAAATTAAAAAAAAAAAAAAGAAGTCAACCTTCATTGTTTTCTCATGGTTTCAACATTTAAAAATGTATAACTAGAGTAGAAAGTTGATGGTTTTATTTGCTTAATTACTAATGAGGTTAAGATATTTTACTGGCAATCTATATAGTAGCTGACTTTCAGTTGTGGCTACTGAAGGGCATGGCCCAGAAGTCATATCCCTTCAGGACAGAGGCACTCACCCCACCCCACGCACTTCTGGAAGTACTGCTTACTGACAGCTTACAGCTGAGTCCATCTCCAAGACCTTACCTGGAGACCACAGTGGTTTGTCTCACCCAGCATCACATCCCTACTCCAGAGACAGTCCATATCTAGTAAATGATTAACAATAAATTCAAAGGTCCATCCCCCTTAACTCAGTTCAAGAAGACTCTGAAGGACCACCCAAGTGCCAGAGCTCCCTAAGAGATCAGCTGGGGTCATTTTTGAAACTGAATCACAGTTCAACTCCTTTGCCTAATCTTGCTTCCTTCATATTCCCACAGACACTGAGCCCAGGAGTACTCCATAATAAAATTTTTTCATAGAATTTGCCATCTCAGTCTTTCTCTGGACCTTGATCAAAACAATTCCCTGTTGTATCTGCAGACTGTACATATATAGTGGTAAATGGTGGGTCAGATGCTTGGCGGCAGGAAGCCACTTTAAGTTTACGAGCATTCCCATCCATTTTACCACATTGACTTGCCATGAAAACTGTAAGTGGATAGAGCAAGGCTATAACATATACTGAACCTACCACAAATCATGCATTTACAGGTTTGTATATTATTAATAATAATAAGTAAAAAATCATACCATATAACCTATACTTTAGTTAGAAGATACAAATCTAGCACCAGAATTTCACATTACTCTGTTCAAACAGAATGACTGAAGATATATAGAAACATCTTGAGCTGTAAGTTGTGGTCCCCTACATGCCATTGATAACTGTTTTTATTATTAACAATGCTTTTGTCATTTCTTCTCTACCAGAGAAGCCTAACAGTTGTGAGTGATTTTAATAATAGCATTTGAAAGCTTTTATTTCAAGCTTTTGTTTTAAAAGCTATTAATGTGTCAACAGTATATTAAGTAAGTTGTGAAGCTGTTCTAAAAATTCATGGGAGACATTGAATTCTTGCACAGAACTAGCTATCAATTCTCTTGATTTTACAATGACTGAGCCCTTAATGAAATCAAATACTAAAATCAAAGATAGATTTCATATCACTGAGGACAAAAAAGAATCACTACTAACAAAAACCAAAAAAAAAAAAACTAGAAAAAACCTGAATGCAGGTGACTATGCAATCAATATGTGAGATGATTAAAAAGGTGGTAGTTACAAAAATTGAGCCTAATTTTAAAGTCCCCAAGAGTTTATTTGGCAGCTTGTAATACAATTGTCCATTTACCCATTCCTTATGAGTTCTTAAAAAAAAAAAGGAAATTTTTTCACTCTCTGAACATTGACTCAATACCCTTAGTTTGACTACCTGATTAATTCTTTAAAGATGTAAAAATATATTTATCATAAGGTTCTGAGCTTTATTGACAGGGCTAACAATTGACCTGGAAGAGGGAGAAGCATCTCCTAGGGAAGAGGTACATCAGTTACCTTAACTTTCTATCTGATGCCCACAAAAGAACAGTGACTGTTCAGAGCTATGTTTCCTGCTGTGTAACATTGGGAAGCAAGTGAACACATGAATTATACAAGCAATGGCAGTGCATAAAGAAGGTTCATATTTTGAACTCAAAAAAGACTCTGGAAGAAAAGGGAGAACAAAACAGGAGATGTGCAGAGTTTGTAAAGGTTTACTCAAGGAATTCCAGACCCAGAATCCTTTGAAAGCTGTAGAGGAAGGGAGCTGAGAGGCTCCATCTGAAGCTGACTCCAGTGTGCCCAGCATCCAACACTGCAATCACAAAAAAGGTACTATTCCCTTTTCCTCAAAAACAGTGAGCATAGGTAGGACAACAGCTGATAAGAAAAATATCTCAAAGGGTAAGAAGAGCTGTGTGTGAGTTCTTAGTTGTGTTCAACTTATTACTACCCCATGGACAAAAGACCACCAGGCTCCTCTGTCCATGATTCTCCAAGCAAGCATATTGGAATGGGTCACCACTATTTCCTTCTCCAGGAGATCTACCTGACCCAGGGATCAACCCAAGCCTTCTGTGTCTCCTGCATTGGCAGGTAGATTCTTTACCACTGAGTCACCAGGAAAGCCCAAGAAGAACTGACTTTGTAAAAAGTACCCTGAGAGATAAGACATAGCATGGAGGAAGAAGCCCCTGATATTTCAGACAGGATCGAAGCAGAGGAGAAAGCCTTTACACATTTGGATCTAGGATTCAAGTATCTAAACTTATGTTTTCTGCTAAATAATGTAGTAGTTCAAGGCACCATGGAGAGAGGGGGGAAAAAGGCAGGTATATAATGGTTCCTTCTTGAGGATATTGGAGAAAATGTTATAATTACTGCTACCCAATGATACTGATGTGTCCTTTCAAGTCTACTTGTCATCAGCTCAAGTTTTGACTCTGAATCTATCCATAGCCAGAGAGATCACACACACACTCTAAGAGAAAACCTAATGAGTTGGCTGGGGACTTTTTCAATCATCAAGGCTGGTTCCTAGTGTAGTTTAATCATCTTTTCAGAAGACCCAGAAGAATCTCACATAACTTCTCTTTTTCCAGTATATTTTAATATTATTTTAGCATAATCCACAATTCAAGACAAATAGCCATTTAGCCTAGGGTCAAAAAACTTAGGTATGAGTCTATGGCCACTATTTATTTATTGTGGGGCTTTGAGATAAACCTTATGAGATTGTATTTATCACATGCCAATAGAGAGAATAATCATAATAATGTAATGACTTTTTCTCACTTTCTATGTGCCACTGTGCTAAGCACTGTATGTGTGCATGCATGCCAGTCTCTTAAATTGTGTCCAACTGTTTGTGAACCCATAGACTTTAGCCCACCAGGCTCCTGTGTCCGTGAGACTTCTGAGGCAAGAATATTGGAGTAGGTTGCTATTTTCTCATTCAGAGGATCTTCCCAACCTAGGGATTGAACCATGTCTCCTATGTCTCCTGCACTGGAAGGTGGATTCTTTACCACTGAGCCACTTGGGAAGCCCTAGCACTGTATGCATCCCGTCTTATTTAATTATAAAGGGTAAGTAGCATTGTCATCTTCATTTGACACACAAGGAAACTAAAGTCTGCTCTTGAGTGACAACAAAGTCATCATACTTGAGAAATGATGCTATTAGTGTAGACAATGTCTTGTCACACTTTAGGAATAAAAATCCTTATTCTCTTAAAACCTTCTTTAGATTGACCAGTCTCCATACCAGAAAATTTCACATTCTTCTCTAGATATTTTTTATAATCTTTTGCCACATAGAGGCCCAAGTAATGATCCACATAGAACATTTTTAATTCCAAAAGATGAGACCAAGTGCTATGCAAAACTTTTTCATAGAACAACAAAGAACTACCCTTACACTATAATTTATAAATCAAAATAATACCCAAGTTCGGGGTATTGTTATCCTGCAGCACGTGGGATCTTAGTTCCCTGAGCAGGAATCAAAGCCATGCCTACTGCAGTGGAAGCACAATGTTCTAACCACTAGACTGCCAGGGAATTCCCAATACCCAGCTTTTATATACATAAAATGGGTCTTATTTTACTAGGCATGTCCATACACGTGCATATACATACACACATACAGCTATTGGGAGAAGGGGCAGTGAACTGAGTAGATGTTCACAAAGTCACACAGGCTGGAAACTGTTGGGGTCCAACAATCAGTCATAGAAACTGTGAAACACCTAGGCATTCAGTTGAATTCCAAAAAGGCTACATTTTAAAATTAGGGCTAGTCTGGTTTTACAGAAAGTGTTACTGTAGACGAACTCCAGTAATTAAAACCACTAATTTATTAGCAAATTCATTACATGCCAAGATAAAATACAAAATCTCTAAAAGAAAATCCAGACTCCCAATAATGCAACACTGTCTCCCATATAACTTTAAAAATAATTAGACACTGCAAAAATTCATGACATTTGTCATATTTTGGAGGGGGGAATGATTAATACTGACTTAATCATCACAGAAGTTAAAATTAACAGACAACAAGTTTTAAATGCAACTATAAATATGAAAGTGAAAGTCACTCAGTCATGCCCGACTCTTATCACCCCACAGACAATAGCCTATCAGGCTCCTCTGTCCATGGAATTTTCCAGGCAAGAATACTGGACTGGGTTGCCATTTCCTACTCCAAATATACTCAGAGATAAAAAAAAAAAAAATGTACATAATGGGTAAAGAGATGTAAATCTCATCAAGTAAAGGAAAAGCATAAAAGAAAATCAAATATAAATTCAAAGCCTAAAAATATCTGGAATGAAAAATTCACTGACAAGTAGCAATCAGATGTAGATCAGATGCGCAGAAAAACAGATGTGTGTGTTTAAACACAAAGAAACCATGCAATGTAAAACGCAGAGAGATGGAAGACTACATATATTTTAAATAAATCTCAGAATAAATATACTCAGCAAAATATCCAGACATAAAAGTACATGTACTGTATGGTTCCATTTATATGAATATTCAAAACAAGAATATGAATTTTTAGTGATAAAAATCAGAAAAGTGTTTATCTCTTGTGGGGAGTAAGTTGACCAGGGAAGGGACCTGAGAAATTTTCTAGGGTGATACCAATGCTCTCTATATTAATAGGCATGTTAACTATATGTACAGATTTGTTAGAACTCACTTGACTGTGCTCTCACATCTGTGCATTCAGCTGAGTGCCAATTATACCTGAAAAAAATTGTACAAGAGTAACAGGGACATGGAAGCGATCGCGTAAAATAAATGGATTTTGAAGAAGTAGAAGGTTTTGATCACTTCTGAGCAATGTATACTTTAATGAGGAATTCTTATGTCCCCATTTGACAGAGGAAATGAGTCTAACACCAAATTCAATATATTGATAGGTGGGGCTTGCCTTTGAAGTAGTTGTATAGTTTCCAGACAGATGAGGGGCAGGGCGTGGAAGGAAGTGAAGTCCTAGCTTTGGAATCCCCATCTGCTTCCCACTTGGTGTCCCCAGAAGCATAAGAGGGGATTTGGCATCAGCTTGAATCACAGATGGGAAGGATACCCTGCAAATACTCCGAGGGGAAAGAGCCAGTTGAGCCTTCTTAGCCCTACACACAAGATTCCTGTGATAATCCACAGTCTCCTCAGCCAAGTTTCTTCCTAAAAAATAACCTTTTGTGCAGTCAGTTCTACACAGTATGATTCATGACGTCTTCAACCTCAGAAGCTAGGCTTCATAAGGATGTCTCAACTCCATGACTGTGTTATTGCCTAATGGGCCAGATTCTCATGATCTATAACAACTCTGGGGAAATCCAGGATGGAATGGAGCCCATGTCAGCAGTGCTGATAGCGGCAAATCTTTGTCCAAATGTCTGTGTCAATGTTAAGTCTCCCACGTGATGTGGGTGGCCAGAAATGCAGTCTTCTGTGGCTGCTAAGCCAACTGACTGCATGATTTCCCACTAAAAGTCATTCCCCTATGGACCTTGAATCAGACACATCTAACCTATGCTACAGCAAATAAGTATAGCTGGTCTTGCCCACTGAGGCATGTTGCTAGTAGCATCAGTGGAATTTCTGTAATATAGAGTAGGGGTTGCCAGCTCTAATCCACAGGCTGGATGTTCCTGATTGCATAACTGACCACACTTGCAAAGGATGTTCAAGCTTAGAGAAAAGTAGATTGATTCAGTGATTTCCATTTAGTAAAGTGGTAAGGAAAGAATGACAGAGTTCCATGCTAACAGTTTATAAACTCTGGTACTTTTTAAGAGTCAAGAAGGAAATGGCAATCCACTCCAGTATTCTTGCCTGGGAAATCCCACAGACAGAGCAGCCTGGGGGCTACAGTCCATGGGGACCTGAAAGAATCAAACATGGCTTAGTGACTAAACAGCAGCAACTATTTAAGAGCGCAAGGGACCTGGCCATGAAAAAAACCTAAATTCTAGCCCTGCACCTAACACTAAGTAACTCTATGAAATGGGGAAGTACTGCATCTCTGTGGGTCTATATTCTCAGGGATAGAAATGGGACAAAATAACAGCTGGTGTCTAAATATTTCATCACCTGTAGTTTGTGAATTATCAAAACTGCACTTCTCTCCTCCTAAGTAGGCTCATGTCTCCCTGCTTTCCTCTCATCCTGTAATACCCATTATATGTATAGAGGGGCAAACTCAGACAATCAAAAATTTAAAAAAAAAACAAAGATAAAACATGATAATTTCTAATCAATGTTTTAAATATATATATATTTATTTATTTACATTATTGTGTTGTTTTTGCCATACATTGACATGAATCTGCCATGGGTGTACATATGTTCCCCTTCCAGAACCCCCCTCCCACTTCCCTCCCAATTCTCTCTCTCTGGGCCATCCCGGTACACCAGCCCTGAGCATCAAACCTGGGCTGGTGATTGATTTCACATATGATAATTAACATGTTTCAGTGCCGTTCTCCCATATCATCCCACCCTTGCCCTCTTCCACAGAGTCCACAAGACTGTTCTATACATCTGCATTTCTTTTGCTGTCTCGCATGCAGGGTTCTCGTTACCATCTTTCTAAATTCCATATATATGTGTTAGTATACTGTATTTTTGTTTTTCTTTCTGGCTTACTTCACTCTGTGTAATAGGCTCCAGTTACGTCCACCTGAGTAGAACTGATTCAAATGAATTCTTTTTAATGGCTGAATAATATTCCATTGTGTATATGTACCACAGCTTTCTTATCCATTCGTCTGTTGATGGACATCTAGGTTGCTTCCATGTCCTGGCTATTGTAAACAATGCAGTGATGAACACTGGGGTACACGTGTCTCTTTCAATTCTGGTTTCCTTGGTGTGTATGCCCAGCAGTGGGACAATTGTCATATCATTGAATTTATTCAATTTAAAGTAAACATAACTGGCTAAAATGTTTGGATTTTAATTAATTATTTTTCTGACCTATACAAAGATTGTTAAGTTGTAAATTAATGCTATTAATTTTATCATCAAGAATTCCCACCTGCTATAATGTGCCCTGAATGTGCATTCTATGAATCTTTTCTATATGATAATATTGTAATATGCTTTCTAGTCTGCCAGCTGTTGTATCTTCATTATCGTATTTGAATCATACAAGTCTATGGAATTGACTGGTAGGTTATTTTCACCTGATTTTATACATGAATTAACTGAGGTCTGAAGAAACAGAGTCATTTGCCTTGATTGACTCATTCAACTTGTAAGTAGCAGAGCAGAGCTGGAATGCAGATTTCTTCCTGGCTCATATATTGTCTACTCTATGAGAATAAGATCTCAACCCTTCCAACTTCAAAAGTCAATGTTCTTCCTATCCCGTGAACTGTGTTAATTAGTTGGAAACCTAAACCAACTAGCCATATGTCTGGAGTGGTCAGAAGCTAAGAAGCCACTGGGTAGGGAAATGGGAACTGGGAGTCAAGCACTGAGAAAAGGACCATAACAGATGATCTTTAAGGCATAAGAAAAGTCTGAAATGCTATCACAATGACAAAAATAAATATGCTTTCTTTCCATTTTGTTGAGCTGGCTTTTTAAAGTTTTTCAGACTGTTTCTTTTCTTTTGTTCTTTGCCTGGATTTTCCTGTGAGGCAAATAAAGACAGATTCAAGGACTCAGATATGGAAAAAGCTTGGATTAACATAGCAAAGACACTAGTATTAGCCATTCCCAGAAATTTACAAACAAATTGGGAAGATTTAGGAATTTTATATCATCATCTCTTGTTCATAGTCACCATCTGCCTCAGGGCCCCTACCCTCCTTGATACAAAGGCAACTGACTCATAGAAGATTTTTGTCCTTGTGACTAAAGGGTAAAGGAAGGATTACTTAACAGTGCTTTATTGTAGCAAGAAAACACAGGAGCAAAGAGAGAGTTGATGTTAGAAGAACCTTCTATCTAGTATTTTCTAAGCACTAAATGGTAATATTTCCTTGGACAAAATTCCTACCACTAAAATAGAGGATGCCTGGGACAATAAAATAGCTTTTAAGAGCTACTATGAATTTATATTTATGTGTATAAACATGGGGTATGTCTAGGGCTGTATGGGTTTTTCCTTCTCCAGACAAATAAGTTATCAGATAGAAGCATTAACTGATTTGAAAAGATACAAACCAAATCTCTAAATAAGTTGCTGTCTTCTAAATGTCCATTATGATCATCAAAACAATTAAGGTTAAGGATATTAGATCTGAAAAAGAAAATTTCTTAAATCTGGGAAAGACACATTCAACAAGAGGAGTAACTCTGCCCAAGAAGGGAAGAAATAATCTCTCTCAGAAAATACGAAAAGGGCAAATCAGAATGCCAAAAAAGACTATTGGGTAAGAACAATGGAAGGGTCCAGATGTATTAAGGAAATCAGTTACCACTGAGCTATATGGTGGGAGGAGGGAAAATGTGCAAAAAGATTCATTTTTTAATTCATTTTTCCAGGTGTAAATAAAGTCACTGTCTAGACAACTCTGCATTTAAAGCTGGCTTCTATTTTAACATGATTATAAATATTGTCATCAAATCTGCCAGTTTTCAAGAGGCAAAGCCAACCTTAAATATTGTGTTATGGTGAATGAACTGTTACAGAAATTTGAGTATTTCAGCAAAATGTAACTGATCAAAGGAATACAGGAAACCTTTAAATGGAAATAAACCTAAACCAAAAAGATTAATGCCCTCCAAAATGGAGACATATAGCTTAAAGAAATATCTTCATTATTCACAGATATATGTTTCATAAGGCATGCATACACACAATAGCTATATTAAATACATCTCTAATTACAAATGTGTGCAGGTAGCACTTTTATAATTATAAGATCTGAGCCAGGTTAAGCATAAATATCCTCACAATTATAACTGCAAGATTGACTTTTTTAGTAGGGCTATATATTTAGTTTACCTTCAGTTTAAAATTATTTTAAACATGGTTTACAGTATTTAACTAGAAAGTCTGATTTTATAGTCTTTGCAAATACATAAAGAAAGAAGGGGATGTATCATCAGTAAGGCTTTTCAAATGTCCTGTCCTTCTTCAAAGAAATGCGGAATTCCACAGGGAACATTTTTATGTTTAATGTCACAGTGGAATGAACATTGCTCAGCATGGGAAAATATTTTCACATCACATAACCAGAGACACGCACTATAACATCCAGAAGACAACTATTTCTAAAAGATTATTTTTTCTAAATAAAGCCTAAAGCAAATAAAGAACTATTCATTATCTTAAAACTCAAAGAGTTTCAAACCTTTGCAAATCAAAACCATGATGAGCTATCACCTCCCATCTGTCAGAAGAGCTATCATCAAAAAGAGAGAAATAACAAATGTTGGCAAGGATGCACAGAAAAGAGAACCCTCATACACTGTCAGTGGGAATGTAAGTGAGTACAGGCACTGTGGGAAACAGTATGGAGATTTCTCAAAAAACTAAAAATAGACCTATCATGTGACCCATCAATTCCACCCCAGGGTATATTATCAGGAACAAAAAGCACTGATTACAAAAGATGTATGCACCCAATATTCATAGCAGCATTATTCACAACTGCCAAGATATGGAAGTAACCTAAGTGATTGCATCTTGATACAAAAATAGAGAATGTGATAGGAAGGCAGGGTCCTAGTAGAATGGAGTGTTGTTGTTTTTCTCTTTTTAATATCATGTAAATGAACATACTTGACACATTTAATATCATGTAAATGTAATACTTCCACCCATTCATCAAGAAAGATCTGGTGGGTACCTACTCTGTGGTGGGCACTCTGCTAGGGTGTTAGGGTTATAGCTGTGGACACATTCCACTCTGTTTCTGCACTTATGAAACTCACATTTCAGTAATGACACTCTCACGGGGTAGAAAAGAAAATATTAAGTTTAAAAGTACAAAGAGTAGGCATAGGTAACTCCTCTAGGTAAATGAAAGCTATAAATGCATTTTTCAACCTAAAAATAAAAGAAGAACATCTAAGAGTTTGGGAGTGATTATTATAACTATCCTCCCCACTACCAAATTCAGAAAGAGTTGAAAGAGATTCAGAAGTCAGACAAATGGAAGTGAAATTGTCGGCTTTCTCACTAATAAATCTTTACCTTCAGAGCCAGAAGTTTATCCTGGCTCTTCTACTGAATTTGCTAAAATCCCCTCATTCAGCAAGTCTGGACTGGGATAACCAACTTACAAGGGAGCTTGGACTGATGGGGAGCTTTCCCCAAAGCATTACCTTTTTCTATTCATCTGGCTCAAAGAAATCCAGCTTCAGTGATGAGGGACAGTGACAGAAATAGTCTTTAGATCTTCTCTAGAAGGCAGACCACAGACCTAACCCAGGTAAATTTATCTGGGAAAGGTAGAAGAATGGTGGGCTGCCTTCTATGGGCAGGCAAATAAGAAAAGGGAAAGAACCAAAAAGAAGCTGGGACTTTTCCCAATCTCACAAATTAAATATCACTGTTCTTCTGTTGGTAAGGAGAGAGGGAGACAGGGAGACAGACTAAAGGATTCCTCTACCAAAATTTTCCAGATAGAAACTCCCTGAAAAAATATGCAGCTGACTGTCAAACCTGTGACTAAATTTAATGTGAAAAAACAATTATATAGAAGAAAAGATGTTTTTGAAAACTGGTTGAAAGATGCGAACCTTGAGTCCCAGAGAAGCCACTCAGGTTCATGAACATGAAACTGGTCTCCAAATCCAAGTTAAGAAAATGATAAGAAAGCTGTGGTACATATACACAATGGAATATTACTCAGCATTAAAAAAAAATTCATTTGAATCAGTTCTACTCAGGTGGACGGAACTGGAGCCTATTATCCAGAGTGAAGTAAGCCAGAAGGAAAAACAAAAATACAGTATACTAACGCATATATATGGAATTTAGAAAGATGGTAACGAGAACCCTGCATGTGAGACAGCAAAAGGAACGCAGATGTATAGAACAGACTCGTGGACTCTGTGGAAGAGGGCAAGGGTGGGATTATATGGGAGAATGGCATTGAAACATGTTAATTATCATATGTGAAATCAATCGCCAGCCCAGGGTTGATGCTCGGGGCTGGTGCACAGAGATGTCCCAGGGGGAGGGAATCGGGAGGGAGGAGGGAGGGGGGTTCTGGAGGGGGAGCATATGTAAACCCATGGCAGTTTCATGTCATTGTATGGCAAAACCAACACAATAAAGTAAAGAAAATTAAAAAAGAAAATGATATTTGTCTCAGATAGAAAATTCTAAAAGGAGTAATTAGTGTGGTTCTGGAGAAGTGACTAGAAAGTTAAAGATTCATTTGGGGCTTACTTTAATAATAATAAGGAAGGGGAAACAACAGTATTAAAGAATAATGTATTAATAGCCAGGACAAAATGCCCAGACACAGGTTAACATAAAAACCTATCACTCACACACACACACACACACACACACACACACACAAACCTATCACAAGAAAGACATTAAATATAAGGGACTCATACTTTTTCTACTAAAATACATGCTTTAGAGCCAAGATATCGAGATAAAGAGCAATTATCAATCAGTTTTAATTGTTCAATTTTAAATTGATCATAGAATAATAGTTTTCTGTTATTTTCCCTGAAAGTTAAATCACCACATGTGAAAAATATGTATTTTTCAAAAATTATGTGCAGTGTCTTTAAACTAATACATTTATATATACACTATCATAAACGAGCAAGAGAAAAATAAAAGACAAAATTTCTCTGAATCTCCCCATTCTCACTGTTTATGCTCATCTTTCCATGGGTTGATAGCCTATCTCCATTGCAATGGAGTTTTTTAAAGGAGTGAGTGAAACTACAGGTCTAAAATATTTCCAAAATGAAATCTTGGTATCAACATCAAATAGTTTTGTATCTGTACAGCCAGGGAATCACTATTTCCTGCTTTGTCCTCTATTCAGAAGCACAATCATTAGAAGATGAAGTAAAAATATGGGTTGAGGAATAGAGGAAGAAATATTCTGTAAAATGCTTTTCCCATACAGCTGCTTCTGTTCATTGAATTTTAAAAGATAACTAACTTGTAACTTCTGGTTACTTGATCGGTAAGTTGAAATCCAACATTAATTAATTAGTCATCTAACATATGCCAATTAATAGCCAAAATGACTAAAATTTCTAGGATAATTATAAAATTGACTCAAAAATGGTCACAAGGAACACAATCAGATTTCTAGCTTTGAAAGTATGTTTGCCCACTGAATTACACTCCAGCTTTAAACATCTAATATGGTGAAACAATTAACAGAGTGATATTAAACATTAATAACCCCAGAATGCAATGTAAATACAGAATATTTGACAGGTCAGAACTGGGATGTCCCAATCTTTAGCAAAGTAGGAAAATGTTAATAATCAGCAATTTCAGTAAGACTCTTTGGATGGTTTTCTCTAGGTGAACTGATTGGTTTTACTGTTCCATGGAGACCTTGTTTCTATCTGTGAGACTGAAGTCTCATCATTCAGATGGATTGATATACTCCTTACAAATGGACAACATGAGATAATGAGCATTATACTTCAAATGGGACTGTAGATATGATTATTTTCCAAAAATCCAGCATCTGAAGTCATCCATTAATGCACCCTTGAGGTTTTCCACATTTCTGAGCTATCTGCAAGAAGCTCTTGCACATATAACTCCAGGTACACTGTGGAAACAGTAGTTGGTCTTTGTATATTGTAACCATGAATACTCAAACCTCAGTCTTATACAGGCTTGAGTTTGACTCCTGGTACGCTACTCACATAGCTATATGAGCTTACATAAGTCAGTTTAAGTCTCTCAACCTCAGTGTTCTCATCTTTTTAAAATTTTTATAATTGAATTGTATTTAACTTACAATATTAGTTTCAGGAGTAGAACATAAAGGCTCAATATTTTATAGATAATTCAAAGTTATTACAGAATTGTTAACTATATTCCCTGTGTTGTCCATTACATCTTGTGACTTATTTTATAACTGGTAGTTTGTACCTCTCAATCTTCTTCATCTATTTGCCCACTCTCATGCCCCCTCCTTTCTGGGAACCACAAGTTTGTTCTCTGTATCTGGGAATCTGTTTTGTTACATGTTAGCTTGCTTTTATAGATTCCTCATAGAAGTGACCCCTGGAAAAGGAAATGGCAACCCACTCCAGCATTCTTGCCTGGACAATTCCATGGACAGAGGAGCGTGGAGGGCTACAGTCTATAGGGTCACAAAGAGTTGAACATGACTAAAGTGACTTAGCACGCAGGCATGCATAAGTGAAAATATACAGTATTTGTTTTTATCTGACTCGACTTATTTCACTAAACATAATACCCTTTGGGTCCATTCATGTTGCTGCAAATGACAAGATTTAATTCTTGTGTATGGCTGAGTAATATTATATTATATATGTATAACATATGTGTTTATGCATATACATATATATGTACACATATGTGTGTGTGTATATATATCTCTGTGCATGTGTGTGTGTGTGTGTGTGTGTGTATATATATATATATATATATCTTAATCCATTTACCTGTCCAAGGACTTTCAGCTTGTTTCCATATCTTGGCATTTTTAAATAATGTTGCCATGAACATTGGGGTGCAAATTTCTTTTCAGATGTGTTTCTGTTTTCTTCAGTTAGAATAGAACTATTAGATCATATGGTAGTTCTATTTTTCCTTTTTTCTTGAAAATGTATACTTTTTCCCATAGGGCTGCACCAATTTACATTCCCAACAACAGTGCACAAGGTTTCCCTTTTATCCACATCCTTTTCAGCAGTTATATCTTGCCTTTTGGATGACAGCCATTCTGACATGTGGAGGGTGATACCTCACTGTGGTTTTGACTTGCATTTCCCTGATGAACAGTGATATTGACCATCTTCTCTTATGTCTGTTGGCCATCTGTATATGTCTTCTTTGGAAAAATGCCTATTTAGGCCCACTGTCTATTTTTTAGCAGATTTTTTTATGTTGAGTTGTAAAAATTCTTCATATATTTTGTGTGTTAACTCCTTATTGGACATACCACTTGCAAATATTTTCCCCTGTTCAGTAGGGTGCCTTTCATGCATGTTGTTGATGGTTTCCTTCATTGTGTAAAAGCTTTTCAGTTTGCCGTGATCTCACTTATTTTTGCATTTGTTGCCATTGTCTGAAGACATAGATGCAAAATCATATTGCTAAGGCTGAGTCAAAGAGCAGACTTCCGACATTTTCTTCTGGGAGTTTTATAGTTTTAGGTATTATATTTAAGTCTTTAATCCATACCGAGTTAATATTTGTATATGGTGTGAGAAAGTCCAGTTTGATTCTTTGGTTTGTTTTGTTTTTTTCTTTTTGTAGCTCTTTTATTAAATACACAAACTGAAATGAAAGCTTGAAAGTTTTTTTCCATGGAATATTTTGTGGGAATTAGAAGAAAACTGCCTAATTCAAGTATCTCGAGTTATGTACCTAAATTAGGAATTTCTTCAGTGACCCTCTATTTTCTCTAGTGACACAAACATAGGATTTTAAATAAATACAATAACTTAACTGAATACAATATGGTGCAATCTAAAAATTTTACAGAAGTCTTGCATTAAGTCTGAAAGATGTTTGAAATAGTAAGTATTTTTTTAGCAATAGCATTTTTCACAGAACTAGAACAAAAAAATGATGTTATAATTTGTGTGGAAACACAACAAACTGTGGAAATTTCTGAGAGATATGAATACCAAACCACTTTACCTGACTTCTGAGAAACCTATATGCAGATCAAGGAGGAACAGTTAGTATCAGACATGGAACAATGGACTGGCTCAAAATTGGGAAAGGAGTATGTCAAGACTGTATATTGTCACTTTGCTGATTTAACTTATATGCAGGGTACATCATGTGAATTGCCAGGCTGGAAGAAGCACAAGCTACAGTCAGTATTGCCAGCAGAAATATCAGTAACCTCAGATATGCAGATGACACTACCCTAATCACAGAAAATGAAAGGAACTGAAGAGCCTCTTGAAGAAGGTGAAAGGAGAGAGTGAAAAGTTGGCTTACGACTCAACATTCAAGAAACTAAGATGATGGAATCCAATCCCATTAGTTCATGGCAAATACATTGGGGGGGGGGAATTGAAACAGTGACAGATTTATTTTCTTGGGCTCCAAAATCACTGCAGACAGTGAATGCAACCATAAAATTAAGACACTTGCTCATTGGAATAAAAACCAAATCAAACATAGACAATGTATTAAAAAGCAGAGACATCACTTTGCCAACAAAGATCCATGTAGTCAAAGCTATGGATTTTCCAGTAGTCATGAATGGATGTGAGAACTGGACTATAAAGAAGGCTGAGTGCTGAAGAACTGATACTTTTGAACTGTGGTGCTGGAGAAGACTCTTGAGAATCCCTTGGACTGCAGGGAGATCAAACCAGTCAATCCTAATGGAAATCAGTTATGAATATTCATTGGAAGGACTGATGCTGAAGCTCCAATTCTTTGGCTACCTGATGTGAAGAGCTGACTCATTGGAAAAGACTTTGATACTGGAAAAGACTGAGAGCAAGAGGAGAAGGGGTAAACAAAGGATGAGACGTTGGAGGGCATCATCAACTCACGGAACATGAGTTTGAGCAAACTCCGGGAGACAGTGAGGTACAGAGATGCCTAGCATGCTACAGTTCATGGGGTCACAAAGAGTTGGACATGACTGAGTGACTGAACAATAGCAACAATGGAGACACAGAAGACCTCGAATAGCAAAAACAATCTTGAGAAAAAGAAAAGGAGTTAGAGGAACCAAGCTCCCTGACTTCAGACTATACTACATGGCTACAGTAATCAAGACAATATGGTACTAGCACAAAAATAGAAATATAGCTCAATGGAACAAGACAGAAAGCCCACTGATATGCCCCACACATATGGTCACCTAACCCATGGCAAAGAAGACCAGAATATACCGTGGAGCAGAGACAGCTTCTTCAATAAGTGGTGCTGGGAAAACTAGATAGTGCATTAAAGGAATGAAATTAGAACAATCCCTAACACCATCCACAGAAATAAATTCAAAATGGATTAAAGACCTAAATGTAAGACCAGAAAGTATTAAAAAAAAAAAAAAAAACTCTTGGAGGAAAACATAGGCAGAACACTCCTTGACATAAATCGCAGCAAGGCCTTTTTTGACCCACCTCCTAGAGTAATGAGAATAAAAACAAAAATAAATGCCACTTAATTCAGCTTAAAAACTTTTGCACAGCAAAGGACACCTTAAACAGTTTGATTCTTTGCATATAGCTGGGCTTCCTTGGTGGAACAGATGGTAAAGAATCTGCCTTCAATGTGGGAGACCACAGTTCAATCCTTGGGTTGGGAAGATCCCCTGGAGGAGGAAATAATAACCCACACCAGTATTCTTGATTGGAGAATTCCATGAACAGAGGAACCTGGCAGGCTACAGTGTACGGGGTTGCAAAGAGTAGAACATGGCTGAAGCAACTTAGCAGGCACACACATCCACAAACAGACAGTATTGTCCCCATTCTTGCCTTTGTCTTAGATTAATTGACTATATATGTGTGCTTATGTCTAAGCTCTATATTCTGTTTCATTGATTTACGAATGTACCAGTACTATACAGTGTTTTGATAACTATTGCTTGTAGTATAGTTTGAAGTCAGGGAGTATGCTACTTCCTGCTTTGGTCTTATCTCTCAAGATTATTTTGGCTATTTGAGGTCTCTGTACTTCCATACAAATTTTAGGGTTATTTGTTCTAATTCTCTTAAAATGTCATGGACATTTTGATAAGGACTGCATTAAATTGGTGTATTGCTTTTGGTAGTATAAACATTTTAACAATGTCAATTCTTCCAATCCATGAACACAGTATATCTTTCCATTTATTTGCATCATCTTCAGTTTCTTTCATCAAAGTCTTGACGTGTTTAGAGTGTAAGTCTTTTACCTCCTTGTTTAAATTTATTTCTATGTACTTATTCTTTTCAGTAGAACTCTAAATGGGAATATTTTGTTGATAATGATTTCTGATACTTCAGTATTAGTGTATAGAAATGCAACAGATTTGTGTATTAATTTTATATCCTGCAACTTTACCAAATTCATTTATTAATTCTAATAGGTATTCAGTGGGGTCTTTAGGAATTTCTTTTAATAATATAATGCCGTCTGAAAATAGTGACAGTTTTATTTCTTCCTTTCCAATTTGGATGCCTTTTGTTGACAACTGTTCTGGCTATGGCTGGGATATCCAATGCTATTTTTAATAAAGATGGCAAGAATGTGTATTTTGTTCCTGATCTTAGAGAAAAAGCTTTCAGCTTTTCACCACTCACTATGATGTAAACTATAGGACTGTCATAACTGATTTTCATTATGTTTAAGTATGTTTCCTCTATATGTACTTTGTTTTGACTTTATCATAAATGAATGTTGAACTTTATCAAAAGCATTTTTTTCATCTATTGAAATTTTCATGCAATTTTTATTCTTCACTTTGCTAATATGGTGTATAACATTGATTGCTTTGTGGTACTGAGCCATCCTTATATTCCTGGAATAATTTCCACTATGAACCTTTTAATGCATTGTTGAATTCAGTTTGCTAATATTTTGGTGAGAATTTTTGCATCTATGTTCATCAGGGATATTAGCCTGTAATTTTCTTTTATATGTAGTGTCTTTGTTGGGTATTAGTATCAGAGTAATGCTGACCTCATAGAATGAGTTTGGAAGTACTCCCTCCTTCTCAATTTTTTTGGAATACTTCAAGAAGGATAGATATTAATTCTTATGTTTGGTAGAATTACTATGTGAGGCTATTCAGCCCTGGTTATAAGTGCTGCTGTGTTTTCAAAAACAATTAAGGTGGCTCATTTTCCTGGTATTGGTCCCTAGGGCTGAGGTGTCCAATATGGTGCTCAAACCCTTTGGCTCCTATGGAAAGACCTCTGAGTTTGTGATAGCCCCTTCCACTTTTGAGTTCTCTTCCAGGGATGTGGGTCTTGTATGCATGCTCAGTTGCTCAGTCACGTCTGACTCTGCAAACCCATGAACTGCAGCCCACCAGGCTCACCTGACCATGGGATTCGCCAGGCAAGAATACTGGAGTCAGCTGCCATTTCTTATGCCAATGGGATGAGGGTCTTGACTAGATCACAAATCTTCTGCTTCTATCCATCTCAATGTGTTTTCTTTATATTCTTAACTGTAAAAGAGCTATTCAACTAATTTCCAAATCCTTCTCAGAGGGAGTTGTCTTAAATGTAGCTGTAGCTTTGATGTCCATGCGGGGGAGATGCTTCCCCCACAGCTCATCAGTAAAGAAACTGCCTACCAATGCAGGAGACACAGGTTCAATCCCTGGGATGGGAAGATCCCCTGGAGAAGGAAATGGAAACCCACTCCAGTATTCTTGCCTGGAAAATCCCATGGACAGAGAAGCCTGGTGGGCTACAGTCCATGGGATCATAATGAGTCAGATACAACTGAGTGACTACAACAACATAAAAGGAGGTGAGCTCAGGATCTTCCTACTCTGCCATCTTGATCTTGCTTCAGTGTTCTCATTTTTAAAGTGAGGATAACTTTGTATCTTACATTGCAGGGCTTTAAAGGATAGCTGTATCCTACCTTGCAGGGCTGATACAAGATTCAAGTTATACAGCGAAAAGCACTTAGCACAAATCATGGCACAATGCTCTGAACCACATGACTTTCTCTGCTAACTAGCAGGCAGGGGCAGAGCTAGTCTTCAATAGCCCTTCATCCTACAAATGCCCTACAGTGGGTACTTCATCTTCTACAATTTGCCATTTACTCTAGACAACAAAATTAAATCAAAATAAAGAAATAAAGTTAATACTTCCAATCATAAAAAGTAGAAGAAATTTTAGGTGAATAATTATGTGGTATCTAAATAGCTGTGAGATAATGCTAGGTGGATTTTTATAATTTTCTGTAAGTCAAAGCTTTTTTATTTTTCAAATTGAATAATTCAATTAAAACACAAAATCATTACCAAAAATGTTACTTAGACTATGAAAGGATAATAAAACTTACATAATAACCTTCTGATTCTTTTTTTTACCTATTTGCCTCACCTGAGAAATGTCTGATGCATATTTCCATATCATCTGACAGAGCAAATTGTCATATTTTTTTTTTTTGCTATTCTAGGTCTATTTCTTCTCTGATCCTTCACTCAGTCACAATCATCGCCTTCTATTCATTCCCTAGCCATGGTTGAGAATGCATATGTGCTCTAAGTGTGCATATTTCTTTGGGCCTCATGCCTCAATTAACCAAGGGAAAATGTTGCTGGCAGCTCCCTCCTTCCAGTGACCTCTAATTATAGATAGTTCTGGTCTGACATTGAAACCTCAGTATTTGTGAACTCTGCTTTTAACTAGAATAGTCCTATACTTGTATAAATCCTCAAGCTTTCTGCTAATTTACTGAACCCTGGAAATATCTCCATTGACAATGGTAGCAAAACAACAGAACACCTTTCCAGGCCTATAATTGGACTAGATTCAGGAGACTGTAACCCATACATCTCTAAAATCAGAACGCCTTCCAGAAAAGCTATGTGGGTAAGCATTTTGTTATTCAGGATTTCTCTAGGGAAAACGTTCAGTAATTAAATCTTCATGACAAATTAGTTTGTCAGGCAAATATTTTCCTTGAACCATTCATCTTCAGTGAGACATCAAAACAGCACCATCAAGTGGGAAACACAGCAAAGAGATTAGAAGAGTGAAGCAAAACTCTACCTTACATTGTGTTTCTAGAACTCATCTATTTTCAATAGTGTTCTCATAACAAATCCTTTGAGTCCACAAATGTTTTACGTCAAATAATTATACTTTTCCAAAAGCTATTTAGATCTGGCACTCGAGAACAATGAAGAAAGTCGTTGGATTCTAGCTGAATCCCAGTCTGGGCTTTTCCACTAACCAATATGCCTTACATACGTCAATCTGCCTCCTTAGACCTCAGATAGCTTATGTATAAAAACAGAAGTTAAATAAACTCAGAAAGGCCTTTTATAGCTCTAATATATTATGGTTCAGTATCATACTTACTTTGAATGACATATGAGCAAGGGCTAAAATTAAAATGGCATGTTTGATTTATAGACTCATGAAATGAGAATTGGAAGAGACTTAAAGATATCTAGAGATCATAAAATCAAACCTTGGCATTGGAAAATGACATATTTGTTTTAAAATGAAAATGTTATGTAATAAACAAATGCAGCCAAACAATCTTAAAATAAAAAGCATATGAGCATATTCTCCATTATTTTGCTTCTGAAAATATCAGGAGGAGCAAAAACATGTATCATCCATTATTTCAGAAAGGAAGCCACCATTTACTTTATGCTTACTATTTTATGGATATTTTGCTAAGTATTTCACACATTTTTTATTCAATAAGAACGGTTTTATGAGACGGATGTTAACAACCCCATATAACTGATTAGGAAAGTGGAGTGCAAAAATATAAAAACATATGTTAGGTTACTCAATCCATTCAAGGCTGTATATTTAACAAGTGGAAATCCAAGAATACTCAAAGCCAGGCCTATTTGAGTCTTAATATTTATGTTCATTTTACCCCATGACACAACTGGTCTTACTTTAAGATTTTCTTGACAGTCTAGCTTTCCCATTAATTCTAGATGTGGCCTACTTTTAAAAACCAGAGAAGAAGAGATTCATCTTAGATGAGGGAAATGTCACTGCATTTCATTTCATCTGATTGTCCATTTCCTCTTTGGAAATATAAACCAGTTCACAGGGAAAATAGTCTAATAATAAAATTCCCTCATTTCAAGGGTATAAAACTTCCCTCACTTCAAGGCTATAACTGTTTCTGTAATAGCTACTCTAGTTATATTAAAATTGCTTGAAATTGCTTCCCTTTTGCCCTTAATCAGTTATAATAACAGTCTTGGAATTTAATAGTTATGTGAGAATGCTTATAATAGAAAACCATAAAGGGCATAAAAACCAGTAAGACTCCACACTTTAAATGTGAGGGACACAAGTTCAATTCCTGTTGGGGAACTACAAGCCCACATGCCACTCAGCATGGCCAAAGAAAAAGAAAATGAAAGTGGAGAGGCTCAAAGCCAAATACTTTAACTCCAGGACATTCATACATATATTTTGCTACACTACTACATTTATTATTTTTATTTGGCAGGTACTAACAGCACAAACTATATAGCTCTCAAAATATCTCTGATCATGGGTGGGGTAAAAGAAAAATCTATTTTTGTTTACAATCCTCTTAAGTCTATGCCATTTCTTCCTAACTATGAGGCTATTGAGAGAATTAGAAATATAAGTAAAACTATATCTGGCCTTGGACAAAAGATGTGATAGTGGAGAATACCAATTTCATAGAACTATATCTCCAAAACAAGAAATTATATTAAGGTAAATTTGGGAAATATTATAATATATTAACATTATATTAAGGAAAATTTGGGGTACTAAACCTAGGTTTTGATAGTAGAGCTAACCTTGGATATTTTGATGTCCATACTAAAGTGATGAATAAAATGAATATATATATATAATACATATAGCATAAATACATATAAACATAAATATACCCATATACATGTATAAATATACCCATATACATGTATAAATATACCCATATACATGTATAAATATGTTAGAAAGTTAATATGACTAAATGAAACACATGCACACACAAACACCCTCACATCAGTCAAGTTCAGTAGCTCAGTCATGTCCAACTCTTTGCGACCGCAAGGACTGCAGCACCCCAGGATTCCCTGTTCATCACCAACTCCTGGAGTCTACTCAAACTCATGTCCATAGAGTCAGTGATGCCATCCAACCATCTCATCCTCTGTCATCCCCTTCTACTCCTGCCTTCAACCTTTCCCAGCATCAGGGTCTTTTCTTTGTTTTTAATTAGTTTTGCCATACAATGACATGATATCACCATGGGTTTACATATGCTCCCCCTCCAGAACCCCCCTCCCTCCTCCCTCCCCCCAGGAAATCTCGTTGCACCAGCCCCGAGCATCAATCCTGGGCTGGCAATTGATTAGACATATGATAATTAACATGTTTCAATGCCATTCTTCCATATCATCCCACCCTTTCCCTCATCCACAGAGTCTTTTCTAAGGACTCGGTTCTTCGCATCAGGTGGCCAATGTATTGGTGCTTCAGGTGCAGCATCAGTCCTTCCAATGAATATTCAGGACTGATTTCTTTGAGGACTGGTTGGATCTCCTTGCTGTCCAAGGGACTCTCAAGAGTCTTTCCAACACCACAGTTCAAAAGCATCATTCTTAAGTGTTCAAGCTAGTTTTAGAAAAGGCAGAGGAACCAGAGATCAAATTGCCAACATCCACTGGATAAATCGACACATCTATAGACACCTTATCTTTGACAAAGGAGGCAAGAATATACAATGGAGAAAAGACAATCTCTTTAACAAGTGGTGCTGGGAAAACTGGACAGCCACTTGTAAAAGAATGAAACTAGAACACTTTCTAACACCATACACAAAAATAAACTCAAAATGGATCAAAGATCTAATCATAAGACCAGAAACTATAAAACCCCTAGAGGAAAACATAGGCAAAACACTCTCCCACATAAACCAAAGCAGGATCCTCTATGACCCACCTCCCAGAATATCGGAAATAAAACCACGAATAAACAAATGGGACCTAATTAAAATTAAATGCTTCTGCACAACAAAGGAAACTATAAGCAAGGTGAAAAGACAGCCTTCAGAATGGGAGAAAATAATAGCCAATGAAGCAATGAACAAACAATTAATCTCAAAAATATACAAGCAACTCCTGCAGCTCCATTCCAGAAAAATAAACGACCTAATCAAAAAGTGGGCCAAAGAACTTAACACACATTTCTCCAAAGAAGACATAAAAATGGCTAACAAACACATGAAAAGATGCTCAACATCACTCATTATCAGAGAAATGCAAATCAAAACCACAATGAGGTACCACTTTACACCAGTCAGAATGGCTGCCATCCAAAAGTCTACAAGCAATAAATGCTGGAGAGTATGTGGAGAAAAGGGAACCCTCTTACACTGTTGGTGGGAATGCAAACTAGTACAGCCACTATGGAAAACAGTGTGGAGGTTCCTTAAAAAAACTGCAAATAGATCTGCCATATGACCCAGCAATCCCACTGCTGGGCATACACACCAAGGAAACCAGAAGTGAAAGAGACACGTGTACCCCAATGTTCATCGCCGCATTGTTTACAATAGCCAGGACATGGAAGCAACCTAGATGCCCATCAACTGAGGAATGGATAAGAAAGCTGTGGTACATATACACAATGGAATATTACTCAGCCATTAAAAAAAATTCATTTGAATCAGTTCTACTCAGGTGGACGGAACTGGAGCCTCTTATCCAGAGTGAAGTAAGCCAAAAGGAAAAACAAAAATACAGTATACTAAAGCATATATATGGAATTTAGAAAGATGGCAGTGAGAACCCTGCATGCAAGAAAGCAAAAGAAACGCAGATGTATAGAATAGTCTCTTGGACTCTGTGGAAGAGGGCAGGGGTGGGATGATATGGGAGAATGGCATTGAAACATGTTAATTATCATATGTGAAATCAATCACCAGCCCAGGTTTGATGCTCGGGGCTGGTGCACCAGGATGACCCAGGGAGAGGGAATCGGGAGGGGGGGGGGTCTGGAGGCAGAACATATGTATACCCATGGCGGATTCATGTCAATATATGGCAAAACCAACACAATAAAGTAAATTTATTTAAAAAAATAGAATTACAAAAAAGCAAGAGAGTTCCAGAAAAACATCTATTTCTGCTTTATTAACTATGTGAAAGCCTTTGACTGTGTGGATCACAATAAACTGGAAAATTCTGAAAGAGATGGGCATACCAGACCACCTGACCTGCCTCTTGAGAAACCTGTATGCAGGTCAGGAAGCAACAGTTAGAACTGGACATGGAACAACAGACAGGTTCCAAATAGGAAAGGAGTACGTCAAGGCCGTATATTGTCATCCTGCTTACTTAACTTATATGCAGACTACATCATGAGAAATGCTGGGCTGGAGGAAGCAGAAGCTGGAATCAAGATTGGCAGAAGAAATATCAATCACCTCATAGTATGCAGATGACACCACACTTATGGTAGAAAGTGAGGAGGAACTAAAGGCCTCTTGGTATAAGTGAAAGAGGACAGTGAAAAAGGTGGGTTAAAGCTCAACATTCAGAAAACTAAGATCATGGCATCCAGTCCCATCACTTCATGAAAAATAGATGGGATACAGTGGAAACAGTGGCTGACTTTATTTTGCTGGGCTCCAAAATCACTGCAGATGGCGACTGCAGCAATGAAATTATATAACGCTTACTCCTTGGAAGAAAAGTTATGATCAACCTAGACAGCATATTAAACAGCAGAGACATTACTTTGTCAACAAAGGTGCATCTAATCAAGGCTATGGTTTTTCCAGTAGGAGGAGAAGAGGACAACAGAGGATGAGAAGGTTGGATGGCACCACCAACTCAAGAGGCATGAGGTGGCCAAAGGATTGGAGTTTCAGCTTCAACATCAGTCCTTCCTATGAACACCCAGGACTGATCTCTTTTAGATGAACCGATTGGATCTCCTTGCAGTCCAAGGGGCTCTCAAGAGTCTTCTCCAACACAACAGTTCAAAAGCATCAGTTTTTCAGTGCTCAGCTTTCTTTATAGTCCAACTCTCACACCCATACATGACTACTGGAAAAACCATAGCCTTGACTAGACTAACCTTTGTTGGCAAAGTAATGTCTCTGCTTTTCAATATGCTATCCAGGTTGGACATAACGTTCCTTCCAAGGAATAAGCGTCTTTTAATTTCATTGCTGCAGTCACCATCTGCAGTGATTTTGGAGCCCAAAAAAATAAAGTCTGACACTGTTTCCCCATCTATTTGCCATGAAGTGATGGGACCAGATGCCATGATCTTAGTTTTCTGAATGTTGAGCTTTAAGCCAACTTTTTCACTCTCCTCTTTCACTTTCATCAAGAGGCTCTTGAGTTCCTCTTCACTTTCTGTCATAAGGGTGGTGTCATCTGCATATCTGAGGTTATTGATATTTCTCCCAGCAATCTTGATTCCAGCTTGTGCTTCCTCCAGCCCAGCATTTCTGTGATGTAGTCTGCATATAAGTTAAATAAGCATGGTGACAATATACAGCCTTGACGTATTCCTTTTCCTATTTGGAACCTGTCTGTTGTTCCATGTCCAGTTCTAACTGTTGCTTCCTGACCTGCATACAGGTTTCTCAAGAGACAGGTCAGACGGTCTGCTATTTCCATCTCTTTCAGAATTTTCCACAGTTTATTGTAATCCACACGGTCAAAGGCTTTGGCATAGTCAATAAAGCAGAAACAGATGTTTTCTGGAACTCTCTTGCTTTTTCGATGATCCAGTGGATGTTTGCAATTTGATCTCTGGTTCCTCTGCCTTTTCTAAAGCCAGCTTGAACATCTGGAAGTTCACAGTTCACGTATTGCTGAAGCCTGGCCTGGAGAATTTTGAGCATCACTTTACTAGTGTGTGAGATGAGTGCAATTGTGCAGTGATTTGAGCATTCTTTGGCATTCTCTCTCTTTGGGACTGGAATGAAAACTGATCTTCCAGTCCTGTGGCCACTGCTGAGTTTTCCAAATTTGCTGTCATAATGAGTGCAGCCCTTTTACAGCATCTCTTTCAGGATTTGAAACAGCTCAACTGGAATTTCATCACCTCCACTAGCTTTGTTCATAGTGATACTTTCTAAGGCCCACTTGACTTCACATTCCAGGATGTCTGGCTCTAGGTGAGTGATCACACCATCATGGTTATCTGGGTCATGAAGATGGTTTTTGTACAGTTCTTTTGTGTATTCTTTCCACCTCTTTTTAGTATCTTCTGCTTCTTTTAGGTCCACACCATTTCTCTCCTTTATTGTGCCTATCTCTGAATGAAATGTTCCCGTGATATCTCTAATTTTCTTGAAGAGTTCTCTAGTCTTTGCCATTCTATTGGTTTCCTCTATTTCTTTGCATTGATCACTTAGGAAAGCTTTCTAATCTCTTCTTGCTGTTCTTTGAAACTCTGCATTCAGATGGCTAATTCTTTCCTTTTCTCCTTTGCCTTTCACTTCTCTTTTCTCAGCTATTTGTAAGGCCTCTTCAGACAACCATTTTGCCTTTTTGCATTTCTTTTTCTTGGGGATGATTTTGATCACAGCCTCCTATACGATGTCATGAACCTCCATCCCTGGTTTTCCAGGGACTCAATCAGATCTAATCCCTGAATGTATTTGTCACTTCCACTGTATAATCATAAGGGATTTGATTTAGTTCATACCTGAATAGTCTAGTCGTTTTCCCTACTTTCTTCAATTTCAGTCTGAATTTGGCAATAGGGAGTTCATAATCTGAACCACAGTCAGCTCCTAGTCTTGTTTTTGCTGACTGTATAGAGCTTCTCCATCTTTGGCTGCAAAGAATATAATCAATCTGATTTCAGTATTGATCATCTGGTGATATCCATGTGTAGAGTCATCTCTTGTGTTGTTAAAAGTGGGTGTTTGCTATGACCAGTGTATTCTCTTGGCAAAACTCTGTTAGCCTTTGCCCTGCTTCATTTTGTATTCCAAGGCCAAACTTGCTTGTAACTCCAGGTATCTCTTGACTTCCTACTTTTACATTCCAGTCCTCTATGATGAAAAGGACATCTTTTTGAGGTGTTACTTCTAGAAGGTATTGTAGGTCTTCATAGAACTGTTCAACTTCAGCTTCTTTAGCATTACTGGCTGGGGCATAGACTTGTATTACTGTGATATTGAATGGCTTGCCTTGGAAACTATCAGAAATCATTCTATCATTTTGAAATTGCATCCAAGTACTGCATTTCAGACTGTTGTTGACTATGAGGGCTACTCCATTTCTTCTAAGGGATTCTTGCACACAATAGTAGCTATAATGGTCATCTGAATTAAATTCACCCATTCTGGTCCATTTTAGTTCACTGATTCCTAAAATGTCGATGTTCACTCTCCCATCTCCTGTTTGACCACTTCCAATTTACTTAGATTCATGAAACCTAACATTCCAGTTTCCTATGCAATATTGCTCTTTATAGCATCATACCTAACTTCCATCACCAGTCACATCCTCAACTGGGTGTTGTTTTTGCTTTGGCTCTGTGTCTTCATTCCTTCTGGAGCTATTTCTCTACTTTTCTCCAGTAGCATATAGGACACCTACCAACCTGGGGAGTTCATCTTTCAGTGTCCTATCTTTTTGCCTTTTCACACTGTTCATGGGATTCTCAAGGCAAGAATACTGAAGTGGTTTGCCATTCCCTTCTCCAGGGGGCCACGTTTTGTCAGAATTTTCCACCACGACCTGTCTTTCTTGGGTAGCCCTATACAGCATGGCTCATAGTTTCATGAGATCAGTACCACTCAGATCTAGGGAAGGGCAGTAATTAACTTGTTCCATATGTTTGAGGAAAAAAATGCCTCTACCTGCATCATAGTAAAACTGGAGAATTTAAAGAAAAGAGACTCTCTAAATGAAATCATCTAAAATCTGTTGATTTTTATATTGACAGCTGACGTCTCATGAGCATCCATAGAATTCAAAAGATAGTGGAATACTATCTTTAATGAGTTGAAGGAAAATAACTGTGTATAACGTAGTTTAAATTCAGCAAAACTATTAACAACAAAGTCAAAATAAGGATATTTGCCAAAAAAAGATAAAAATACTGGAAGGATATAAATAAAAATTTGACAGTGCTTATTTCTTAGCATTGTGAGTGTCACAATAGTGTGTTTTTACATAAGTATTTACAGTAATACACAGGAAGTCCAAGCTTTTCACAATAGTGCAGAACCATAAAAATGACTGTCTTGCAAAACAATCTTTTTAATAATCAATTTAAAAAACTATAATTGTTCCACGACCTTTAAAATTTTTTGTGAAAACATCAAGTGGTTTTTTACTGTCAGCTATAAATATATAGGGAAATGAGAAATAGTAAAATTAATATGTAGTATACTATAATTTTAAACATTAGAAATGTTGAGAAGTTATTTTGTTTTTGGTAAGAACTTATCAAGATTAGTTTGAGCAGTGATTTCCTTCTTTCATTCTATAACTTATAATATAGAGTGAACCTCTTAGTTATGTCTTGCCAAATTATAATACTCATTTCTAAGTTTGGATCAGCTTCCAAGACTTTATCTTTTGTGCTTTTAATGTCATGAACCATCCCCACAGATGCTTTAATATGTTGTTAGCCAGAATCACTTCCTCTGGAATATCTTTTATCACAACTACTTTCCTCATTTATTTTTACAAGGTCATCTATACCAACTTCCTCTTGCTGTATCTCTACCGTCTCAAACAGCAACACTGTCAACATTCTCACAAACAGCCATTTCTTCCAAAATTCCATTTTTACCTCTAATTCAAATTTCATTTCATGTCTCTTTGTTAAACTTCATCTTTGCTGGCCAATTCTCTCTCTTAGTTACCTATTTCTACAAATGCCAAATGAGTTTATTGCCAAGAGACTAGAGGAACGTATCTATATACGTTATTCTCTGTAAATGAACTGAGTACCAGATGTTTTGTGAGCACATCACTGACAAGACTCTGAAAGATTGGTCACTGATTCCAAGTAGCATTGGTTATTTATACAGCCATTTGTGGGATGAACACCTAGCAGCAAGGTTTGTATTTTATGCAATGATTCACAGTTAATACAATACGGAAACTGAAATGTAAACTGTGTTGATGGGAGATGGATGTTATTTAATGAAACCATGATAACTGATATTTGTGCATATCAGAAATATGCAGAATGAGGATTGCCTACCTGTGATATGTATTATTATATGTAATTTTGTTTAATGAATACTTATTACATTTGTGATAAGTAAAAATTTTCAGACCAGTAAAAATTGAGAGTATCTACCACCAACAGTCATTCAAAAAAGTTATTGGCAAGGATTGTGCTTCTGGCAGGAAGAAAAATGATACCAAATAGGAGGTCTAAGTAGCAAGACGGAATGAAAGAAGATATTGGTAAATACATGTGTATGTCTTTTATAAATGATCTTATTTAAATATATGTGGAAGAACAAAACAATTTCTCTCTCATCACAACCCTTCCAAATTAATAATTATCAACTGTTTTAATTCCAGTTTTGGGGTATGAATACTGATTGCTTTGTTAAGTATAGTTTGAATGTTAAAATAGCAGGGGTGAGCACTAAAAGAATGTAAGGAATGTGCACTACAAAAAATTAGGGGAAATAATAGGAGAAAAATAGAAATTTAAAGAAAGCAATAAAACAAGGAATAAATATAAACCCCCAAAAAGGGAAAAATGGAAATAAAATGGAGCAATAACTTTCACAACATGTGAATATTAAATAATATAATGCATATAAAAGTGACTGTTGCATTACAGACCTACAGTCGATACTTAATAAATGTACATTTGCCTGGGTCAGAAGTTCATCACGTATTTGTGATGGAATAAGAACCTCTCTAATTTATGTGTCTGAGACAGATCTTGGGGCAAAATAGGACTTAAAATTTAGCTTGCAAAGTATAACATATTTGTTGTACAGCAGCAAAATATGCAATTGCTTGTGTAGCAAATCAGATCTCCATACCATGTAGAGTTTGCCTACATAGTACAACTCTGATACATTCATTCAATTGGGGTCAGGTCTACTGATAGAAATCCTGAATGCTTCAACTGCCTGGCCAGCATTACAATAATAAATTCTTAAAACACACTAAAAGCGACTCTAAAAGTGACCTCTAGAACTCCTAACTAGTTGTGTGCATATCTACTAGAAAATGCACACATCTCTCTGCCCTTCCTTGGAGACCCAAGACTTGGAGTAAATACAGTTTTAATCTTTCTTTGGCGATGACTGGAGACTACTATCTTGGGGTACATAAACTAACTTGAGATCTGGTCACTGGACTGAGTTCAGAGTAAGTTTTTAATAATCACTCAATACAGCAGAATGGGTTGGATTGAACAACTGGGATAAAGCCCAAAGAAAGTTAAAATGATTAAAATTGGGGAAAACAGCTTCCATGAAGAGGACAAAATAACTCTGTTTGCTTATCCTAGGAGAAGAAAAAGCGTCAGTACAAATGTGAGGTACTTAATGAAAAAAAAATCCTCCAGCCATTAAAAGACTATTGTTAAACAGCTTTTCGGTTTCTGTTTGAGAATGTACATTGCAGTGATTTTTAAAAAGGCACTAAGCATAGATTCCTCAAAGTAAAAGTGAGTAAAACTGCCATTACTGGGAAAGGACATAAAGCTTCTTTTGAAAACTTTTACAAAAAAAATGAGAACTATTAATACTTTTCTTGAGCACCTATTTGTTACATGATAAACTTTGCTGGCTAAAATAGAAGCATGTCTTTAGCTATCTGTATTTTTATATATATTAAATAGGTTAATACATGTAGATACATATAATTCAGCTTCTAAACAACTCTTTGATAAAGAAGAATAATCAGGGAAAGCCCTGGTCATCCAGGGGTTAGGACTCCAAGCTTTCACTACTGAGGGCATGGGTTCAATTCCTAGTCAAGGAACTAAGATCTTAGAAGCCATGGCTTGGTCAAAAAATGAATTAAAATTTTGAAAAGAATTATCAATTTTATTATACAATAGAGGAAACAGAATCAGAGATTTAGTACTTTGTCTAAGTTCATACTGCTGCATAATGGAGGCTCCAGGATGGAAACTTACGTCTCTTTGGTAACAATTTCTTTTACTTTGCCTCATTCTGCAGGTCTGTTTCATCTGATTTCACCAATTTCCTACCTCTGAGTGGGAAAGTAGAGTGATGAACAACCCAAGCTTTCCTAAGCTCATTTAAGATCCTTCTAGTTCAAGATGTAACAAACATTTTCTGTAAAGGGTCAGATAGCATCTTGCTTTGCAGGCTACATGGCCAGAGTTGCATGAAAACAGCCACACACAACCATAAATTAATGAGCACGGCTGTGTTCCAATAAGACTTATAGATACTGAAATCTGAACTTCATATAATTATCAGGCATCACAAAATAGTCCTCTTCGTTTGTTATTTTTTTCCAAGTTGACAAAAGTTCATGGGTCATACTAAAAAAGGCAGTGAGATTTGGCTCATGGGTCAGAGTGGACCAATTCCTGTAGGAAAACCCTACAGGAAAGCGTTGTTCTCTGCTGCTTTTATTGTCCAGTATTTGTGGAGAATCAAAGCTTCCTTCCCTGGTAAGCAAATTGAGGAACAGTCTGTTGGAAAGCAAACCATTTTAATGAATATGCTCCCTTTGTCTGTGTCTGGCAAGGTTGTCTGCAGTCAGGCAGGTTCTTTGGATTAAAATTTGCAGTTGCAGGGTAAACATTAGGAACTGGTTCATTAGCTTCACAGTGAGAATAGCTTGGCATCATGGATTTAACGTTCTGGAAATGGCCTCTGGCTAGGAAGGACAATTCAGTTCTTTAATCCTACATTCTTCTGAAGAAAACAAAATGTCTGTCTAAATAAATTGAGAAATCACTTGTCAAAGATAAATATTTCTGGAGGCAACATGAAACTCACGAAAATGAAACTTTGACAAGTATGGGCGCATCTTGAGTTTCTGGGGATTTAAAAGGAGATTGACCATTTTTCTTAAAAAGTCTGAGGATTAAGGAAAAACACATCCTCATCAGAATCAAAGTCCTCAGTGGTTTTTAGCCCCCTTCAGTTCTAATTCAAACAAAACTGGAGCCTAATAGATCAATGGAACAAGATAGAGAACCCAGAGACAAACCCATGCACCTATGGGTACCTTATTTTTAACAAAGGAGGCAAGAATATACAATGGGGCAAAGACAGCCTCTTCAATGAGTGGTGGTGGGAAAACAGGACAGCTACATTCAAAAGAATGAAATTAGATCACTACCTAATGCCATACAAAAGATAAGCTCAAAATGGATTAAAGATCTAAATGTAAGACCAGAAGCTATTAAACTCTTAGAGGAGAACATAGGCAGAACACTCAATGACATAAATCAAAGCAAGGTCTTCTATGACCAACCTCCTAGAGTAATGAAAATAAAAACAAAACTAAACAAGAGGGACCTAATTAAACTTAAAAGCTTTTGCACAGCAAAGGAACTACAAACAAGGTGAAAAGAAACCCTCAGAATGGGAGAAAATAATAGCAAGGAAAACGACTGATTAAGAATTAATTTCCAAAATATACAAGCAGCTTATACAACTAAATATCAAAAATGCAAACAACCCAAGCAAAAAGTGGGAAAGGGACCTGAAGAGACATGTCTCTGAAGAAGACATACAGGTGGCTAACAAGCACATGAAAAGATGTTCAACATCACTCATTATCAGAGAAACGCAAATCAAAATTACAATGAGATACCATCTCACACCAATCAGGATGCTGGAGAGGGTATGGGAAAAAGGGAACCCTCTTGCATTGCTGGTGGGAATGTAAACTGATACAGCCACTATGGAAGACAGTATGGAGACTCCTTAAAAAGCTAGGAATAAAACCACCATATGACCCAGCAACCCCACTCCTAGGCATATACCCTGACGAAATCAAAACGGATAAAGACACATGTACCCAAATGTTCACTGAAGCTCTATTTACAGTAGCTGGAACATGGAAGCAACCTGATGTCCATCAACAGATGAATGGATAAAGAAGCTGTGGTTCAATGGAATACTACTCAGTCATAAAAAGGAACACATTTGAATCTGTTCTAATGAGGTGGACAAAACTCAAGCCCATTATACAGAGTGAAGTAAGCCAGAAAGAGAAATATAAATATCATATACTGCTGACATATATATATGGAATCTGAAGAGACAGCACTGATGAATTTATTTTCAGGACGGCAATGGAGAAACAGACCTCTGGACAAGGTGGGAGGAGAGGAGGAAAAGGGAAGATGTATGAAGATAGTAACATGGAAATTTACAATACCATGTGTAAAACAGATAGCCAATGGGAATTTGCTGTATAACCCAGGGAACTCAAACAGGGGCTCTGCAAAAGGCTGGGGTGGGGAGGGAGATGGGAGAGAGGACTGGGAGGGAGGGGACATGGGTATACCTATGCCTGATTCTTGGTGATATATGACAGAAAACTACAAAACTCGGTAAAGCGATTATTCATCAATTAAAAAATTAAAAATAAAAAACTTAGGCACCAAAGCAATTTATACAGTGTGAATTAAACCAGAAGTTCAAGTAATAAAATATTAATAATGTTTATCTCTTGGGGAATAGAATTATGTATATTTTCTGCTTCTTTCTGATTGTGTTCCACATTTTTTACAAGGATGAAGAGCTTTAATAATCACAAAATTTATCAAAAAATAAATAAAATGTGTTAAAATGGGTGTCAATAAAGGAATGTGAAGGATGGCAGGGGAGCAACAAGGGTAGCCCACCAACTCCTCTCAGATGAGGAGGGAAATAAGAGCCCTCACTGAGAAAGAGTTTACAAGATGAACAAATGGCCAAGGAATCTACCAAGGCAGGCTAGACCAAAGAATGAGACTTGAGGGGATAAATGCAAAGGAGGTCACTTGCTAGTCACTCTTGTCTCCTTCTCACCATCACATACTGTGCCAGGCATGAATCAGCGGAAGGCAGTTGGCCTGTGATGAGGAGCTCAGATTTGATGAAAAGCACAGGAGGTTCTAATAAAAGTAGATGGTGTAAAAAAAAGAAAAACTGGGGCCTAGCAATTCAAGCCCTGTGGGATCCATGGCAGGAAAATAGTATCATTTTGAGTTTACCAGTTTGTTCATTTCACAAATGTTTGGGCATGGAATTGCTGCATAAATCTTCAACTTCTATTTAAGTTTCCATCTGCCTAATAAAAGCATCTCCACCAAGGACAGCTTGACATTTGCTGCATCCTCTAAAATCTGAGTCCTGGTGCAAACCAAAGAGTTCATTCCACAGCTACCAAGGGGAGCAACCCTGCTGATGAGGAGGCGGGAGGTATCTCCTGCTTGTGCCTCTGAAAAGGGTGTGCCAGGCTATTACTGGCCTTGAATGTCCCTGCTATCCATTCAGTAAATATATTCCAAATGCCTCTTGTGCTAGTAAAAACCTATAAACAGATAATATACTTTATTACTAATACACAAATAGGTAATTTTCTTGCATTCAGCAGATGTTTAACACATTTTCTAGATGAATGATTCAATTAAGTGAGTGAATTAATGACTTGTCAACAAAAAAGATTTTGCTGCCAAAGCTGGGTATTGGCAAGAGGCACTGTAAATGTTGGCATGGCTCGTCCTAGAGGAATTCTTATTCTTATAAATTACTTGCCACCTTCAAGCACATTGCTTCTGCCAGAAACTCATTTTCACTGTGAGAGAAGTGCTAATATGATTCTGGTTTTACAGATAGGCAATTGAGTCTTAGAAAATAATTGGCCTAAATCACATAGAAAGGACCAAATTAAGACCCAAACCCATTTCTGTTTGACTCAGAACTCTATGGACTCAACTGCTACTCACTGCAGCCTCTTGGAACACAGCTTGTTACTTTTCATCACTGGAGAAGGGACAAGATGTGCACTTACACCAGTATACTGGTTCTCCTTCATGAAGCCCCATCACTCCCATTCTATTTCAGGGCTTTTCTGGGGAAATTAGATATACTCAGATACATTGAAATCCTAAATCCAGAGGAATACAAGCAAATAGACTAGCCTTCAGGTACATACCTCCTAAATGCCTCCCATCACTTTCACCTTTTCTTTCCCTGGTATTAGCTACCTATGGGTTCCGTATGCCAATTTCCAATCATGTCCTGTCATTACCACTCATTCCAAACATTCCTTTTGCTGCTTCCTTGGAGGAGGAGGAGGAGGAGGAGAAACAATGGTTCATTATTCGCTTGCACAAGACCTTGCCAAGGGTAGGATCAAAGATGCAAACTGGTCAATTAGCCAAAGGCAATTGCCTACATTTTGAAGGCAAGAGCACTTTTATGTTGAAGGTGAAGTGTGTAGGAGAAAGTAGCAAATGTCTCCTCTGTTCTTGGGTACTTTTTCCAGAAATAAGCTCATTCTTTCAAGGAGAATGGTTTGATTAACAGGGTGGGCCCAACACATCCAAATACAGGTAAGTCAGGCACCAAAGAGTATATCGGCTTGGCCAGAAACAACATTTGATAGAATTTTAGTAAGAAACAAATTTAAAAATATCACTCCCTACTTTAGTTTACATCCTCTAAATATTTGCTCTTTGATATATCTATCGTGTAGCATCTAAGTGATTGTGTTTGTACATTCTGTGAGGTTTGAATCAAATGTTAAAGGAAAAAGAAAATGGCCTTCCTCAATAAAGTTGATAATAGTATAATCATTCATCATGTGCTAATTAGCTAACTCTCACTCTAAGTCACTCAGTTGTGTCCAACTCTTTGTGACCCCGTGGACCGTAGACCACCAGGCTCCTCTGTTCATGGAATTCTCCAGGCAAGAATAAAGCAGGACACAAACGGGTAATACAGGGGCCTATTAGACTAGGGACATGTATTTTAAAGGGGTCAATGTTATAAAAAGAAAAAAAAATCAGAGTTTCTAACATTTAAAAATCTACATTAAAATTCATTTTTGAGCTCATTAAAAAAAAAATCTTTCTAAATGATGATTTCCATGTAACAACTGAAGCTGAGTAGAAACTGCCCATCAATAGAACATATATCATCCAAGTCAACAAAATGCCCAGCCTGGTGAACAAATTATCCTGAAAAAATTTGAGTTTATAGTCACTGATGCCAAGAAGTTAAGAACTTCTAATTATTCTCCATGTGGGAAGAAGACAAAAATCTTCAGAATTTTCTAATAACCTGAGAAGATTTTACATCATAGAAGAGTTTTCCCATACATCTACCCTTGCCGCATTAACTACCCCCCATGTTAGAATTACCTCCATAAAGTGAATCATATCCTTCAGATTGATGGGGAAAGACTGAGAACATCTTTAGATATTTGAGTCAACTGAGAAAAGAGTGAACTTGAACATACTCAGAATATTTATTTCAAGGATCACTGAATAAAGTTCAATCTCCACTATTGGTTTACATTGGCAGAGATGAGTTAAAATGATTAGTGAGCATTTGGGGGGCTGATTATAACAAAGGAAAAGTAACCTCTGCCTAATGAATGAGTCAGAGTGATTGTGTGGAAACTTTTCCAACACAAGGAATGTTTCTCTCACAGAATCTTTTGTATTCCAAAACATAAAACAGATAAACAAGTTCCTTTGCTTGAATATGAGGAGGGCTCTCCCACGTCCTTTGGAACATCCACACAATGCCTAGGGCACAACAAATAAGAGTTTGAGAACCATGGAAAAAGATTATACACCATCATTTTAGGTTAATTTTCAGCTTTCAATATCTGTAATTCATTGATACTGGAATAACATCTGTTTCTCATAAAGTCCTCTTAGTAGCCACATCACCTCTGGCAGGTAGTTTCTGAACCTCTTATTTTATAAAATAATAATAAAATGTGACAGCAACACGCTACACAATGTGTGTGTGTTGTCTGCATTTGGGGTCCAATCCTTCCCTGTCAACACCTTATTAGATTCAGATAAAGTTGGTTTCATTCCCCAATTCCAAAGGTGACACAGACCCAGGCTATGATACAGACGTAAAAAATTGCGGCCCAGAAACTATCAGTCAAGTGTTGCTTTTTCTGGGATACTGAGCAATAGACTGTATTGAGTTAGCCAAAATGCTTATTCTGGTTTTCCCATAGGATGTTACAGAAACATTAGAAGGAACGGTTTGACCAACCCAATAGAAGACCCAGAGCTATTTGCAGGCATCTTTGCTGCTATGTGACACTACCTGAAAATGATGCTAAAAGAGATCAAAGCAGAGCAGAGGAAAAGAGAGAAACCTCTTTGCTTCTTACGGCCATACCCAGGTTATCCCAGACTTTGAGAAATTACACAAGCTAATGTATTTTCTTAATTTAAAAGCCAGTCCATTTTGAGTGTTCTGTCATTTATAACCAAAAGAGTGTTAATAATAACGTCTTAACTATGGGATGGCTCTAAAGATTTAACTAAGACATGTCCATGAAAACAATGTGAAAAGTGCTAGCATTAGTTTCTTCAAATCAGCATTTCAGGATATTCCATCATTCTCATTCGAAAGGAATCTGCATCTTTTACCATCAAATGTCATACTATTTCTGATTCAAGGTGAGTCAAACATTTTATCTACTATGCAATTTTTTTTTTTGCTGACAAGTCACAGTTGTTTTAACATCAATTCAGTCTATAATGTATGACTATTTACAAACAACATAAGTTCTGCAAATACACATTATGAAAATTCACTACCAGTGTTTGCCACCAAGTTAGGCAGACATGCCAGGTCATCGGTATTTTTCATATGATATTTGATTTGCTTAATGCCCAAAGCTCTCTGGGTTTCTGGAGCATAAAAAGTTTATTACCAGGATTTGACTACATTTTAAAACATAGAAATGGGCAAAATCAGGAAAAGGAGCATGAGATGCAATCTGAAAAAAAAAAAGAAGACTAAGACTAAATCAGATTACTTCAAGGATAGATTGCAAGCTTTGAAAAATAATTTAAAATGTAATAGAGATGCAGACACAGAGAAAGGACTTGTGGACGCACCGAGGGAGGGAGAAGGCAGGATGAATATAGACAGTAGCATTGACGTGTGTGTGTGTGTGTGTGTGTGTGTGTGTGTGTGTGTGTGTGTATCACTTCAGTTCAGTCGCTCAGTCGTGTCCAACTCTTTGAGACCCCTTGAATCACAGCATGCCAGGCCTCCCTGTCCATCACCAAATCCCAGAGTCTAACCAAACCAATGTGTATTAAGTCAGTGATGCCATCCAGCCATCTCATCCTCTTTCTTCCCCTTCTCCTCCTGCCCCTAATCCTTCCCAGCATTAGGGTCGTTTCCAGTGAGTCAGCTCTTCTCATCAGGTGCCCAAAGTATTGGAGTTTCAGTTTCAACATCAGTCCTTCCAATGAACACCCAGGACTGACTTCGTTTAGGATGGAATGGTTGGATCTCCTTGCAGTCCAAGGGACTCTCAAGAGTCTTCTCCAACACCACAGTTCAAAAGCATCAATTCTTCGGCACTCAGCTTTCTTCACTGTCCAACTCTCCACATCCATACATGACTACTGGAAAAACCATAGCCTTGGCTAGACAGACCTTTGTTGGCAAAGTAATGTCTCTGCTTTTCAATATGCTATCTAGGTTGGTCATAACTTTCCTTCCCAGGAGTAAGTGTCTTTTAATTTCATGGCTGCAATCACCATCTGCAGTGATTTTGGAGCCCAAAAAGATAAAGTCTGACACTGTTTCCTCATCTATTTCCCATGAAGTGATGGGACTGGATGCCATGATCTTAGTTTTCTGAATGTTGAGCTTTAAGCCAACTTTTTCACTCTCCTCTTTCACTTTCATCAAGAGGCTTTTAGTTCCTCTTCATTTTCTTCCATAAGGGTGGTGTCGTCTGCATATCTGAGGTTATTGATATTCCTCCCAGCAATCTTGATTCCAGCTTGGGCTTCATCCAGCCCAGCGTTTCTCATGATGTAGTCTGCATATAAGTTAAATAAGCAGGGTGACAATATACAGCCTTGACTTAATCCTTTTCCTATTTGGAAACAGTATGTTGTTCCATGTCCAGTTCTAACTGTTGCTTCCTGACCTGCATACAGGTTTCTCAAGAGACAGGTCAGACGGTCTGCTATTTCCATCTCTTTCAGAATTTTCCACAGTTTATTGTGATCCACATAGTCAAGGGCTTTGGCATAGTCAATGAAGCCGAAATAGATGTTTTCCTGGAACTCTTGCTTTTTCAGTGATCCAGCAGACTTTGGCAATTTGATCTCTGGTTCCTCTGCCTTTTCTAAAACCAGCTTGAACATCTGGAAGTTCACAGTTCATGTATTGCTGAAGCCTGGCTTGGAGAATTTTGAGCATTACTTTACTAGTGTGTGAGATGAGTGTAACTGTATGATAGTTCGAGTATTCTTTGGCATTGCCTTTCGGAAATTTGGGATTGGAATGAAAACTGACCTTCCAGTCCTGTGGCCACTGCTGAGTTTTCCAAATTTGCTGGCATAATTGGTATAGCACTTTCACAGTATCATCTTTCAGGATTTAAATAGCTCAACTGGAATTCCATCACCTCCACTAGCTTTGTTCATAGTGATACTTTGTAAGGCCCACTTGATTTCACATTCTAGGATGTCTGGCTGTAGGTGAGTGATCACACCATTGTGATTATCTGGGCCATGAAATGTGTGTGTGTGTGTATATATATATATATATATATATATGGATATTTACACTACTATGTTCAAAACAGATAGCTAGTGGGAAGCTGCTGTACAACACAAGAAGTTCAGCTTGGTGCTCTGTGATGACATACAAGGGTGAGATGGGGGATGTGGGAGAGAGGCTCAAGAAGGAGGAGATATATGTACACACATAGCTCATTCACATTGTTATACAGCAGAAATGAACACAACAATGTAAAGCAATTATCTTCCAATTTAAAAATATATAGTATGATAAAAAAAACATGGAATTTTTTGTAAATAAGTAACAAGTAAAATAGATTCTACTTATTAAAAAAGAAAAAATGTAGGAAATTTTATCATGGAAGTTAAGGGATAAGGCTTTTAAGAATTTCAAATGTTACAGAAAACATACAGAGAGATGAAGATGGAGGGAAATAGCCACTGGATTGGTGACCTCTGCTTGATCATATTCAGTACAGTTAGCAGGGTAAAGAAGACTGGCATGGGAAAAAAGTGAGATAAACAAGCAGAGGCAGTGATTATTAACTTTTTTTTTTGCAAGTTTAGAGATGAGAACCAAAGGGAAGAATTTCATTAGCATGAGAAAATTGAGTTTAGAAAAAAATAACTGAGTGGAAATTGATCCATGCTTATATTATCCTAATTTCTTACACATAATAAAATTAAACTGAAAACTTGAAGGTCAAAACAGCCTCTGGGCCGAGATGATAATTCATGAGTTAAATAGACTATATGTTTCTTGAAGGTAGTGACAATACCTTCTAATTCTTTGAATTTTCCATGATACCCAGCTCTGTGAATGGTCCAGGGGAGCTATAGGGTTGAAATAATCATGTGAACAAGCAAAAATGTTAGTCTTGTCACAGTTTATTAAAAACATTTCAGATTATTTCATGCTTTCTGTGCAAGAAATATAAACCATTGAACAAATAAATTGGACTCTTCCAGTCTTCAACAGACAAAATGATCCAGAAGAGCATAAATAACAGTCAGTTATAATAATATAATGGTGTTTCAAATTGATTTCACAGTTATTTTAAAAAGCAGGCAAAAGGAAAAGGTGTTCTTTTAAAGGAAGGAGACTATTAAGTAATGAAACAAATTCTGAAGGAAATTTGTCTTTAGATATCTAGAAAATAATAAACTTGTAACTAATTAGCATGAAATTTAAAAAATCTGTCTGTTCATCTAATTGAAATACTGAATTTATGTCTGAAGAAAGGGGTTATAGGCATTGTATGCTACCAGTTTTAATAAAGCAGTAGATAAGAAAACAATTACAAATGTGAACGCAAATCTTTCTTAGCAATCCCAATCTAGCTGCCCACACTGTCTTAGGTCAGATTTTTGGTAGCAGAGCTTACAGGGTACATGTGAAGAGTGTTTACTAAAGAAGAGCTCCCAAGGAGACTGGTAAAGGAACAAGGAAAGCAGGATAGGGAAAAGGAGAATAAGCCAAGAAAGGATGGATTTTTGGTAAGTCCTAGCTTTAGTCAGGATGCTTTAGTACTGTACTAGTCAGTTATTAGTACAAGCCACTGATGGTAGGCAGGCAAGCAGGCAGTAGATAAATTTCCAGGCAGAAATGTAAAGGTGGTTGGGTCCAATAGCTCAAGGGTAATCTTCTAAAGATAGCTGAAGGGTCTACTGTAGCAGCAAAATACACAGAAGTGGGTTGATGGGTGTGTTGCCTCAGTGTAAGTGACACAAGGGGATTGGAGAGACCACCCATATAGCTGATACTCTAGCTAGCTATATTTTACTTTTTATACTTTGAGATATACTTCATTTACAATATTAGTTTCAGGTTTACAACTCAGTGATTCAAAGATTTTACTGCTCATACTCTATTTAAAGTTATTATGAAATACTGGCTACATTCCATGTTCTGTACAATATATTCTTATAACTTATTTTATTCATGAGCTAGATACTTTTAGATTGGTTTATTCTATTAGAAAAGATGGAAAGCCAAAAACCTGTTATTTCCCAGACTTCCTTGCAGCCAAAATTCTGTGCTAGAAATAGATTGTATGAGATTCGGACAGTGAAAATGAGGTGGCGAAATCCTCCTGCAGCTGTTGAATATCGCTGCTATCTAGGAGGGTCATAAAAACACAAGTGTTCCCTGAGCCATATTGTGGAATACAGTTTCCAGCTTTGTACAGGTCAAAAAGCAGTTCAGAGCACCAAAAAGAGCAAAATACTTAGTAAAGGTAACCGAGGTGAAAGACTTATACACTGACAACTATGAAACATTGATAAAAGAAATTAAAGAAGCCATAAATAAATGGAAAGACCTTGTGTTCACAGATGAGAAGATTTCATATTGTTAAAATGTTCATACTATCCAAAGCAATTGATGAATCCAATGCAATCCCTGTCAAAATCACAATGGCTTTTTTTTTTTTTGGCTGAAACTGAAAAACAAAAAAAATCCCAAAACTAATACGGAATTTCAAAGGACCTCAAATATTTAAAATGATCATGAGAAAGAAAAACTAAACATTTCATATTTCCTGATTTTGAAACATATTACAGGGATTTCCCTGGAGGTCCAGTGGTTAAGAATGTGCCTTGCAGTGCAAGAAATGTGAGCTCAATCCCTGGTCAGGGAACTAAGATTGCACATGCCACAGGGCAAGTAAGCCCCCATGCCACAACTAAGACCCAACACAGCCAAATAAATAAATATTTTTTTGAAAACATATTATAAAACTATCTCAGTCAAAATGGTATAATACTGGCATATAGACCAACTGAACAAAATAGAATCAACAGGCATAAATTCTCACATATATAGTGAAATTATATTCAACATGGATACCAAGAATACTAAGTACAGTCTCATCAAAAAAAGGTATTGGGAAAACAATGTCCTCATGCAAAAGAATGAAGCTGAACACTTACCTTATACCATATATAAAAATTAACTCAAATTGGATTAAAAACCTCAGTGTAAAACCCAGAGCTGTAACATAGGATAAAAGCCTTATAATCTTGAGTTTTTCACAATGATCTCTTGGCTATGACACTGAAGCCATAAATAACATAAAACAGGCAAATGGGACCTCATCAAACTGAGAAGCTTTGCAGAGCAAAGGAAACAATCAACAGAGTGAAAATGCAACGTATGGAATGGGGCAAAACATTTTCAAACCATATACATGATAAAGGGTTAATATCCAAAATATTAAAGAATTCCTACAATTTAACAAAAATAATAATCTGCTTTTTTACTTGCCAAAGGACTTGCATAGACACTTCTCTAAAGAAAATATATAAATAGCCAACAAGCATATGAAAAGATGTTCCAAATCACTGATCATCAGGGAAATACACATCAAAACAATGAGATATAACTTTATACCTGTTAGAATGTTCACTATCAACAGAAAATAAATGTTGCAAAAAATGTGAGGAACATTTGTCTACTGTTGGTGGAAATGTAAAATCATGTAGCTGCTATGAAAAGCAGTTTGGAGGTTGTTTTAAAAATTTAAAGTAGAGTTACCATATGATCTAGTAATCCTACTTCTAGGTATATACCCAAAAGAATTGAAAATATAATCTCCAAGACATATTTACACACTCATGTTCATTGCAACATTATTTGCAATAGCCAAGAGGTAGAAGCAACCTAAAGGTCTACTAGCAGATGAATGGACAAAGAAAGTGTAGCATATACATAGAATAATCTTTAGCCTTTAAAAAATCTTGCCATATGCTACAACAGGAATGAAACTTGAGAATATTATGAAAAGTGAAAGAAGCCAGTCACAAGAAGACACAAACTGCATGATTCCTCTAATATGAGGCATCTAAACCAGCCAAACTTAGAAAGCACAACGTGCTTACCGGGGGCTGTGGTAAAAGGAATTGTTCAATGGATACAGAATTTCTGTTCTGCAAGATGAGAAACTCTAGAGATCTGTTGCAAAAGAATGTGCAGGTAGTTAACATTATTGCACTGTATACTCAAAATGGTCAAAATGATAAATTTTACGGCTATGTGAAATTTAACATACCACAATTAACAACAACAACACAGCAGTGGTAGTGGTAGAGGCTCCTTGGGCTGACTTCCTACTCCTGGATCGAACCTTTAGTGTCCACTCTCTAGGTTCTCCCCATGGACAGAGGAGCCTGGCAGGCCACAGGTCCGTGGGGCTGAAAAGAGTCAGACATGACTGAGCACATTTGCTTTCTCCATAGGTTCTAGTGTGAAGAATTTTGGCCGCTGGGCATCAGAGTCTCAGAAGCGCTCCTGAGAAACAGAGGTTCCCATACTTTAATGCAATGCACACAAGTCACTGGGAACATTTATTAAAATCAGATTCTGGGTTGAGTTAGTCTGGGGTCAGACCCGAGATAAACAAGCTCACAAGTGACTCGATGCTTCCGGTCCCAGACCACACTTCAAGCTCTAAGATCAGGTCTGTGTGCTTCTGGAAGCTTAGGACCTATTTTTTCAGTCCTTTGATGTTTACAAGTAACTTATTGCCTGTATTAAATCCCTTCCCAGTTAGAGTACTCGAGGTGGTTTCTACTTCCTGACTGAATTTTGAATGAGCCTCAGACAACTGTTCAGCTAATTCATTTAACAAATATTACTGAGACTGTATAATACACTAAAGTCTACTCTAAGAGCTAATGCAAGAGTGGTTAGCAAGACAAGGCAAGATCTGTGTTTTTATGAAGCTTGCATAATACTGGTGAGAGACAGTCAGCAAACAAAAAGATCACATAGTGCAGAAATGCTCCGAGGTAAAAGGCTGCTAGTTTTATCAGGGAAATTGGTTTAATCAACCTCTCAATCTGATGAATATATGTAGGGATGCATTAGGCTTAGAGCAGGAACAAAATAAGCCTATGTGGTTCTCACACTAAAAGGACTGATCAATTACATCTGTAAAGGGCCCAGGTTTGAGATGTCAGGAGAGAAAGGCCAGGTACGTATCTCCTTCACCCCCAAAATATTAGTCAGGTGAATTAAGTCCTAGGAAACTTGGCTTAAACAACCAGGCAACCCAGCAGATGGATCACAAGGCTTTGGTGTCTGGTGAAACCTTTACAGTTGAAGAGAATGGGTAGCATGATAATAAAGTCAACACGAAGCAAGAAAGAAGGGCGAAAAAATAGAAGTTAAGGAAGGAGAAAGAGGAGGAGTCATTCAGAAAAGGACGAAGATTCAGAAAAAAGAAACAAAAATGGTTTTCTACAAGTCATGAAGCTCCACCTACTGATCAAAAGAGGTTTTGCCTTAAATTTTTATAGAATCTTCTCTTCCATGACATAGAAAAAATGACCCAACAATATAAATAGGATTTGGTGACACAGCCCCCGACACTTCACCCCTGAGCATGTAACCTTAGGTAAGCCACAACTTCACTGAGCCCCAGTGGGTGAACCATCACAGCCATGCCTTCTAGAGAGGATTTTAGCAAGTGTTAATAGTTGAAGTGGCAAGTGTAGAACCTGTGATTGCATGCCGTAAGGAACCATAAAGCACGCGACCCAGTTCAGCTGTATTCAGACCCCTGATTCACAGCAGTCAGACATGATCAAGTGTGCATGGTTTTAAGTTGCCACATTATCATGCAGCAATAGATAGTACAGGTCCTTTACTCCAGTGGAGATCAGACCCGAGCTTCCCTTGACTTCTAATGGGGACAAGATAAAGTCAGACAAATGATAGTAGGAAAACATCAAATCCATAATCTCTAATCATTTTTTAATTAATTTTTGTTGGAGTATAGTTGGTCTACAGTCTTTCTGTGCTACTTTCTACTGAACAGCAAGAATCAGCCATACATATACATATATCCCCTCTTTTTTGAACTTCCAGGTCATTCGGGTTACCACAGTGCATTAAGTAGTCTCCTGTGCTATACAGTAGGTTTTCATTAGTCATGCATTTTGTATGTAGTATCAATTATATATATGTGTCAATCTCTCAACTGCTCCCATCCCCCTTTCCCACTTGGTATCCATATATTTGTTCTCTATATCTATATCTCTATTTTTGCTTTGCAAATAAAATCATCTATACCATTTTTCTTGATCCAACATATATATGTTAATATAAGACATCTATTTTGAATTTAGCTGGTGTCTATGGCAGTAGGGAAGCTCTGTGGTTATGTTTAGAGGCTCTGCTGACCTTGATTCATACGTATCTAAAGTTGGACAAGTAGGATTTGGGCTTTCCATTTTGAGTGGTATTCTAGCTCTTCTCTACTTAGAGATGCCTGCAAAGTCATTATAAGGCAGCTGTAGCACCATGGGCCCTAAGAAAATAGCACTATTATTAGCCAAATGCATAGAATTCCAGATATTAATAAATCAATCCTCACGGCCAATCTATAGAACAATCCGGGAAGTACAAAATTTCCCATTGAGAAGTTTGGTATACTTCAGTAAATAAAGTTTCTCTGCCAACTGTTTTCCTCCTTTTCAGGGAGGCCTGAAATGAAGCATTTACACATTATTCTGGTAATTTGTTTCCACCCTATCCTCTGTGCGCTGGCCTCAAACACACACACAACACACACACATACACACAAGCACACACACATATATACACACATAGTTGGAATTTTCAATAGTAACAAAGGTAACTTGGCCAAAATGAGATTGTTTATGAGTAAACCAGATGTAAATTGCTCTATCAGAAATAAAAGAATTACAATCTTTGCCCCTTGCCAAAGGTGTCATAATCCTGTATATCATATTGATCTCTAAGTCATGTCCAGGCACACACATCGTTTCCCAGAGGCAGATAGAACAGCCTATTGCACAGAAGAGAGTGGGGTGGAGTTTCACCACATCAAGCAAATTAGTTTGTGACATGAAGAACATAGTGTGGGCTGAAATGTCAAAGATGCAGGGTCAACATTCACCAGCCCAGACCACAAGCCAGATGTGAACAGAGGCGCTCCCAGCTGCCCTTGGCTCAGTGATGCCCTGGAAGAAAGGAATCCGCTGGATCCTGACAAGGGCTGGAAGTCAGGTGGCTGAGTTTGCATTCTCTGGCTCAGCAGCTGGCTTCCTTTGAGAAGACTTGCATCCCTCCCAAACAGGTGAGGCATAAATTTAATTCTTCATTAAACAAGGGCAAAATCTCAAATTTACCTAGTTATAATTTCCAAATTATGTAGAAAATTGTAGATATTCATATTTGTAATTCTATAGCTTGCCAACACATAGGCATACCCTTCTGTGCATCCTAGAAGCATCACCTGGGCTACACCTCCATTTTACTGATAAGAGAAATCAAGCACAGAGATAGTGTAAGTACTATCCTTATAACCCAAGATCTGGCTCAGGCACTCACTAATTGTGTGATATTGGCCAGTCACCTAAACATTGTCACTCTAAAACTAAATACTGACTCTGTGTTTGTAAGGACTCTATGTGAAGTTCTGTAGAGACTTTAATGCAAACACAAATATGCTCTGTATGATTACTAACCATAGTTCAAAAATTAAGTTGAGGAGTCAAGAACGGTCCCTGAACTCCTTGCTGCTCAAAGTGTGGTCTATGGAGCAGCAGTAGCAATAACCCCAGGAAGCTTGTTAAAAATGTGAAACTCAGTCTGTAGCCCCAAACGTCTAAATCAAAGACGTGCACGTGAACAAAGCCGCCAAGTGGCTCCTACGCACGTGAAAGTTGTGAAGCGCAGTCCTTACGTCAATCTCAGAGCTGATCATGCTTCCCAAGCAGACTCTCATGAGTCATCCAAACAAAACAGACCAGTGGGGTTCACTCCTGAATCTTCCCCCATCTCCTTTCCCCATCCTTCAGTGAGCCATGTTTCAGAGTAGATATTGGTTTACTTAAGCGTGTGGGTGGGAAGTGAGTTGACAGTCATCTAATATAGGCTAACCTTATTTTTTTAATTATTATTATGGATTATAAACCTAATGCATGTAGAAAATATTTTCAAAAGAGAAAATATTTAAGAAAAAACCTTATCATTTCCCAGTTAACATTTAGAGGTATTTTCCTTGGTTTTCCTTCATATACATACATTACACAACATAATTCTTAAAAAACAACTGGATTTATACAATTTATATCCTTTTGTAAACAATTGCCTTATTATTATATTAATTGAATATTTATACTTGTCATTAAACATTAAAAATATGACTTTTGTTGCATGGTACTTCATCATAAGCTTATACTAGTTACCTTTAAGTGAAACATGCATGTATTCTTCACAAAACTGAGGCACTATTTAAGCATCATCATGTTGTCCCTAAGTTTAGCACAGCACTGAGCACGTAGTAAGTGCCCTCAGTAACATTCCTGGCACTGAGGTCAGAAGGTTTTAAATTTATAATCAAAATTTTCCCTAATAAAGAGTTATATTAGTATATATGTTGAATCTGCCTCTAATGAGTGGTTCCAAAATGATTCATTAATGGACTACATATTTTTGTTACCGGTTTCATGCTGCAATTAACTTTGGAGAGTACTGTAGTAATTCCCAGGGAACTCCTGACTGGGTGCAAGTTCAGTGCAAAGAAATGCTTTGAAGCAGAATCAGAAGCAGCAGTGGTATCACTGTCATTGGGCAGGGGTAGTTCAGGCGATTCTGCCAGTGCTTTGTCCCAACTGCAAAGCAGCATTTTGTCCCTAGCAATGCCATGCATTCCACCATTTCAGAAAAGCTCATCTCTCTGTGCCATCTAGTGTCAAGGAGTTTGTTTCATATGATAGTGTTGTTTCAGTGGCAAAGAGCATAAAAAGGACTGAGTATCAGAAACCTAGCTCTGACTACTGGCCATGTACCTAGAGAAAGGCCCCCTAGCACTATTGGCATGTTCTTTGCTGTGGAGAGAAGTGCTATACGTTGTGGGATGTTTAGTAGCATCTCTGGCCTTTACTCACCAAATGCCAGTAGCCAACCTTGTTCCCTGAAATGTAACAGCCAAAAACGTCTCCAGAAGCTGTTAAATGTCTCCTGGAGGGCAAAATTGCCCCATTATTAAGAGCCAATCAATTCATACTTACTTAGGATGGCTGTAACTTTTTTGAAAAGATAATAGCAAGGGTTGGCAAGGATGTAAAGAAATTGGAACCCTTATGTGCTACTGGCAGGAACATGAAATAATGTGTATAGCCATTCTGGAAAACACTTTCTCAAAAAGTTAAATACGGAACTACTACGTGACCCAGCAATTCTACTTTTACATTTGTATCCAAAATAACAAAAAGCAAAGACTTGACTATCTGTACACAATGTTAATGGAAATATGATTCACAATAGCCAGAGGATAAACAACCCATATGCACATCAACAGATGAATAAACAAAATGTGATATGTATTATCTACATTGAGATTTTTACATATTTTTATGCATAGAAAACTCAGTCATAAAGAGGAATGAAATTTGGATACATGCTACAACATGATTGGACATTGAAAACATTACATTTAGTGAAGTAAGCCTGGAGGACAGGTATTGTACCATTCCACTTACATGTGGTACCTAGAAAAAGCAAATTCAGAGACAGAGTAGAGATTACCAGGGACTAGGGGCAGAGGGAAAAAGGAAGTTATTGCTTCATGGATACAGAGTTACTGTTTTGAATGATCAAAAAGTTTGGAGTGCAACAGGGGTGATACATTGTGACGGTGTATAATACCACTGATTTATACCTTACAAATGGTTAAGATGATAAACATTACATTATATATGCATGCATGCATCCTGTCACTGTCTGACTCATCCTGTTGTGTCTGACTCTGCAACGCTATGGACTGTAGCAGGATAAATATCCTATATTTTACCACAAATTTTTTAAAACTTAAAAAAAGAATTGACCCAGAGTTACTATATTCAGGAGAATTATTTTTTAATCTAGCAAAAATATAAATTTTTGTTTATTATTAATTATGTATCACTTTTTTACATACCTTATTTATTTTGTTAGAAGATGGGAGGAGGGAGGAATGTCTTGCCTAAGAAACTGGGAGACCTGGATTCATAATTCACTGTATAATATTAAACATATTATTTTATCTCCTTTATCCTTAGTTTCCTTATCTGCAAATCGTAAGATTTGCATTAATAACATTGTGACTATTTGCAGTTATAAATTTCTATATTCTGTAATTCTGAGAATGGACTATGAAAATGATTTTCAGAGCATTTCTGGAAAATGCCTGGTAAGAAGTATCATAAACATTTCTTTGTGCAGAAGTCTCAGAAAATGATGTGTAATTGTATTGAACTGAATAAAGTATGATGATCTGAAAACTACAATCTTAAAACAGTATTTCCAGTGATAAAAACACAAAGATTTCCTTGGGGTGAGATGTTAACTCTGCTTCTCAACTTAAGGTATTAAGATTACTTAAACAGCATCCCTGTCTTCTTCCCTTCCTTTCTCCATTCCCTTCTTCATCCATCTTGTTTATTATCTATTTTACCTATTTTGTTACCTGTATTACAAATTCCCTCTCACTTAACAAAAAGTTTAACTCCAAAAATTATATGAGAATATCATTAGAACTACATTTACTTGGGGGGTGATTAGAAACAGCACTCCTAGAAACAATCATAATGAAGATGAAGTGATTATAAAATAACAGCTAACGTTTTTGAGCATTTAAACTGTGGGCCAGTCACTCTACCACTCTTTATGTGATATCTGTCATATTGGTAAGCGCTATTTTGATCCCCATCATACAGGTTCAGAAACTGATCTTCCAGCTATGAAGTGATAAAACTGGATTTGAAAACTGGATATTTCTGAATACAGAATCTGCACTCTTAACCATTTCTAATATTTGCCCTGTCTCAAGCCTTAAACCTTCAACCAAGCAAGGAATCCAGAGCATCTAGAATAAGGAGAAAAGAAGCAGTATGTTCCCCCATCTGTTACTAAGGAAATGGAAAAGAAGATTGCTTTCTAACCTTTTTGAATGAATAAATTCATGAATAAGTGACAGCTAAAATCCCAGCATGGGCAAAAAACCTGTTAGCTTAAAAAGACTTGTTACTAGAAGGGGTTTAGTGGAGAGCACTGTGTAAACCTCCTTACCACAAGAATAGATAACCTCTCTTCTACAATATACAAAACTTTTTTCTGGTGATATCTAGATACCACAGCCTAAAAAACAAAAGAGGATGACCACCTCCATCAGGCCTCATTTCTTCCTCCACCCACTGGCTCTTGGCCAGCCAGTTACCCAAGCTCTTTGCCTTCTGGACGTCAGCAGCCAATATATAGCACAGTTTCTTGGTATCTGTCGGTCTCTGTTCATGGCCACAACATACCCTTCTCAGATTTTCTTTCCTAGTGGTCCCTTGAGCCCTTCCACAAAGATGGTTTTCTCATATCCGGGCAGGTATCCTAGTCACTTACCTCTCTCATTAGTACTCCATCAAATCCCTCCCATACTGGCTTTTACATATCAGGAGAATATGTTTGATAATGAGTCAGAAAGGCCTGATGGCTTACAGTCTCTTGGCAACACATTCTGGCAGCAAAGCTGCCTGAGGACTTATTGGGTTAATGCATGTGTGTTTCTGAGTCTCTCCATTCCCCCTAAGAAGGGAATAGATATTCCCTTGAGCGTGACTATGACAGGATTGAGACTGGATTAATTAGCAGGCACTTATCCCCTGCCTAGAGATGCAAGTTTAAAAAAAAATAAAAACAGGCATAAAATCATATTGTGTCAGCAGGGTGCTTATAGCATTGGCAGTCTTGGTTTTTTAACATATTTCTAAAAGACTGTTTTCCTCATTGAAGAAGTTTGAAGAGTAGATGCCTTTGAAGCTAGAGATATAAAATTTCTTTATATCCAATAGAGTTGATGCATACCAAAAAAAAAAAAAAAAACTGAAAGAGATAAAATGAAAGGCTTTGAAATCCTCAGCACTTTAATTCTTTATTAACTTCTTGGAAGGGATTATTGTCCACATACAGATTTGTTTTCTCATTTTCTCTGCTAATCTATTTTCAGAAAAAAAAAGTTCGGGGGACCCAAACCTGGAAGAGGAGGAATCATTTCCCACCATATCCCAGATTTTGGAACTTTCTTATCAAAGTTACTAGCTCATATGGCTGAATCGACCAGGTTTTGCAGCCCTGTCATTTTATTTTATTTATTTATTTTTTATTGTTTTTGCCATACATTGTCATGATATCACCATGGGTTTACATATGCTTCCCCTCCATAACCCCCCTCCCTCTTCCCTCCCCCCCAGGAAATCTCGCTGTACCAGCCCCGAGCATCAATCCTGGGCTGGCGATTGATTAGACACATGACAATTAACATGCTTCAATGCCCTTCTCCCATATGGACGAAACTGGAGCCCATTATCCAGAGTGAAGTAAGCCAGAAGCCCTGTCATTTTAAAATTACATAAGACAATGAGAAATGCGATAAACCAAGATCAATAGAAAATACTGTGCTGTACTTGAAACTGTTTAATAAGAACAAGGATAAATGCTTGTCACTTATCCCCCGAGTTGCCTCATGAACTTTAACTGTAATAGTAAAGGTTTAGAAATCTTATTCTGTTTCACAATTCTATAAAGGAGGAATCAGCATCCCCATTTTATAGATAAAATGTCAGTTGCTCACCCAAGCCCTTACAGTTGGTATGGAGCAGGCACTCCATAAGAATTAGCAGGAGAAAGAGAGGGAGGCTGGTGGAGGGAAGGAATTAATTGGCAAGTAACTGTCATCCATTCTCCCCTCACTTTTCTCTAGTTGTAGCAAAACTAGTGATACAGTGGTAAAGAACCCACCTGCCAGTACAGGAGGAGATGCAAGAAGATGTGGGTTCTATCTCTGGGTCAGGAAGATCCCCTGGGACAGCAAATGGCAACCCACTCCAGTATTCTTACCTGGAAAATCCCATAGACAGAGGAACCTGGTGGGTTATCGTCCATAGGGTTGCACAGAGTCAGACACGAGGAAGCACACACACACACAACAAAATATATTGATGTGTATTTATTTTGGCTCCCTTTCCTTGCCCTGTCCCTGAAGTAGGTGCTATATGACGGTAAATAATCTAAAACATAGTGGGATGAAGACGAGCAGCAATGAGCTGGGATAATCCAGGAAAAAAATCTTTCCAGTGTCGGTATGAGAGTGAATCCACTAGAGGCATTTTCTGTTTTAAAGCAAGACACTATGTTATGGTAGAAAATGGGAGCCGGCAGACAGGGTCCTCAGTCTTTCCCCTGCCGGCGGCTAGCAACGTGGCCAACAGGGCAGCCAAAGTACCTGCATGGCTTTACCACCTATGAAAGAGTGATAGTTCTCATGCTGGGGTTTCTGGAACAAATTTAAAAGATGATATTGGTGAAACAGCAGGTCAAATGACTGTTGCGATATTTTTGTAAGATACAAATCTGACAAGCACTCAATAAACTGCAGCCTTTACTATCACTGACCTTGACTCCTTTAGTTTCTCAAGAGACTCTGGTGTGCATTTTTTAAATAGGCAAAGGGTATGTGAAACAAATAACAGTTTGTTTGGAATTTCACAGTTTATGATAAATAGCCTAGAAGGTCTATTTCTAATTACATGACCTTTTAAGAATGCTTCTCATCTGTTTATAAACTCTGAAATATTCAAATCCTCCTATACCTGTCTCTCACATCTGTCTTAGCCCTCCCTACTAGGTCAACAAAGTCCCAAAGAGAGGAAAAATATTATTTCTACTCTATCCCCAGTACTTAGGGCATAATAACAACTGTATATGCATGCACACATACACACACATCCTTTTCTCCCTATTACATTGCAATCTTGTAAAGTTCATAGTTAATCTTTTATATTTATATATTCCTATTTCCCTAGTTCCCAGAACAGTGCTTTTCATATAGCAAGTGCTCAGTAAGCATCTGTTGAAAGAACTGGAAACATTATTCACAAAGAGAGGGGGGGTGGAAAGTAGAGAAGGGGAAAAGAACAAATCTCCAAGCAGAAATGGATAAATACATCTGACAGTGGGCTGGGCAATGAGATGTCGGGTGTGATGTGAGGAGACTGCAGCTCAACATGTGGTTTTTCCCAAGCAGCCCTGTGCCTCAACCCTCGCATCCTTCACACCCTCTGTGCTCTGTCTTTTGCATGCGGTAGTGACAGTGATTTTCTGTGGCCAATGCCTAACTTCCCTGGGTGACTCAGCCTTGTTGCCTCAATATGTTGCCAAGAGCTAATTGTCTTTCCTGCTGCTCTAGAAGGAATGACAACCACAAATGCTGAGTGCACATATATGCCAGGTACTTAATTGACTGCTGATCCTCCCCAGTCTGTGTCCCTGGACATTAAAGGGAGTCAAGGAGCACACTATTACCCAGCCCCCAGTTACTAGCACTAAATTAAACTCTACAGAAAGCCCTTTGCCTGGTTATCTTAAATGAAGTCAGTTGTCTTTTATAATTAAAAAGTTGCAGTCAATGTGGTAACTTTCCAGATGCTGCTGGCTAATAATCAGTACATCTTCATCCCTCTCTGCTTGTTATTGTACCATGGGGCTGAGAACCTGGAAAACACATACCTCTGATTCCCATGTCAGAAGCAAATAAAGTCAGAGGATGGGAGATCCTTGTGTGAGATTTGAAAGGTGGAAGAGAATGGAAAGCCACCCTTACCTGCTGACACTGTCAACATACACGTACCACACACCATATACCCCATACACACCTCACACATATGTCCACACAAGGGCACACATCATACACAACACACACACATACACAGATACACACACACACTCCACTCCTTAAGACCAAGGCTTTCATTAACTTGATTCTTCATTAAGTCACACCAATGCTAAATTTTTTTTCAGAAGTTCCTGAACTGTAGCTTGATGTGCTATGGCAAAGATCATGTAAACATCTTCCCTGTAAAAATCTGAAACAACACAAAAAGAACGCATAAGAAGCACATTTGCCTATGTTAGAAACAAACCTGAACCCTATAAACGAGATGGAAAATGTCATGACATAAAACCAGAAACATACCAGGAAAGACTGCATACAGCTGTACATGGCAGAGGAGTCTTGGTAGTCAAACTTCATGTTCAAAAAAAGTTGTTTGAATCGTTTATTTTTCTAGCATGGAGCTGCAGGAGTTGCTTGTATATTTTTGAGATTAATTGTTTGTCCGTTGCTTCGTTGGCTATTATTTTCTCCCATTCTGAAGGCTGCCTTTTCACCTTGCTTATAGTTTCCTTTGTTGTGCAAAAACTTGTAATTTTAATTAGGTCTCATTTGTTTATTCGTGCTTTTATTTCCGATATTCTGGGAGGTGGGTCATAGAGGATCCTGCTTTGGTTTATGTCGGAGAGTGTTTTGCCTATGTTATCCTCTAGGAGTGTTATAGTTTCTGGTCTTATGCTTAGATCTTTGATCCATTTTGAGTTTATTTTTGTGTATGGTGTTGAAAGTGTTCTAGTTTCATTCTTTTACAAGTGGCTATCCAGTTTTCCCAGCACCACTTGTTAAAGAGATTGCCTTTTCTCCATTGTATATTCTTGCCTCCTTTGTCAAAGATAAGGTGTCCATAGATGCGTGGATTTATCTCTGGGCTTTCTATTTTGTTCCATTGATCTATATTTCTGTCTTTGTGCCAGTACCATACTGTCTTGATGACTGTGGATTTGTAGTATAGCCTAAAGTCAGGTAGGTTGATTCCTCCAGTTCCATTCTTCTTTCTCAAGATTGCTTTGGCTATACAAGGTTTTTTGTATTTCCATACAAATTGTGAAATTATTTGTTCTAATTCTCTGAAAAAGACCTCTGGTAGCTTGATAGGAATTGCATTGAATCTATAGATTGCTCTGGGTAGTATACTCATTTTCACTATATTGATTCTTCTAATCCACGAACACGGTATATTTCTCCATCTATTTGTGTCCTCTTTGATTTCTTTCATCAGTGTTTTATAGTTTTCTATATATAAGTCTTTTCTTTCTTTAGGTAGAAATACTCCTAATTATTTTATTCTTTTTGTTTCGATGGTGAATGGAATTGTTTCCTTAATTTCTCTTTCTGTTTTCTCATTGTTAGTGTATAGGAATGCCAGGGATTTCTGTGTGTTGATTTTGTATTCTGAAACTTTACTATATTCACTGATTAGCTCTAGTATTTTCTGGTAGAGTCTTGAGGGTTTTCTATGTAGAGGATCATGTCATCGTCAAACAGAGAGAGTTTTACTTCTTCTTTTCCAATTTGGATCCCTTTAATTTCTTTATCTGCCCTGATTGCTGTGGCCAAGACTTCCAAAACTATGTTGAATAGTAGTGGTGAGAGTGGGCATCCTTGTCTTGTTCCTGACTTCAGGGGAAATGCTTTCAGTTCTTCACCATTGAGGATAATGTTTGCTGTGGGTTTGTCATATATAGCTTTTATTATGTTGAGGTATGTTCCTTCTATTCCTGCTTTTTGGAGGGATTTTAGAAAAATAAACAACCCAATCAAAAAGTGGGCCAAAGAACTTAACACACATTTCTCCAAAGAAGACATAAAAATGGCTAACAAACACATGAAAAGATGCTCAACATCACTCATTATCAGAGAAATGCAAATCAAAACCACAATGAGGTACCACTTTACACCAGTCAGAATGGCTGCAATCCAAAAGTCTACAAGCAATAAATGCTGGAGAGGATGTGGAGAAAAGGGAACCCTCTTACACTGTTGGTGGGAATGCAAACTAGTACAGCCACTATGGAAAACAGTGTGGAGATTCCTTAAAAAACTGGAAATAGACCTGCCATATGACCCAGCAATCCCACTGAAGGGCATACACACCGAGGAAACCAGAAGTGAAAGAGACACGTGTACCCCAATGTTCATCGCTGCATTGTTTACAATAGCCAGGACATGGAAGCAACCTAGATGCCCATCAACTGACGAATGGATAAGAAAGCTGTGGTACATATACACAATGGAATACTACTCAGCATTAAAAAAAGATTCATTTGAATCAGTTCTACTCAGGTGGACGGAACTGGAGCCTATTATCCAGAGTGAAGTAAGCCAGAAGGAAAAACAACAATACAGTATACTAACACATATATATGGAATTTAGAAAGATTTTAATGAGAACTCTGCATGTGAGACAGCAAAAGGAACGCAGATGTATAGAACAGACTATACATCATGGACTCTGTGGAAGAGGGCAAGGGTGGGATGATATGGGAGAAT